>OZ022595.1:17383830-17578112 GCA_963669155.1 Arbacia lixula | reverse complement strand
TAGCAAAAAAAAAGAACAAAAACAGAACAATAACAAAAACAAAACAAAACAAAACAAAACAAAATAGACACATTTTTACATTCATTTTACATTTTACATTTTACATCTTGAACCTAATTATCTCAGGATAATCCGAGTCTTTTCTTATTTCATGTTTCATACCTTATCCATCCGATATCCCAGCCAAACGGCAGGCACCGGAAAATACGCTCATTTTATTTTCAGCGAGGTAGTCGTGACCTTCACTTGACCTCTCGAACCGCGGAAAACGTCTCCTTTTCAAACTGCAATATCTTCATGAATATACCATATTTTCGTGCGCTTTCTTTGGTAACTGTATGTTGGAGGTCGAATTTTACCAAGTGTGAAAAAACATTTCATTAAAACAGGCAGACAAATATTGCAAATTCGAGATAAATATGTGGTTCTAATACAAATTAAAAAAATTAAAATAAACTCTATATTCCAATGTCAATCGCTTTTGAGCCCTTAACATTTAGAGATCATCTGAAGCGGAATTTATTGTACTTTATGGAGATACCATTATTTTTCAACTTCCCCCCATAGAAGGGTCAGGATCCAGCAAAACATCAACCATGTTTAAATCCAAAATGAGCGAGATATGACGAAGTTGTGAACGATCCTAACCAGCCAATCATAGTCCACGATAATAACGAAATTCTACCGGCGATCCAAGGGTCGCGGACTATGATTGACTGGTTAGGATCGCTCACAACTTCGTCATAAAATTATCTCGCTCATTTTGGATTTGAACATGGTTGATGTTTTGCTGGATCCTGACCCTTCTATGGGGGGAGGTTGAAAAATAATGGTATCTCCATAAAGTACAATAAATTCCGCTTCAGATGATTTCTAAATGTTAGGGGCTCAAAAGCGATTGACATTGAAATATAGAGTTTATTTTCATTTTTTAGATTTTTATTAGAACCACATATTTATCTCGAATTTGCAATATTTTTCTGCCTGTTTTAATGAAATGTTTTTTCACCCTTGGTAAACGTCGACCTCCAACATACAGTTACAAAAGAAAGTGTACAAAAATATGATACATTCATGGAGATATCGCAGTTTGAAAAGGAGATCTTTTTCGCGGTTCGAGAGGTAAAGTGAAGGTCACGACTACCGAGCTGAAAATAAAATCGTGTGTTTTCTGCTGCCTGCGGACTAATATCGGTTGCGAAGTCCGTATGATTTCTGAAAATTCGCGTCACTTTGAAGACGAATAGCTCAAATGTTTTATTTTTGAGCCCAAACAAAACTGGAATCAAATTATCCGCTGGAGTACCGGCTTTCCAAAGCTGTAACTGGTATTGCCGTTCAATTTGTAGAAGGGTCAGGATCCAGCAAAGTCTGGGAGCTTACATATATATCGGTTGCGAAGTCCGTACGATTTCTGAAATCTCGCGTCACTTTGAAGACGAATAGCTCAAATGTTTTATTTTTGAGCCCAAACAATATTGGAATCAGAATCTCCGCTGAAGTATTGGCTTTCTAGAGCCGTAACTGTCGTTGCCGTACAATCCATAGAAGGGTCAGCATCCAGCAAGGTCTGAGAGCTTACATATTTCAAAAAAAATTGAGGCCTGCTTTTGAAGGCAAATAACATAAAAACTCCTTTGCGGATTTCGAAAAAAACTAAAAATATTTATTAAGAAACATATAATCTCAATCCCTGTCTAAAAAAATCCTGATCAGTATGCTTACAGAAGACCCCAGCAAAAGATCTCGCGAGCATGTCGAATTCCTTCATAATCTAGGTGCAGCAAAATCTGCGCGTGAGATTTCGCGAGACGAAAAATAAAACGCTCACGATTTCTATAGAACAAGCGAGCGCTGCCGATTGACTGATCCTATCCTATCCTATCCTAACACGCACACATACACACGTACGCACGCACATGTACACACACATACACATACACACACACGTACACACATACACACGCATACATACACACATAATACACACACAGACACACTTCCATTATACACGCATACAAATGCGTAATCACGACACATTCTGTGAAAGTGACACTGTAAATAGGCGCACACAAATCACAGACAATTATTCAGGAACCATCAGCACCCTGTTATCAATACTGTTTATTGTTTGTGAATTGCGAAATTACGAAACTATACATGTAAATGATTCAAAATTCTGATCAGATGTCACCACCTCCTCTTCCGATTAATCATTTTAGTGACTTCATTTTTTTTTTAATGTGTTCACCCCTGTTTTTTTTCCTTTTGCATTCGGCGGCGTTCAAAAGCCTAACCCGCTTATAATCTAGTCTATAGGTACTAGGATGTGAGGTACATGGACACAACCCAGTCGGTGATGTGTCCATTCTTGAGAGAACATTGCCAAAAAAATCCTTAGTAAGAAGTATGAAACTACAAGTGGTGTAGAATTCGAATAATACACGCAAAACAAACTGCACTTTGTCTATCGGGCTTACTATTTAATTACGCGATGATATGATCCATTTGACTATACATTCGTTTTAAATGTTTACAAGAAATTTCCATGTATACATTATTTATTCTGAATAAACTGATAGGGCCCAATGTTTGGGCTAAAGAATGAGCGAGCAGTGCAATAATCTGCAAACTTGTACAAAGAAAGGAAAACACGACGTAGAATTAATGTGTAAACGAGAACGAGAAAGAATTCAGAAAATAGTATTACACTGCTAACATGGCAAATCACGCTTGTCAGTAAAAAAAAAAAAACCTATACAGCAACATTGCAAAATTTTAATAATAATTGATGAAAAGCGGATATACTTTGAAACCCAATTTTAGCCCGATAATCTTATCACAAAATACGCGATTCTTGGTTTCACAAACTGCATGAGAAAGGCTGGGAACGCTCTGTCGCTTGCCTTGATTTATAACCGTATCGGTACTACAATCATGATTGTGTATCCAATATCAATTTTCTTCATAGTTTTGTGGTATCCGATAATGTATTCTAAAAGACTGATTGAAGTAAATTGAAGATTTGTCTTGTGTTAGACATAAGAATGTGTGTATGTGTGTGTGTGTGGGAGCTGGGGGGGGGGGGAGGGTATCATGCTGTAGAAGCATGCTCATGGTAAGACATTTGCGGCAAGTTGAATAATAACATCGAATTGACGTCTTAAAACTCAATGATAATTATACAGTATAACAAAATCCTTATAGGGTAAAAGAGTGGTGTTGTCATTATCCATGGTCATGCAGGTTTCTGATTATAAACCAGTTTCACTGCTCCGTCATTGTCTATAGCTGGCTAGTGTCAGCCACTCCCAATCCCCGTTATGATTACTGCCGTTTGCTCTACCCATAGTTAAGAATCAGTTGTCTTGACAACTTCTCATACGACGTTGCACTTCGGTAGTGTATTGGGTCAACGAAATTATAGGAATGTCGTAATCGGAGAAGGCAAGGTGAGATTGATACCACCCAGGGCCGATCAAAGAGTCCGCTATTATTGTCGGCACAACGGAAGATCTGTTCCCACAACTCCCTCTTTGTCAGCATATTGATCATTGAGATTGCAGTGGAGGTACATTTAGACTATCACATAATTACACTAGTGGCCTTTTTTCGGTCCGACTACAAAGCATCACGGAAATTATGTTCTTCTTTTGGCCTTAAATGGCTTTGGCACAACTTATATCTGCTTATTTTTACTTCTTGTTATTTTCCGACAAAAGTAGGTCTATCCTTGTACCACCATACTAATATGTTCTAGCGTCAACGAGGGTGGGTGAGATGCTCAATTTGCATTCGGGTCATCTTCGTTAATTTTGGATGGTCCCATCCATTGTACAAAGTAAGTTTTTGTTAAACCAATGAACCTTCATATCAGTTTGTCGTTATGTAAATAATAAATTAATAATCGTGTAACGAACACCACAAAGTTCAGGTTTGATCATGTCTATGAGGGCTGTTGAGATGGTGTCGCAGTGTCCAGAGGTACTCCATTGCGCATCGGCGCTACTGTCGGTGTAGCATCCGCGTTGCCACTGGTACCAGCCTCGCTCAGGTGCCTCTTCTCGTGAAGACGCATGTGCGCGCTTTGGATAAACGTTGCGTTACAGAACCTGCAGTTATACGGCCGGACGCGTGAGTGCGTGCGTTCGTGAATACGCAAGTGGCTACTCTGCATGAAGGCTTTGTCGCAGAGATGGCACTTGTACGGGCGCAGACCCGTGTGGATGCGTTCGTGCATGTGCAGGTGGCTGCTCTGGCGGAATGTCTTACTGCAGAAGCGACAGGAGAACGGACGGACCTGCGTGTGGATGAGTTCGTGCTGGCGCAGATGGCTGCTCTGAGTAAAGCGTTTTCCACAGAGCGAACATGCGTAAGGCCTGTCTTGGTTGTGGAGGCGCATGTGGATGTGCAGGTTGTTTAATTTTGAGAACACCTTTCCGCACAGACCGCACTTGTGGTCCAGGATCGTCGTGTTGCTATTATGCGTCTTGTAGTGCTTGTCCAGACTGGACAGCTGGCGAAAGACGTCCCCGCAGATGAGGCAGAGGTGGGCAGTTCTATTTCCTCCGGACACCCCGGACGCGCGGTCAGAAGAAGAACGGCGTACGTAGGAGTGAACGTTGAAGTCTGCCTTAGGGCCTACAGTTGGAGTCTGCCCTTCCGAGGACATCCCTCCTCTCGAATTGTGCCTCTTGATATGTTCCTGGAGGAGCTTTTCATTGATGAAAGACTGGTGGCAGACTGGACACTCATGGTCTCCGCACATTTGAGCACTTTGCCTCTGTCGCATCAACCTCTCATGAACTTCCACGTGACGCACCAACGCGTCTACGTTCTCGAAGACGTCTCCACATTCCATACAGGAGATGGCACTCATACCCCTGGCAGGAACTTGCGGAGGGCCGCTTTCCATACGGCCACTTTCTACAGAGCTCCCATCCTCTTGTCCTTGATATATGTCATTGGAACCGTAGTGCTCTGCCTCATGTTGCTGTACATGCTTGAGCAGAAGGTCGATGTTTGCGAAGGTGACACCACATTCCACGCAGCAGCAATTCTCCTCGGCAGTGGGATGTTGTTTGTCATCCTGTCGCTGGAAAAAGTTTTCCCCCTCCTCCACCCCCTCTCTCTTCGTCTGGTAGCAGAAGACACGCTGCTGAGCAAACGCTTCATTCGAGAAGTCTACCGCTGTCTTATGGTTGACAGGGAAAGCCTCCGCGTGCCCCCCACTGGTACAGGATGGAAGCGATGGGTCAGACGTTGAGGGCGCCTCACTACCAGTCTGATCACTCACATCTCCATCTGCTTCTCGTTCGGTTTGCCCCATCGGCGCATCTTCCTCATTCATGAAGAAACTTCCAGGATCATCTGGTACTGAAGACTGCTGTCCGCCATGCACTAGACCTTTATTCTCGGTACCCAATCCACCACTCTCGTCTTCTCCTTGAGGGCTTGTCATAATTGTCAAATAGCGTTTATCCTTTCTTGCGTCAGTGCCTTTATCTGAACGACTTCTTTGGTATCTTTGGTAACTCTGCAGAAGTGAAGTACACTTGCTGACCTGCCTGAAAGAGAAAAATATAAAAAAAAAATGTGTGAAAATCATATGATTATCTTTCGTTTTCAAATGCTTAACTTAGTAGAGTAAAGTATACGACAACGTTCTTTAACATTAAGTAGATTTCCTAAGTCTTCTGGATAACCCGTGAACACAAAATGAGATGAAGCGGGAAAAGCGGGTGGCACGCTTTGTAAACACACGCGGCAACATCATTATCACTGACTACAGAACATGTAACCATGGGGCTATCATCATGTAACTAGTGGGGTCAAGTATCAAGTAATGTACTTGCTGGTTGCCGTCATGAATTATGATGATAATAAATTCGTCAAAAAGTATGCGCAATGGAGAGAATAAACATTTATAAGTTTATGTGGGGCAATTCAGTGAATCGTTCCTCTGTTCCTCGTACTTTTCCAACCCAACTCAGTAACCCCCCCCCCCCCCCCCCCGGCCCTTCCCAATATCAAAATGGCAACTCCTTTTTTTTTGGGGGGGGGGACGTGGCGCTGTTTGTGATGTATGTGTTATGTCTCTGTCAAATTATCATTTTCTCGTCATTCATGAAAAATGCGGTCAAATGTTGACATCGAATCTAATAATCATGAGTGAGACACAATAATAGTGAATTTCGTCACTGCATTGGCTGGATTAATGGAGATATGGCACATTGTGAACATGGACCGATCAGTGATCGATCGAGCCCGATCAGGGTCAGTGATTTGACTGTGCGACGTGCTGCCAAACGATATTCAAAGCGAGAGCCTCATCCTCGCAAATCCTCATTTTATGTATATAATAATTATTCAAAAGAAAACAAGGGGCCGGTTTGAAGCACCCGCATCGATCATACGTGTTGTAAACATGTTGTTGAAAACTGATCACATGCTGTTGATCTGCCCATCGCCCCTCCCTCGATCCCTCTCCCCAACCACTTCTTCATAAGAAATAATCTTCCTCCCTCCCTCTCTTTCTCTCTATCTCTCCCGCAATCGATAGGTTCCGATAGCTTCTCCATCACCACCTCTCCCTTGCAGTATATGTAGCTTGTATCTCCATCTCCTCCTATTTAATCTCCCTCTCTCTCTCTCTCTCTCTCTCTCTCTTTAGTCCCCATCTCTCTGTCCGTCCCCTGCTTCTCTCTCTCTCTCTCTCTCTCTCTCTCTCTCTCTCTCTCCTTTTAGTCCCCATCTCTCTGTCCGTCCCCTGCTTCTCTCTCTCTCTCTCTCTCTCTCTCTCTCTCTCTCTCTCTCTCTCTCCTTTTAGTCCCCATCTCTCTGTCCGTCCCCTGCTTCTCTCTCTCTCTCTCTCTCTCTTTAGTCCCCATCTCTCTGTCCGTCCCCTGCTTCTCTCTCTCTCTCTCTCTTTAGTCCCCATCTCTCTGTCCGTCCCCTGCTTCTCTCTCTCTCTCTCTCTCTCTCTCTCTCTCTCTCTCTTCTCTCTCTCTCTCTCTCATTCTCCCTTCCTCCTCCCCTCTGTAATATATATAATTATGATAATGTTGTAAACAATATGTTTATAGGGCCTATTGTGTGGTAAACATCGCTCGTGTATACGACTACCTAAGTTGAACTGAACCTCTTTGAAGAATTTCTTCCTATGATGTCAACTTACCCATGTGCTGATACACTATACGACGAGACTGGTCCGCGTTTCAAGAGGCATTCCTGCGGAAAATAGATACCACCTTCACTTCAAATCTTCACCACCCTTGATCCTGACGTTGAGAAGATTATGATGATCGACTAGCACTGCACTACCACTTGGTATATAAGAACAACTTCTAGATGCACGAATTACAATAGTAATTAGATGCAATAGAAGTAATAGCATGTGCATATGCTGATTGAGCGCAACCCAATCTTTCCTAAACGAAAAATTACGTGCAAGCAGTTGCCCCGATCAGTATGCGGAAAGTATATACTGAGAACGACGATAATAACGATGTCGTTGTCTGCGTAGTGACAACAGCACTGTATACTGCTGATTGCAACAAATCGAACGATATAATATGTGCGTGCAGCAGTACCCGACCTCCACATTCAGAAACCATTGTGGCACTGCGCAGGCTGGCTGCCGCATGATTTTAACGACGGTGTGGGCTATAAATAGCTACGCTGATGATAGCGATGATAATGATGATGATGATAGCGGTGACTCACGCAGCGAGGCTACGCGGTGCCCGCTTGGCGGGCAGCCGGTTTGGCGAGGTTCGTAAATGGTTTCGCGAGCTGAAGGAAGTTAAAGGAAGCCTGCTAGCATACCGTCGAAGTGCGGCATCGAGGGACGTTTCCCTGAATGAAATATGGGTTTGCAGATGGTGCGGTAGAAAGAATTATTAATGCACTACTAAAGATAATAAGAAAAATAAACCAGGTTAACAAATACGACAAGACCAGGGCCCTATTGCATAAAACTTACCATCACTGGTACATCTCCCGGGGTACATCTGTCTTCAATATACCATGGAAACATCGCGCAAGAGCTAATTAAATTCAAGGTTTCCATAGAAGTTGCCATCGATAGCAAAGTTACCATTAATGGTAGGTTTTATGCCACAGGGGCAAGCATAGTATTGCTATTAACACTCTGTGTGTCAAATGTGACTTTCTCGCAAGTAATTCACATAGAGCAAGTTATTCGGCTCGGGGTTATAGGATCAACTCTGTATTTTTCTCCTTAGCTCATGTCGATCTCGTACCCGGTGAGGCATATACGAGCCTGCAGTCAGACAGATCGGTCGATCTGAATTAATCTTTAGTCACTGTATATTGGAGACATTTTAAGACGTTTTAAGACATGGTAGTTAATATAGTTATTTCCAAGTACTGTTCATTGGTTAAAATTGTCTCCAAGCGTTTTTACTTTCAATTTAGAGTTGTGATTAGTCAAAGTGAGATGCACACTGCTCTTCCCTGCACATAAGCCTCTGCTAAATATTAAGTTTCTGCTAAGATCGTACGTGATCACTTCTGAAATAAAGTTCAGTTGCGTTGACTAGGCATGTTTACAGTGTGCAAAATATTTCATTTCAATTGCCTCAGCCTCAATGTCATTTTAAAAGCTGAGAGTATATCGTCAATAGGAGGCAACAGATTGCACCGCTCTCCATTATATTGCTATTCACTCATGTACATATCTATTGAAATGAATTATTCAAACAGCATCGTGCGATACCCATGGTTTCATTTCCAGTTGTGGTTTCCTGGTGTGTGTGGTTTTCTCAGTCTGCACGCTGCGTGGTGTAAAAGACTTTTATAGATACATGTACTGTAGAACAGTGCATGTAATGCATAGCATATGCAGTAGACAGTGGCATCATAACGCGTGGGCCTTTAACGATAATGACGATCTCGGCTGATGATGATGACTATGCCACGACTTAATGACGACTGCCTTGCGCCGTGATGATTGATGATAATGGCGCGAGTTGCTAGGCAACCCCCTGATCGCCTGCGCTATAGCTGATAATGGATCGTTAGGTTTCGCTTATGGGGTACGCCAGGGTTCCTAACGACGCCCCCTCCCCCCCCCCCCCCCCCCCCCCATATATACTCTACTCCGAGTTTCAGACTTTCTATAATTTATTGCACGATTGTCGGTATTGTGGGCATGCAGTTGTACGTAAAAAGACACATCCTATGAAGTACAGATCTCACTGACAAACAAAGGCTTAAAAATGGGCTACATCATTTAAAGTGTCGGGTATATTGACGATATAGGCTACTGATACGGGTTGTGGAAGTAAATCTCTGTGCAAATGATTTCACAATAGACTACCCATATTGTGCGCTTATGTTGTCTTTACATCATCTATACATTTTGTATAATTCATGAACAGACAATCATTGTTTCGTGTATGATATATGCATGTCTACTTCTCTTTTTCTGTTTGTGCGTTTGATTTTTTTTCTTCACGTTTTATTTACCCAGGTGGTCTTTTCAGACATGTAGACTGCTCTTCCAAAGTGCACTGTTCATTATTTTGTATCTCCACACCAACAACCAATATCCCCCCCCCCCCCGATTTTTTTTATTTTTTTTTACCCTGGGTAGAGCCCTGTTCATTATTTTGTTTCTCTACAACCCATCCGCCCTCCCCTCCCCGATTTTTTTTTTCTCTAGGTGGTTTTAACAGTGTGGAAAACTGCTCTGCCATAGAGCCCTGTACATCATTTTGTTTCTCTACACCAGCAACCCACCCTGGTAATTACCCCCCCCCCCCCCCCCGGCTCGTACTTTCCGATTCTGTTCAAAGCTCCTTTGCGTACTCTTCCGTACCACGATACTAATCATCATCATCATCATCATCATCACCATAATCACCAGCTGCATCAATCGTCGATATTTCCCATCTTCTCATGGCATAGTCATCATCATTAGCAGCAGCATTAGACTCGCCCACGAGCTCCATCAGTCATTTTTATGGCCTTTGTCTATCCAGCCACAGGCCCTATACTTTTCCTCGAGCCTTTGTCTATCCAGCCACAGGCCTTATACTCTTCCTCGAGCCTCAGGTTGCCCAATATGCTTTAACTCTCTAATTACCATTGGTATGAACATGTGTGGTAAACCAATAAGATTGGTGATGTATAGGGTTAAGTGAACAAAAACTAAACAAAAAAAGTTGACTTGTATGCCTCAAGGAGAGAAACAAATCGTAAAAGCAGAATAGTGAAGTTTTTTTGACGGAAATTATGAAAGTACATGTATACACTGTACTATTAATCAATAATCAATTTAAATATGTTTATTTCTCTGTGTGTGTATGTGTATTTGCGTGTGCGTGCGCATGTATGGTCAATATGTTCGATGAAATTCCCCCTCTAGTGTGAAAATCATTAATAGCTGAACATAGTATTGTACGTCATACATGTACATGTACATGTGTAATACATGTTTAGGACTGGTGAAGTACAATTATTGTCCCCAAAATGGAATATCCCTTTTAAGTTAATCATAAATATAATAGTCTGCCATGTTGGAGATATTTAATATTTTTAACTTGTTGGAATATCAATAACTAAGCTTAAGTTTGGTGTATCAAGGAGTTGATGGGGGAGATAGAGGGATCGAAATACATGTATCAATTTCTGGTTTCATTCTATATTTTCCTTGGAAGTTATTTGTGCATAATGATTTGTGTATTCATTTTTGTTTTGTCAAAGGATACTCAATTGTACAATCAAGTATGTTTATGATTTATATATCTATGTTTTGAATGGAACGCAATAAAACGAAACAAAAAACAAAATGGATATGTAGATGAGATACCTAGGATGTGTAGGTAGGCAGGCAGGTAGATATGTATAAACTATAAGGTACATAGATATAGATAGATCAAAAATATATACATAAATCATAAAGAAATGTAGATTAAAAAGGACAGAGGTAGTGTATTCAAGATTATCAGAAATATGTATGTTTGTATTGAAATCAATGGGCATGCAACTACAGCCAATACATGAACATGTACTATTTTGAATACATGTACCAAGGAAGAACACCCGACCTTCTTGAATCAACATATTGTAAATCGGTGTGGGGAGGGGGTGGGAATCGGCCATTCATCATCTCACTCACACTCACAATCAATAAGATATGCATAACTAAACTACACAACACTGTGGCTTGGGTCTGTCTACAGTAAAAGGATATTTTTTTGCACAACTGAATCATTTCAAATTATGACCACCTTGCACCACCAAAATATGACAATGTTGAATTAATTTCCTTCAAAATAACTTCAGCTAAAATCCTGCTCTGAATGTCCCTATTACATGTACATGTTTTTTTAACTAAGACTGTAGGCCTACATATTTGCCATATCACAGTGGTAACGGGACAGACAAGTGTATTTCAAACTCATCTGTCCCATTACCAACGTGCCGAGGCAAATTTGTACAGGGAAAATTTTCTGAAGCGTACAAAACCTTGTAAAGTGCAAATCAATATATATTTTGGATATTTCATGTATTGGCTGGTTTATTTAAGAGAAAAAAATAATTGTAATTTAAGAGATTTATGTAAATGTGACAGAAATGTACACATTACTGTAGACAGGCCCACATGCACATCTACAAAGATAAATCACCCTCACTCAATGCAATGCAATCCATCAAGAGTCATAACCACAGACACAGAATTCAACTCTCTCATGCATGAAACAGTTACCAAACAGTTCATTTTCACGAGCACACACACCCCTATTTATCCTAACAAAATGTACCTGTATATCTAGGAAAGGAAAGAGTGACAAAAGCAACATCAATTTTGCTGTCATTCTGGCTTGTCTGACATGTAAATGAGAAATTCATATGTATTACCGATAAGTACCAAATAAAGAAAACAGTTCAAGTTTCATGTAAAAATGGAACTAAAATGTTTTTGCTATTAAGAACTCGTTATCATTTGGTGTTAATGACTATAGTTGAGACGATTCCTAAAATTGGGCAGAAAAAAATTGAGCTTCTTGTAAATATGGCTGTGAAATGTTGTTGCGTTTAACCTATTTATTTTCAGTCTGGATTTTAAAGGTAATGGATCGGAGTGGTGAAGATTGTGCAACCCTTAATTCACGGCAGAACAACTCAGCTATTATCACAGCTCCTGTAATAATATGGAGTGACTACCGGTACTGTATATGCCATACATTTTGTGGGGTTTTTATCTTCACGAATTTCGCGAGTTGGATGCTATTCGCAAATTTAACAACACGCGAAAACATGAATACAACATGCACGAGCTCATGTATTAATAATACTAGTACTCCATGATCACGAATTTAACCACTCGCGAAATTGTCGAGAAGTCATGATTCGCGAAAAAGTAGACTCGCAAAATATTTGGCATATACAGTATATCATGTTGAGATGATTCCTAAAATTGAGTAGGAATGAAATGCCATAATTACAGGTCCAGTGATCTTAACCACTACTACCCATAACCTTTAAAGTTCAGGTTCAATGATTTGGAAAAACAAAAGTACATTCTGGTTCCTTGGAAGGTCAAAACATTACTGGAAGTATCACACAAGACAACTTCAATAATCCACTTCAGAACATAAGTGATTTGTGCTTAACTTGATTCTTTAATCATTGATTGTGCATTGTAATCTTTCTCAATTGTGATGGTGACAAACATAGTAAGATTAAAGAAAATAAAGAGAGAAAGAAAGGGAGAGTGCAAGAGAGAGAGAGAGAGAGAGAGAGGGATAGAGAGATAAAAAAAATAGAGAGAAAGAAATAAGAAATATGAAATGTGCCCGTTTTCAATCAGTTTGATTGAAAAAAAGATCAAAGAGGAAAACAGTGCAAATAGACAGGAGATACAAAGTACATGTACTAGATACATGTATAAGCATCATTAATAGATTGACAAACAGATAGATAATAGACAGAATGATAGAAAGAAAGATAAATTGGAATAAGATAAGACTGATAAATAGAATAGTAATAGATAGACAGAAAGAAAGAGATGCAAAGATATATGTGTAGATTTATAGAAACATAGGTGTGTTTAAAACCAAGGCAGTTGCCCTTCCCATCCGCTCCATTCCCTTGATGTCTCTCAAGGAGCACCAAGTCTCCTTATTCCGATGCAGAATCAGCTTCCTCTTGCTTCAAAGGAAGAGCAGCTTTTCTCATCCACTGCTGAATGGCCCCTCTGAAATTAAAAACAGGGAAAATATATCAATCCAAGAAATATCCACAATCCACATCACAATATCGTATTTTTTGACATTTGACATCTAATGGATTCGACCTCAAGTATCAAGTCATCTCCATGTGACGATTCATTTTGGTACAAATATTAGTTGAGATAAGCTCATTTGATTATAGCTGTGATAACAAGGAAATGTTTGCAATTTAAAGTCAAGTTCATTGACTGTTGACCTCGCAATTTTGACTGGCAATTTACACTTGTATTAGTTCCATCACTTCCATGAATGATATACATATCAGGTCTCAAATGTGAACTTAATCTTTCAAATGGTTCTTCAGAAATTACATCACAGAGGCTTAGGGTAATAAACCTGTAGGACTAGCCCCAAAAATGCAAACAGGAGCCTACGAAAAAAAAGAAGAAAAAAAATCATACTAATAGACATAATGTATCATTCACATCATGGTTCAGGGTGTTCCATCTCATTTCATTCCACTTCATATCTTGAAATATATCCCCCACATATCACCCCCCTCCCCCCCCCCCCCTCCGCTCCTCCCCACAAGAACATAGAACAGATAAAAAGAGAGATGTGCTTTAAGGAACCTTGTCAAGAGCAGTTATATTCCAACTTGTGAATAAATTGGTTAGTCGTTCATCTTGTCTCACCTTCCATTAGCTATTCCAGAACAGAAGAAAATGTCTTCCTCATTGGCTGCCTTTCTGGGCTTCTCCAGTAGGAGCAGGAGCAGGGAGAATCATCCTCTGTTTCATCAGTCATTCCTCCGCTCTGTGCCTTCATCAGGTGCCCAGGAAGCCAGGCTGATGATCCAGCCTACATGATGCAAGCTGGTACAAGCATGCCAGCGTGCTCTCCCTAAGACCTAGAGACACTGTTGTCAACATGCCGAGGGAAAAAAACAACAAATTGGTATGACTATCATGCTTGAAATGTAAGTCAGTGACATCCCAAAGATGACACATGTGTGTACTGGTACCTTTTAAAGGAGCTGTAAATAAAGTATTTCAGGGGTTTTGGCAACGTTATCTGATTTTTATTACAATACAAAACAAGAATGGACTAGGAGACACTGAAATCTGGATGCACGTTTTTGAACATTGCACAATCTGCATCCATACACACTAGTGTACAGCCTTGCTGGTACTGTATACATGTATGTTTCTGAAAATCATGCTCAATTTTTTTACTCAAATTTGCTTGTCTTGTCTAAGTAAAGTGAAGACCATAAAATGGTTTGAAATAGCTGACTTTACAGCCCTTTTAAATCCTTTCAGTCTTAATTTTTTTTTGCACAGGTCTAGAGGAGTATTAATATAAAAACAGGCTATAAACAAAAGGGAACAGCAATAATCTTGATGATTTCATATGAAAGCAGTTATTGTGAACCACAAATATTCTCAAACTATTCAACACAAATTCTGAGCGACGTTTTTGGTTCAAATAGCATTGGGTCAAGGTACATCACTTCTCAAAATCGCACATAGGTGGAAATGCATCGCGTCAACAACACTCTGGGTGATTTTGCAGACACTTTAACATCAGGTTGAAATAAAATATTCACATAGAATATTGTTCTACATGTATTCCTACAATGGAAGAGAAGAGTGCCAAAACAGGCCCTGAAAATCTTGCAGACGGACATCCCCCAAATTCGCAATATATTGGGAAGATTCCTCGTCTATAAAACTGACAAAGAGAATAGGAAATATGACACAAACTCAAAAAGAAAAAGCAAGAAAGAGAGAACAAATGTGGTATGATACGCTTTACATGATGCATACCACTCTCTATGCTGCACAGATTTGTGTTGGTTGCATCGCGACCATCTCCATTTTCGCAATTATGCCCTTTTTTATGTTGCCTGATCTATTTGTTCAGTGCAAATTCATTACATGCTCTTCTTGACAAACAAAATAGACAATCTGAACAGCGTAGAAATTAATTTAGCGGATGTCTGCCTGTAGGATTTCATATATTTGGTGGATGATTTTTTTTTTAAATCGTTGCAAGTACTTTTGAGGCTGAAATGTATGGCTGAACGTCTGCAAACAGTGCAAAGTGTTTCAGCTCAAAAGAGCGTTAAGGGCAGAAACGGCATTACCTGTAGTTTATTCAATATAGCATAAATTTACATGTATGTGCATACCTGTTCACATGTATTCGACATGCATATGTCTTTCGGAATTGGGATATGATTGGCTAACATGTATTTACTTCCCCACTTTCCGTATCGAACAGAGAATGTGTATCCAATTATTGCTGGTGCGTCCATAATTGGACACAAGGGAAACTTTCATACAGTGCTAAACAAAAGCGATCAATTTAACAGTCTGTAAAAAAAGTTTGTTGCTTATAAGCTGTACTACCCACAAATGCCCAAATAGGTCTGAATGGAAAGGAAAGTACCCCTACAGGTAGCACATGGGTAATTTCATTTGGCACCATTACCTTACAAAGTTCAGGGCATACATACATACGCATTCAGGACGGCGGATGGGCCAATTAATGGAATGGGCTCTTTGGACCAGACAGGAGTAGTGTGGAGTGTGGACTGGACTGGACTGGACTGGTGCTGATTGGGTCGGGTTAGGTCCCAAATGGCAGGGACAGGTCCATATGCGGGCGGAGTCATGGGATGGACCTGACCCACACATGGACTTCGAAGGGACGTACAGGCGGACAGGCGAATGGACACATGGGTAGGTGGTCAGATCAGACTTGGGCCCCCTTCTCGGTAGCTGGACTGCAGGAGACCACTTTGGTTGGACCAAAAGTGGACTATGGATGGACGGACTGGCACGGAGTAGTGGGTTTGAACATTCTTCAACTTGATGGAAGTTTACCAAGTTCGAATTAAGGTCCCTCTGGACTTTTGCATAGGCTTTGAGTTATGCGCGTACAAAATTACTTATCTGACAAACACAAGGTCTTCGGCAGTTCTAAACGGGTTGCAAAATGGAAAGTCAATGAATCCAACATCCATCATTGAAGAGGGACTGAGACCTACACATAGCTGTTTTTCAGTCAAGCAATATTATCCAAATAAGGAAACGAATGGTATTATTCATGGGTGAACACCGAATATGGCCACACATAGTATGGAGCGTGGACCAAGAGGTTGATGAAGGACGCAAAGGCCTGGAATCTGGGCAGGAAGTTAAGTTCATGAAGGTCCCTCTTGGCTTAAGGTTTGGGTAGTCCCCCTTAGGACGGGTGTTTGGTCAAACAGGTTAGACTGGACCAACGCTTCAGGAGTCTCTGGACCTAGGAGAAAGAACCTCCCAACCCTCCACCTATATTCCCATCCTGTACAATATTAAAAAATATATTTCATGTATACACTGCAATACATAATACAGTCCAATGTCCTTTCGTATTAGCCCCACCCCTACATACATGTACAAGTATGTACACAAACACATCTATCTCGTCTTGTATGTACATCTCTTTGCCTCTGTCTATTCTCTCACCCCCACCCCCTTACCCCCTCTCTCTCCCTTATTTGTCTCTCATCTCTCTCTATCTCTCTCTCTCTCTCTTTCTCACATGCACACACTTTTTCCCCTCTCACTCAGTCTCTACCCCTCCCAATTTCTCACACTTTCTTTATCCCTGTCTCAGACTCTCAGTGTTAGTTTTCTTTTCCACCTTCTCTGTCCCTTTCACTTTACCAAGGATGCAGATTGAGGGAGGTAGGAATGGGATGGGGAAGGGTGGGAATAGGGGTTTGGAGGAGAAGGGAAAGGGAAGGGGGAGGTGCGGAACCAAGGCTTGAACGACATGAATTGGGCAACTAAAGCAAGCCTGAAATCACGCAAACAGATTTGAGGCCTAGTGGCAGATTCCAAACAATGACTGGGAACTGACATCCTTGGCATTCTCTGTTTCACTGTCATTTCACCCTCTCTTCCAAACCTGATGTCTTATTCATTTTTGTTTATTCTTTGTTTTCTCTACGGTAAAAGAAGAAGCCATACCTACATGTATACCTATTCTTCAAGATGTAGATCTGAAACTTAATCTGTGTTCCAGTGGGAACCATACCGTTCATAGGATGGCAATGAAATCGGTGAAGTATAGGGGAGTATTGTTGACCTCTGGGCCAACAGAGGCATTAAACCACTCAAGCCCTGAATGTCACAATGAAGCTTCATGTACATGTACGATGCACAAATCAACACACGACATGTGCAAATGCTGCCATAACCTGGATATTGGCAATCACCCAAAATTCTGGATCCAATAAGCACTGTACAAAAACATGTTTATGTACAGGCACTACCAATAGTGAAAGGGCGTGCCATCAAGGAAGTTAATTCTCTTGATAAGAAATGATTAGTGGGTCAGCATCTTAAAACTGAGTAATGCTTACTTAAGATCAAGTACCCTTGTGTCAACCATCAACTGTATCATAACTACATGTAGGACAATGGCATCATGTTAAAGGAAAGTGAGTGTGATTTAAAGGGGTAATTTGACATTTATTGAGATATCAATGGCATCACAGAACAAGCAAAGGCAAAAATTAGCAACTCTAAATAAGCAAATGCATTTTGGCTCAAACAAGCGGCGATAGTAAAATTGAACTCCTATATAACGGCATTACTGATGGTAACATCTTTAGAAGACCACATATTTCCCTAAAGCAATATCCCAGATTCTAGTCTTCTTATTTCAAAACTAACTTGAAATACTGTGCTATAAAGCATGGGACAGTACACAGGATTCCTGCGGGATTGTTCAGCATATTTATACTTGACATGATTTCACAGTACATGTATCTAACCTTGTCCTACGTGTACACATACCTACATGTACTGTATATCTTCAACAATAAACAAATTAAAAGCTGGTAGCCTGGAACAATTAAAAGCAAAACAAATTACAAACTGGTAATACATATTTGTTGGCATGCCGTTTTTCCTCAGTTCTTGAAAAAAAATATGTACACCATTTCACTTTTAGTTCTCAAACTTATGGGTCAAAATGGATGCTATGTATATAAAAAGCTACACAAGTACTTATCCTCACTGATAATCTACATGTACATGAAACTGTTCAAACTATAAACAATTTCTTTACAAATTGTACACTACTTAATTCACCTCATTCACAATGTGAGTATCTACAAAACTAGTTGTCTTCCAAATTACCTTAACATTTACATGTAAGCAGAAAAGTGGTTTACATTCCCAAAGAACAATGTCACAATAAAATGTTTCTTTTTTAAAACTAAAGGAATATGATGAACAAGAGCCTTAGAGGGCTTATGAATTTAACATTTTGCCTTCTCTAGAATAGTATTTCAACTTAGTATAAATGTAATTCAACTTTGAACTGAACATTGAAGTGTAAATGCAATAAGCAAATTTTTCCCCAGAACACTGTAAAATTTGATAAAATATTGAATAATCAAGTTTAAAAATGACTTATTTGCAATGGCATAATAAAATTAGTTAACATATCCTTTTCATTAATTGTGTGTTCACATTTTGCTTGAGAATGGAAAAATATTCAGAGTATGAGGAAAATGAACACTTCAGAAGTGGAGAAATGGGAAAAGTACTATTTACACATCACATTGCGCCCTACCCACCCAAACTTAACACAGTAATATTTCATAACATACCCCCTAATGATTCCCACCACCCATACCACCACTCTGATACTCCCTCACACTACTCTGTAACAAGAACTTTGCATGGGCAATGGTATGTTGTGTACCTGTAATTGAGATGATGCGATCCTTGGCTCCCTGCAGCGGTCCATCGATCTTGATCTGAGCGCCAGACGTCATACGGATGTGCTTGATTCGAGAGCCACCCTTCCCAATGATGGATCCGGCAAGGTCATTGGGGATGGTCACTTGCTGCGTCTGCATGTCTTCCCCACCACCAGCTCCCCCATCAAAGCCGCTTCGTCCTCCACCGCCATCACCGCCGAATGTGGAAGGCCCCCGAGCACCATCACCCCCGTAGTCGAACCCTTGGTCGTTGAAGGGCTTCCCACCTCCAAAGCCGCCTCTGTTGCCCATATTGCCACCCCCACGCATGCCACGACCACGGCCCCGCAGTCCCATGCCTCCACCCATCGGGCCAGCACCACCACCGCCGCCGCCACCACCGCCGCCACCGAACGGGCTTCGGCCAAACCCGAAGTTGTCGCTTCTTCCTCCCATAGCACCCTGGTCAAAGCCTGGTCCACGCCCCCGGTTCATCCCCATCGGAGGGCCTCTGTTCCACTGCCCTCTACCTCCTCCTCCTCCACCATGCCCTCCTCCAAAGCCTCCCTCCTCATCACCCTCGTACAGGAAACCGCCATACCTGTCATGGTAGTGCAGAGCATGGCAGAACGGGTCGTAGTCCTGTATGGGCCCCTTGATTGGCGTATCGGAGCAGATCTCGTAGATTTCCCGCACAGCCTTCACAATCACCTCAGGTGTGCCTGTGAGCTGAACCACACGGTCAGTGGACTTTGGGCAGGTTTCAGTGAACACCTTGAAGTGGGCACCGGTCTTCTCCCGCAGCTCCTTGATCTTGAAGCCAGCCCTGCCAATGATAGCACCAGCATGACTTTGGTGCACCATGATACGCACGATTGAGTTGCTCTGATCTTGCGAGTTCTTCTCACCAACACAAGGGATGATATCCTGGATACAGTCCAGTGCATTATCCAGGGTCTTGGTCACAATTTTGATGATGCGCTCAGGTCCGTTACAATCAGGGATGGAAACCTTGGCATCATAATCACTCCTGAGTCGCTTGATGTTCTCTCCTCCTTTTCCAATCACACCACCTGCATTGAGACTTCGGATCATGAGGCGAAAGATAACTTGGTTGAAGTCACCACGAGGACGCTTATTTTGGTTTTGTCGTTGATCTTCTGCACTCCTCTTTCCTCCATCTCCACCACTGTAATCCTGATCATCAGACATCTTTGCTTTGGAACGGTAGAAATGCTTTCAACAGGCCTAGGTACAAATTGAAAATACGATTATGAAAGTCCGGGTCGCTAAGTTGCATTGATGTAGAGAATAGAAATGTAGTAACACGTTGAATGGTTTAAAAGCAACACACTTCAATGAACCACATTGCTGTAGGTTTAAAAGAAACACGACGAAGCGGTCAATTTTAGAGGATCCGTAATCGATAGAGGACCATTTTGACATGAGCATAGGTCTCATTCTTGTTTTATATCAGGATGCTATAAATGAATTGTCTCAAAATGGTAGAAATGTTTAAATCCAAAATCCAGGCCCGTTAAGCAGAATAATTTTGCCATCATTTATTATATCATGTGTATCCTATTAGCAATTTGACTAAATTTCTACACTCTAGAGATAAACCTCCACAGTTCTACCTCCTACGATTGCTTCATCTGATTTTAATTCAATCTTCTTTGCATATAAAATGAGCTTTCATGCGAACTCTTTCCTCTTGAGGCCAAGCTATCTTTTTACCAATTTAGTTATCGTGCTCCATGTCAAAAAAATTAATTATCTCAAATGATGGGGAGTTGAAAAGATTAAAAAAGGGTACTTAACCCTAGTTATTTTCTTCTGCTGTGTCACACAATAAATATTATGGCACATGCAGTAGCACCCGCAGCTGGCCCTAATATAGACTAAGCCCATGCCAACTGTGATTAGCACAATCAGATTTGATAGCAACCTCAGATCTGTGTGAATCTGACCAGTTGACTGATTTCATTGCATACGTGATCTTTTCAGAGACAGAGGCCACCAGGTAATTAAATACCAATCTCTTCACAATATATACCGTCTCTATTCGGGAGGTACGTCAAAAAATGTAATTTTTATTAAAGAATGCCCTGAATGAGACGGTTATTCCTGTCTCCCCCACCCCCTCCCCCCCCCCCCCCCCCCCCCGGAAATCTTGTTGAATTCGGGCACACTTGCTTTGATTTTGAACTCTGCCTGGCCTGCCCATGCAGCACATTTGATTTACATCAACGTTGATCTGAGGCTGGGCTTGCACAGTATGCAATTCTGCAAACATTAGTAACAAATGTACCCCCTTAAAAAAATTTTAACAGCTGAAGGTCGCCAACTTTTTATAATGGCACGGACGGGAACATCACTGAATATTTATCATTTTTATGAGGTGCACTCTCGACATGACTGTTCTCTGACAGTCTGACTACAACTTAGTGACTTTTTCACAGATCTGAGGGGATAGCTGGCTAACAGGGCTACAGTTTTAATCGCTAGATTGCATGGGCAAGTTGTGTTTTCTTTGCCTCTGAGCTGAGCTCTGTCACCTCGTCTGATAGCTGATGCTGCAGGGGCAAGCCATTGTCCCAACTCCCAACACTCACTCACAAGTCACAGTCACACATCATGCATATTGCCATTGATGTGCATGCACCACGCATTTATTTCTGGACGCACGCAAAATAGAAAGCCGAGCACAGTGCCATAGATTGCCACAAAAATACAGCCATAAATCTATTTGCAATCTTTCAAAAAACATACAGAGAAAAGACAAGAAATATTTGTTTATGTGCTCGTAAATCTAATATATACTCAAAGTTAATGTAGTTTCTAAACTTACGACAAGCTTACGGCGTCCTGGCGAAGTTTCACTGCAAGAAGCTGGGTACGCGCAGGGAAAGGATTACAAGGAAGTAAAAGCACCGACAATAATGACCTTTCGAGGGCAATGTTGCCAATTTCAACCTCATTTTTTCTAAGTGTTGCATTTGCATAGTTGTTACATCTGCACAAAATAAAAAAAAAACACTTTTAATGGAATTATATTTGTTTTTCAATCAATGTATAAGTATTTTCTTAATAACATGCTTTCATTAAAAACGGAAAGGAATGTTTCTTTGGCGTGTGCGAAAAAAAATAGATATCGACGACGGGGTGCATCGACGCCACTGAACTATACCACTACTTTACGTAGTGCTAGTGATATAGTTCAGTGATCGACGCCAATAAGCGAGTTCGTAATTACAATGTGCGCATGAGCAGATTGTTGCTGGTACGAATAACCTCGGGTCAATTGAACAACTCACAGAGGAAATTTAAAATTCATTAGATACTCAACCAGGTTTCTCTTCATTATCATGCAGATATGGATCTTGGATCCATGCAAACAAATTATCGTTGAATATTGACAAAACACATTATATGTTATTTAGCAATTCATTGCAAGTTATTCCAAATGATATAATTATTAATGATATCAATTTGAAACAGGTAGACAGTACTAAGTTCTTAGGACTTCATATTGATAGCGATTTATCCTGGAAAACTCATATTAATTTTTTATGCAAAATATTATCCAGGAACACAGGAATTCTAAACAAGCTAAAACATTTCTTTCCCTCTCACATATTACAAACTATATATTCAACTTTAATTTCTCCATATCTTAACTATGGAATTTTAGCTTGGGGAAATTCATCAAAGCTTTTGCTCGATTCTCTTTTTATTCTACAAAAACGTGCAATAAGAATTGTTAACCACGCCGAGTATTTATCTCACACAATTGATCTTTTCAGAAATAACAAAGTTTTGAAAATGATTGACTTGTTTAACTATAATGTTGGTATTTTTATGCATAAACTTTCCACTAATGAGCTTCCTGAAGTCTTCCTTCAAATGTTCACTAGAAATAACTCTGTTCATAACTATCCAACCCGGCAACATGACGCTTATCACCTTCCACGTACTCGAACAATTTTTGCACAAAAAACAATTATGTTTACAGGGCCCAAATACTGGAATGATCTCCCCCAAGATGTCAGTGGTTGTGTATCATTATATCCATTCAAACGTAAACTTAGAATGCATCTATTGAATAGTTACTCTACGTAAGCTCATTGAGATTCTAAACTTTTGTGTATAATGTTCATTTCCATGTGTAATTTACATAATGCCTTGCTGTTGCACGCTTCCGAAATCCTGCCCGATACTGTTTTTCACTCGTTCTCTATATATGCTCATGATTTCGTAAGCGCGGCAGCAGCAGGCATTGTTCTTAGCACCTCATTGCAGCTGGCTGGTGGCTACTCAATACATAGTAGGCCGATAGGGTTTATCGCAAATAGCCTTTGCCGCTAGGTGGCGCCCTTCGCGCAATGGATTGTGGGATTGCAAAGGGGGCAAACTCGAACGATACTTTTTGAAGCCATACACCCTGGATACGTTTTGTACATGTCTGTTCGTCGCATATTCTTAAACTAAATTTACTGCTTTGACAGCCGAATTTGAGAGTTATATCCAAAACCACATTGTTGATCATTGTTTTGTGATATTCCAGTGAAGTTATGGCTGATGGTGTTCGCAAGTTTTTAGAGTTTTCAGCCACTGATCTGAAGAAGTTTTTGAGGGATAGACGGGTGCCAGTCAACGATGAAAAACACGGTGAACTTGCTGAAAGATTCATACATTCTTCCACAAAGGAATTGTGCCAGAATTCGCAAGTGGCCGAGTCAAGGACATCGTAGTAACCAATGCAGTGCAAAAAACTATGAAATCAATGCTTGACAAGCTTGAGGCACCAGCTGAAGATATCAACAAGCCATCATATCCATGCGGAGTCTGTAATGATGAATGTGAAGCAACACCACTTGATAAGGACAAAAACAGTATAGGTTGCGACTCATGTAATAGGTGGTTCCACTATATTTGTGTTGGAATTGATGGAGGAGAACCGTTCCTGAGACGTAGGAAGTCATCGTGGAAATGTAACACATGTTCCTCAAAACGGAAAACTCGCAAACGTGTCCGTAAGGTTTGAAGGTGATACTAACTCTTGTTAAATGAACACCCGAGTAAAAGTGATAAAATTGAAAAGTTGTGCATATTTGAGGTATCACACTTTTGATTATGTAGAATTTGTCTTTCTTCATTTTGAAAAGCAGATTTAAAGTGTAATGATCATTCATGTTTATTGTGAGCTTCAATATATACTTGCTGAACAGTAAAGTGTACCAACTGTAAATACATGTAATCGTTAGTCATTATCCGATGTATATTTAAATCATGCCCATTGCTTGCTACAGTAAATGTATAATACATGTACATGCATGTAGCTAAACAGTAAACTTCCTTTGTCAGGAATACTTTTTATTATTGAGTTCTTGTATTATTGAAATAATTCAAATTGCCCTTCAATAGATGTTCATAGTTTCAATACATGTTCACCGCAAATATATACGATTGATATTATATTCTTATTGGAATCCCAACCTACCTATTCAGTGTTCTATCTATATACAGTACTATTGCAGCCCTCAAATTATTTATTGTAATGTTCAATTGTTCATTCTTCTGTGACAATTCATATGCTTCAATGTGATGGACAATTTGAAGAATCTTTCCTGAACTGAGAAGTAAATAATGTTATTATTTTTATGATCTATAAATTATGGTGACATGGTGTATTATTCCTTATACTTTTGAAAAAAAAAACAAAGGTACAAGATGAACCAAATAGCAAACTCTCATATGACCTCATATTCTTGTTGTGTATGGGTACATGAGATTTTTCTAATATTTATTCTTCTGTGACAATTTATATGTATCAATGTGATGGACAATTTGAGGAATCTTTCCTGAACTGTGGAATAAATAATGTTCTTATTTTATGATCTGTAAATGTTGACATGGTAATGAGAAGGAAGAAGTACAGATACAAGACGAACCAAATTGCACACTCTCATGATGTGGTCTTATGTTTGCATTGTGTATGGGCGAATCATGTTACAGAAGAAGGGATCAATAAATACCCTAAAGAGAAATAATAGCATTGCTGCTGGAATAATGTGTTTGTGTTTGTTTGTGTATGCATGCATGTATGTGTATTATGAGTCTTCAACCACTGTAAGGCAGTGTACATGTGTGTGTTTCTGTGTTTCGGTTAAGAAGCCTGGTCCAGTGGGCATAGTTCCGACGATCCGCACACTTATGAAACTTCAGGTTGATTACATGGTCCTTCACGACATATCTGTATGTAGGAAGAGACAAAAGAAAATAAAAATTAGTGTGATCAGAAGCAGCGAATAAATTTGATGCCCTTATGAATACAGTGTAGATCTATTGATAACTATCCCCGTATAACTATAATTGAACCATAACTGAATTCAAGCTAACATACCATTACCCCAAATTGCAAAAAGGCAACATAGTCTGCTTTGCCATTCTGATGTAGACTCTAACATACATCTTACTCTTACTGTCTTAGTTGTATCTTTTTCTTCGCTCAGTATTTTCCCCAGAGAAAATTGAGTATGAGTAGAGGCTCTATTTAATTTTTTTTTAATTTATTTACACAAGAGACAGTAGAAATTACTGGTTTGGTGTATACTTTTAGAAAGAAAACGCTAATTGTCAATCAAATAATTTGAGACTGCGAGAGCCAACGGCAACGCCAGTCTACTGCATGCATGTTGATGATGACAACAACGCCGTAGCTACCCCGGCACGTACCCTCCACAACTCGCCTGCACAGGTACGCAAGTACACGGCGCGGTTGGGGGAAAACCTTACAAGTACAACAACATATAAGTCATAAAACATTAAAAAAAAAATCTTACCTTTCTGGATATCTTCGGTCGTTGTTGCATCCAAAGACAGCACATCTGTCTCCACCAGGCATGTAGTAGAATCGATGTTATCGGAGTTGTAATCAGATATTTGTAAGACAAAATGCGACGAGATGTTTGCTGAGCAAAATCCGAAAAGCAAGTGAGCGAAACGCGTACAAAAGCTATGCGCGCGTCGGCTGCTAGCGTTTTCATGGCAGCGTCCAGACAATAGGGGGCGCTCTTGCCCCCTTAGCGATCCCATCATCCTTTGCGGCTCGCTATTTGCGATAAACCCTATAACGCTATAACATTCCAATGTTACGAACTGTTATTCATATCAATCTGAACTTAATTTGACTGTTGTTCATCCGATATACATATAGTTGTAGTACGCAGACTGGATTCCTTAGGTATTGTAATTTACGCGTTTGCATAATATCTCGACACGTTGTATCATATGAAGACAGCATCAAAAACTCAATCGGATAATTATTGACGTGCTCTTGATTGTTTATTCAAGCTATTAAGTATGTGTAAAAATCTCCTTGCATTCTCATAGCCCTAAATTCACAGGTTAAATCTTGTTCACTTATATATGAGAAGTATTTGTTTTACGTCCTCGAAGAATTTGTGTTATTTCTTGTTTTAGTTTGGTCCTAAGTTGCATCCGTACTCTATATCTATTTATATATACACCAATTTTACCGGGACTTACGCCTATCAAGCTTGCTTCTAGTAGGTCCCATCATATTTCTCTCTCAATTTCCATCTTATCATATATTGTATATTTATGTTGTATTAAGTTGTACATCCAAGTTGGATATTGTATATTATTTTGTTTTGCACATTGTATTCATCGAGAAGTATGAAAATAAATTGAAATTGAAATTGAAATTGAAATATGACAACAATCATTCAGCTTTGAAAGGCAGTAAAGAACATTCCACCATGCGCACCTGTTTGTATTGTTGTTTTGGGCACATTGTAAAATGTATTCACATCCATCATCCCATCCGCCTTAATGAACAGATCCCAGTCTGCATTCTTGTAGTATTTATTCAGTGAATTGTCCAACCATCGTGTAACTACGAACTGGTCTATTGTACAAATCACGTGTAGCAAAGTTAGCAGCACTCTAGTACTGTATTCTGCCAGGCATGCGCACAGACTCAATTTTGACAACGTGAATATTTATTCGTAGCACTAGGGTCCCTAGCTGGTACTAGAAATAAGTCAAGTATTGAAAAATGATTGAAAATAAGTTGAAACTCAAATCAAGCTTAAATTGACATATTAAAAAGTCAAGGGAGATCAGCATTTTTCTTTTTTTGAGGTAGATTTTGTGATTTTTCTTTTATTAATCCTGAGAATATTGACTGGATTAGATTTTTACTTTTGGACCTTAACATTTGGATCAGATAATTAATTCAGAACACAATTATGACCATTGTGTATTACACCTGTCAATCCACAAGGGTCCACAAGCAACTGGCATCACAGTGTAGTTAATAATGCATGATGCTTCTGGCAAAAAAAAAAAAGTTGGAGGTTGACTTACAATGTATATTGTGAAACACATGTGGCCATTGTTGGGTTCTGAATTAATTATATGATACACACAAATCTTTATGGAGCCAAATTACCCAATAGTTAAAATCTCATTATATTCACATGATTATTACAAGTAAATAACTGATTAAATGTCACAAAATATGCTTCTTAAATATTTGACATCCCTTGGCTTTATGTTGTGTCAATTTCAGCCTGATTTGAGTTATATTGATGGTTCTACATGTATTTGTTTATTTTTCAAATATGTCAAAAAGGTTTTTTGACACCAAGTAGGCTACTTGTGATGTATTTTGTTTTGTAACTGTGGTGTAACTTTGTGAAGCAGTCAGTGATATGTGTGTGTGTGTGTATGTGTGTGTGTGTGTGCGTGCATGTATGTGCATGTGTGTAGGCCTATGTTGTGTGTGTGTGTGTTGATGGGAGGCGCTACTGCCTCATCTAAAAATTAAAAAAAAAAAAGTAATAATAAAATCCAGCACTTTGAATTTAAAAAAAAAAAAATTGCTACATATTTTCAAAATTATAATAAGCTGTAGTGTAATTAAATATTTCACTGAAAGTCAGGTTTCAGGAAAAAATTGTCATCCCAACAATACACTTGTGACTGCGTTGCACTTATTGTGTTGTACGTGTATGTGTGTTGTATTTGTGACTTATCTATGTTGTTGTTGTGTAAACACATTCTACAAATCACACATCTGCTAAAAGTAAAAAAAAAATCAAGGTTTTCATCATACATGTATCAATTTATTGATATGAGTATTGCTCATCAAAGTAGCAAGCCAAGCGCTGTCCCTCACTGAACCCCCTCCCCCCCCCCCACCCCCCTCGCCACAATGCTCTGATGAAGAAAGATGAAACTGGAGTGATATATTACTGAAAGTAGAAAGCAGAATTTACTACTCATACCTTCCTTCCACTCTGTTCAAAATTAAAAGTGACCATAGTAATACACTAGACAAAATGAAGGATATCTTCATTTGATGCTCTAATAAAACAAGCATGTGAAGAATGGGACATGTGTTCACATCAACATATCTCTGCCATTGAGAAGTTTGTTAATCTTTACTACTATCCACTACCTGATTGTTAATTGTAACAGTACTAATAGTAATAGACAAATACATTGCTAAGATTTGTATTTTGGCTGTAGGATTTGGAGATAAATAGAAAGTAGAGAATGAACTACAACCAGCAATGAATCTTTGTTGAGTCAGGGTTGCTAAGAATAGCAAGAAAAGACTATTGATATAAAATTTGACCTTCTTAAGATGAAACATAAGAAAAAAATTGTTTACAGAAAGAGTCCACTTTATAGGCGGTGGTCCTTGCAAAATTCAGTATTCTGGTCACCAGCGCAAGATACATGTATATACAAAGCTTGATAAATGAGTCAAAATCATAGAGCTACATTGTAGCTCTATGGTCAAAATATAGATTTTACTAAGATTCTCCCAGGGCAAGCACTTGCACATAAATGTAAAACAATTTTGTTTGGAGTATCAGCTGAAGACAAATGAAGATGAAATGGGATGAGGGGGAATAAATTGTTGACAATCATTTTGCACTTCACTGGCCTTTTTCCTCTGATTTCAGGGATTTGGGCCAAATATCTCATTAGTCTATCTGTATGTGTTAATCCAATTTTGCATAAAATTTGGGGAAATCCACTGGGTATAATTACTGTGGTAAAGATATATTTTTTTCATATATTTGAAAGAGCATTGTCCTGTAATTTCCGATACAATTGACCTAAAGTTCATTGGTTGCTTGAGCTACATGCAGATGCATAGTGTGGTTAAGATAAGATCAAGGGATTCATAGTCATCAATGACAGGATACAGCTCAGGCTTAGTTTCTTGACCTATAAGGGATTTTACAAAAATCTTACCAGTCTAAACATGTTGTGATATACCTTTGTACAAAGTTTTGTTGTGGTAAATATTAAGTATTCATCTTCGCAAATTTGGTCTTAAAAGTTGCGTGAGACTTGAAGGAAAAAAGTCAAGAAATGTCGCGGCGCGATCTTTTAGCATTACAAATTAATTGCGAAAAATGTCGAGAGGGGGGGGGGGGGGGGGGGCTAATGATCAACCCATAATCATGCCTTCTGCCACTTTGTGGAGGAATCATAAAAATACATGAGTTTAAACATTATATGGTAAATTCATGAAAATCAAAAGTGCGGCAATTGGAAAATGATAATCTATTATTCATTTGAAAATATAGCTTTTTTAATGTTGTTTTGAATTTTAATTCTTATCCACATAACATCAACAAGTTCATAATACCTGTCCATCTTAATTCTCTCATGTGCAACTCTCTAACTCGCTATTAATTACATTAAAATTTGGATCTCTGTAGAAAGACCGTAACTAGAAAAACACTTACAATGAATTTTCAGGGTACACCACGTGTTACTCCTCAAAAGGACATTGTGTTTTTCTTTCAGAATAGTTCTGATAGGAGCCACTCAGAAAGCAAATGAAAACGAGAGAACATGGAGTGGAGAGTATTCTTTCAGAAAGGTTAAGTCTGAAAGAGCTATTGGCTCAACATTGTGGCTTAACGTCTTGATCTGGTTGACAGATCATCAACAGGATTAGGGAGTGGTAGAGGCAGCGAAATACACAGAGTCATTGGACATGGTTGTAATGCATTGGGTCGTGGGTGGGCTTTTAACAACTAACACATGATGTACCATGAAAACTAATTGTATTCTTCTCACCATGCAAGAAATATCAATGGGCACAAATTTAATTTCTTTGATATAATTGAATTCAGAAATAATATTGAAAGAAATCATTGAATAGGATCTGATACAGAAGTCAAGAGTACACTGTTTAATTGACAGAGGTCTTTGGAAGCGTTTCCAAAGCACTTTATTTTTACCAGATAATCGGGTGAGGTCCTTGATAAACGGGTCATATTTTTTCACCGGCATTCTTCGCAATTCTTCAGAATTTGTTGACAAAAAACATCACTTAAGCTCTTCAATTCTTTCTTAAATCTTTTAAAGGTGGTTTCAGATTTTGCTTCAACAAGCTCTGCAATAGAGTTAAGACGCACACTGCATGGATCACGATCATACATGCATTAATCCCCAACACACATGCACGGCCAACACATTGCGCACTGGAAACAATGTCACAAATCCTACATACACATGCATAGAGCCAATACCGACCTAGTTGCAGTAGAATAAGTTTGTATAAATGAGTGGGAACAGTTTACTGCATAATTGGGTGTCCCGCTTCCAGGGGCAACTTTCACTCTTCCTGACTTTCCTCAATATGGCACAGACAACTGCATATTATTCATTGGACAAATATTACAAGGAAAGCAAGCTTTAAATATAAATAAATTTAAGTAAAATGTGGAGGGGGGATATCAGTGCCACGGATGTAAAGACAACACTGAAACAGAGGCAGAAGAGTGGACTCACCTCAGGAAAGAAACAACTTAAACAAAAAAAAAATTATAAAAGACACTAGTTTGAGACACACGTCTGAGACATTGAGAAGGAATGAACAAGTGGACCAGGTTCCTGAAAGTCACGATCTCCTATATTTCAGGGTCTCATGCTAGAAATTAGGACAGGACATTTCTCAGGCACAAACATTCCCAGGGGTCATGCCATTTTTCACAGAGGTGTTGTGCTGCAGTCAGAGGCATTCAACATCACTCAACTTCTAATTTTGCTGTGTGCTATAGACAATGTTCGTTCTAGAACTAAGGGGCATCGATGGGAAAACAAACATTTGTCAGGTAAAATGTAAGCACTGAGCAGAAACATTCCAGAAATTGAGGCTCATCTAAAAGCTTGGTGCTGATGGAGTTGGAACCTGTCTTATAAAGACTTGCAATTGCTCTGAATTGATCATAAGTCCAATCCACTGTCTCTACATGTACAGAGTCACGATTGATAACAATCTCAAGTCAAATTGGGATCAATCGCAACTCTTAAGAAGACAATGCCCAGGGGCCCATTGCACACAACTTACCATTAATGGCAACTCTGCCATCAATGGTGAATACATGAACCACGGTAACATCGCTCGACAGCCAAATTCAAGGTTTCAATAGAAGTTGCAATTGGTAGCAAAGTGACCATCAATGGTAAGTGTTATGCAACAGGGCCCAGGACTATTTTATCTTCACAATGGATATGCTCTTCTCAATGTCTCAAACTGTCTCTAGATACCTTTTTAACTATTTCTGGAACTGCAAAGTGGGTGAAATAAGGGTATCACTTGATCATATCAAATTTTTGAGAGTGGATTGAGCCTTTTTGAACACATTTTTAATATTCCCCAAATTGGGATACAAGTTATAAAATCTAATGCCATTTAAGTATGACAGTTAGAGTAAAATTCATTAATCTTCGCGATCAAGTCCGTTGATGTTGATGTCCGCTTCTGCTTCAGAGATGTCTTCATCGATGTCTATGCTGCTAAGCATGGTTCCGTTTTCAAATCTGATGGTGGACACTCTAAGTCTCTTCGACACACATCTGTGGGTCCCATTCTCAATATTCTCAAGAATGTAGGAGAAGTTTTGAAATCAAGTGACATTCAAGCATGATATGAATAATAAAGTCCTTTAATCTTCAAGATTAAGTCCATCACTGTTGTCCTTTATCTTTGTCAATGTCGATATGGTTTAAAGCGGTTTGTTTTCACATTTTTGATGGTGGATACTCCGAAACTCTGCAGGACAAGTTTTTAAATCCAGCGGCATTCACGTGTCATGGTTACAATATAATCCATTAATCTTCGAGATCAAGTCCTTCGATGTCAGCCTCGGCTCCAAAGAGGTCTTCATCAATGTCGATGTCGTCTAAAGCGTTTCCATTTTCTAAGGCGCTGTCAGGGGCGGCAGTAGCTCCTATCGTGTCATCATCGGGAGCGATGGCAGCAGCCTGGTCAAGCTTCCCAGACTCATCTGCATTTAAAACAAAAGAGAAGCAAACAGGCTTTAAATATTTCCATGGTGAATGTAGCCTAATAAATAGTAATAAATACTATTTAGTAAAACTTCTGTAACCTCATATGGTTGTCTTCTTTCATCATATTTGACCCATTTTTGAGGAAGGAATATCAAAGAAAGGACTTCAGAAAGGAGAGATGAATATTTATTTTATAACACTTTACACAAGACAGCTTTAGTTTTGAGTGTTTAAATGAAAAATAAATGAAATGAAATGGGAATGGAAGGAGAGGGTGGTGTTGGAAATAGCAAGCAAGTCACAATGAAGCCCGGCTGGGCATGGGTGGGACTTACCATTCTTAGATGCAGCTCCTTGGGGTGGGGCGGAGGTGGCTGACCCCGCCCCCTCGGGGGGTCTGTCCAGTCGGCTGGTGATACCGGACGAGGCATCAACCTCCATCGCCATGGAAGCAAACGCCTCGATGCTGACGTCTTGGACCGATATCTGTTCCTGTGGATCAGGGAGGAGCACATAGGATGGGCCATTACAAAAGATGAACCAAATGCATGCATGCCCATACACCTTACACTTTAAATTATGTCCATTCAGTATAGAACTGTAATGATCAAATATTTTCAATTAAACCTTCAATAACTTTCATGTGGAAATGAAGCATCTTACTCTGACTTAACGGCCAACCAGAGTCAGACCTCGATACATGTGCACAGCGCAGCACTTTCTAGGCATCAGTACTGCAAGCGGGGGTGCTAGCGGTGCTGGTGAATGCATAGTGCATACAGCCAAACCATTTATCTCAATGGAGTTCGATACATGTGCACTGCGCAGCACTTTCTAGGCATCAGTACTGCAAGCTGGGGTGCTAGCGGTGCTGGTGAATGCATGACGCATACAGCCAAACCACTTATCTCAATGGAGTTTTGTGCGGGCATATCAAGTGTCCATTTCAGTGTTTTTGAAGGTTTTACTGAAAATATCCCATCACTGCAATCTTAGTACTGAACTGATATGAATTACAATGTAAAACTATATATTGTCAAGATTTCATGAACAGAAATAAAACATACTCTAAAAAGGGTCTTTTTTTCACAATTTTTTTTTTACAAATCATTCTAGCCTAAATGCGCTGGGTGCAGGGTGTGAAAGACCAACTAGGAATGCCCCTTGTTGCAGCGGGCAGATTAGCACAGGATAGAGAGCTGTATAGGTGGACCGGCACTGCAGAAACATCCTGATACGGATATGCCAACACCATCACTAGCCTGATTTTTCACACTGGTTTACAGTAAGCAAATAATCAGCATTGGTGAGGGTGATGGGACAAACTATCACTTCCGAGGCGATCTGGATGTAGCTATCTTTCCGAAGCGCAGCTGAGGAAAGATAGCGTATACATTCAGATCGCAGAGGACGTGATAGCACGTCTCATTGCTTGAAACCAAAAGTTGATTATTTGCTTTTATATTCCACATCTAAAACCAACTATCTATACCAAAAATGACAAATTGACGTAAAAAGGTAATGTTTACTTATCTCCATAACCCCGAGCCGCTGCCATGGGGAACACGCGTTAGGACGCGTATTAGGACGCGTATTAGGATGCGCGTTAGGACGCGTTAGATGTCAAGTGATAGTCCGAGTGTAACGCACTTTTATTTCGCGCGTACTCAAAATATTAATCACACATTAGGACTGTGAGGAGTGAAGAGATCAGCGAAACCAAAAAGTACTATCACCTAGAGTGTAACGAACTTTTATTGTCAGGTGATCTGATAGGAAAAAATATGCCTCATCACGTGATCAACTCTTGACCAATCATATAGCAACATTCTTAGTATGTGGAATATAATAGCAAACAAAGGTTAAAACAAAGTCATTCTTACATCTTCCTCTGGCTGCTCTCTCTTATAGCTGACCACCTCTTCCCCATCATCGTCGTCTCCCACCATCTCTGGCTTGAACTGGAAGAGCTCACGACCCGTCACCTGCAGAGGGACACACACAAAACCATCTCGTTGAGCAAATAACGATAACCTACTTGAAGAATTTTTCCACAAGTGAATGTTAACCTGCATTACCAGAGCTACCAACATTGAAAGTCAACAATCAGGAAAATTTTGGAGAATTTCATCAAATTTCATAACATGCATACAACCCAATGACAGTAATCTATCAATAATCAGGGCGATAGGTTGACGTGATGACATCCAATGCAGTATTATTGGCCCACTTTCAAGGAGTCTCCTGCGAAATCAGGGAGACTTGGCAGCTCTGCATTACTATGCAGTTAGGGGAAATACATTACGAAAATGGCTTATTCAACTTGGAGTTAAAGAGTTCAGAATTATAATACAATACCTTTGTACAATTGATATTAGCCTCAATTCATCTCTTGTATCACTTTTGGTAGATTTTGAAGACATAAGAAAAGGTGATTTGGCAAAACAAAACAAAAAATAGTAAAGGAGTAATTTTTGTTTTGTTTCAATTTTGGTGATTTTGAATGCATAATTCAACAAAAAGAAAGCAAATACAATGAATATGAACTTACCCCCATGGCTTTCCCTTGCTTGAACTCATTCCGTTTCTTAGCCTGCTGTTCCTCAAGCTTTTTCCTCTTCTCTGCGATTTTCCTCCTCTTCCATTGCATGAAGGTGTCCAGGTTGATCTTGGTCAGGTTGCCGGTGAGTTTTGCTCTCTGCAAGAAACATGTGGGGCACAAAGCATGACTATTCCATTACCCATTACAGTGCCAACCAATGATAGTCCTATCTTACTTACAACACAATTAATATCCTATGGGACTGAGAGCGCTAAACCTTGTACGGTTGATCAGCAGTAATAATTTGTGTTAATGCAAATGTCTAGAATCAGAAAGGTTTGGTCCATTTCCATTTGTATTCTAAACTGCATATGTCACTGTCAAATAGTTAGGATATTAATACTGTAATTTGTAATTGTCCATTGATCTTTACAGACCTTTGTTCTTTGATAATGAAATATTTCAGCTTGTCCCTTTTGAGATAATACATCATTCACAGATAGACTCCAGTCTATGTGATCCCAGACCTTTCGATATGTTTGCTTCAAAATGTGTCTATCTTGTTAGAATTGTATACGTGTGAACGAGGTTTAGTTGAAATTGTTGCACTATAATATTGGTTGCACTATAATATTGGTGCACGCATGCTGGTGAAAAGGTAATACACACTAACTCCTTCCAAAGAGGGTCTGGCTCATACTTCCTGGGCCCTGTTGCATAAAAACTACCATTAATGGTAACTCTGCCATCAATGGTAACTACTATAGTAATAGCTCTCAATGGCTAATCAAATTCACGCTTTCCAAAGACGTTGCCATTGGTAGCAAAGTCACCATCAAAGTTTTATGCAACAGGATCCAAGAGTTACTTGCATTAGGCCCCTGCTAAAATTGAGCAATTGTGGGGGTCCTGAAAACAAGTTACCAGTTACCTGCTAGTATTGAGCCGTGTGTTATACCACCAGGGCCCCGTTGCATAAATCTTACCATTAATGGTAACTCTGTCATCAATGGTAACTACCATGGTAACATCGCTCAACAGCCAATCACATTTTAAAATTTCATAGAAGTTGCCATTGTTACCATCAATGGACAGTTTTCTCCAACAGTGCCCAGAACTTTGGGGTGAAAGCATAGAAATAAATGGCCAAGAAGCATGAAGAAATTTTACCCACCTCTTCTTCTATAAGCTCTTCTAGTGATATCTGCTGTTCCTCTTCCTGCTCGGCCATCTTCTTCTTGTCCTTCTTGAGAACGAAGCCAGGTGGGAGGGCGTGGCGGTATTTACACTTCTCCCCGTTTGGACAGCTCCAGAACCACCCATACTTCATGTCCTCTAGAGCCTGGATGAAGAACTTGCACACCTACAACGCAGGACAACATTCAGTTATTTCCACTCATAAAAAACATACAAAATATAAACAAATAGACAAACACAAGTTAACATAGTAGCAAAGTCATTAAGATGGAAAAGGAGCTTGTGTGAAAATGACAAAAACAATAAACAATAGATTATAATACAGTGTAAGCAAATCAAACAACAACAAAACAATCCACAATAAAAAGGGAAAGACGAGAACAATGAATAAAGGTAAAAATGAATTAAAGATGAGTATATTGCACAGATGTTGCTTACAGACAAATGACAAATTGATTTTCAAGACTGACATCATGATTGAATGGAACACTCTCTTCTACAAGATTCAGATCCGATTAGTCTTTATACATTCCAAACTGTCAGGTTACTCTAGCATTCTCATATGGAAGACATCACCACAACCGCACAACATGACTTTTTTTAATCAAGAGACAACTACTGATGGCTACAAATTCTAGTTTTTCCCAAGAGTAATCTGAATTTGGAAACATCTTCCCGCATCAGCAGTTACTGCTTCTGATGATCACCTTCAAAGAGGCTGCTATCAGGATGATGCAGCCTCTGGTCAGATCCTACATTGTTAAATGCCCCTGACACACTTTGTACTTACAGTTTGTTCGTGTACAGTTTGTCTGCACCAAAACTTTCTTGTAAATACAATCAATGCTTGCATATCATACACCGCACCTACACAGCAAAATCCTGTTATAGCTTCCTACAAAAGCTGCTGTAAGGGATAACTCCATCAAGTATCAAATACACCCTGACATACATTTTGTATCATACCATATAAGGAAATATCACATTTAACAGTTTTTAGTGCATCGCAAGGGCTAAATCGCCCGAAGCCCACATGTAATTACTTCACTGCTACAAAGCAAAAGCATAAAGACAAAACAATCTCATGAGAATAAGAAAGTACACTACAGCTCAAAGGAATTGGCATAGGGAGAGGGAAAGGGAAGGAGCCGCAGTTTGAAACCGCGGTATATTTTGTCCAGTTCAGCATGAAACAGGATGCTTTAGCCTAACTAGAGCAATTCGACTGCCATGCAGTCGATAAATATGCCTCCGCCTCTTTGCTGGCTCTATTTACATTTACTCTCAGAAATTGTGTATGTTTGGTGGGCAATGTACCCTTGAATTCCTATGAGAAATGAAAATAAAATATGTTTAGCCAAGTTTGGCAATGTTCATTGACCTTTGACATCTTACTTCTTTGACTTCCAATCTAACCAGTCTGTCTAAATCCAATCCTTAGCCAATTTTAGGTGAAGTTAATTGACCTTAAGCCTTTCAGGAATTTTACCCAAACTTCACAAGTCTACCTCCATGAAGTGATACATTTCTGCACTTTGTTTGGTTTGAATTTAATCATTAGATTTGGATTCAATGTGAAAAATATCAACTTGGGGGCAATTTTTAGCCAACTTTAGCAAAGTTCATTGACCTTTGACCTCTAACCTTTGAGAAATTTCACCAAAAGTGTCACCAGTCTACCCCCAAGTAGTTGTTCATCTTTGCACCATGTTTGGTTGGTATTGCTGCACCATTGGATTTGGATTTATTTTAAAAAATATCACTTTTGGAGCAATTTTTAGCTAATTTTGGGCAAAGTTCATTAACCTTAGACCTTTGAATTCTCAAGAGTTTTTCCAAACTTTTACTAGTTTACCTCCGTCCATGAAGTGATACATCTCTGTACTATGTTTGGTTAGAATTGCACCATTGGATTTTGATTTGGGTTTATTGTGAAATATATCAATTTTGGCAAAGTTCATTGACCTTTGACCTCTGACCTTTCAGCAATTTCACCAAAAATGTCACCAGTCTACCCCCAAGTAGTTATCCATCGTTTCACTATGATTGGTTAAAACTGCACCATTGGTTTGGGATTTATTGTGAAAATGTTAAAAATTGGGGCAGTTCCTAGTCAATTTTTGGCAAAGTTTACTGACCTTTGACCTCTGACCTTTCAGAAATTTTACCAAAAATGTCACCAGTCTATCCCCAAGTAGTGATCCATCTCTGTACCATGCTTAATGCAAATTGCATTCTTGGATTTGGGTTAAAAGTGAAAATGGTCAATTTTGGGCAAATTTTCACAAAGTTCATTGACCTTTGACCTCTGACCTTCCAGGAATTTTACCAGAAATGTCACCAGTCTACCCTCAAGTAGTGATCCATATTTTCACCATGTTTAATGAGAATGGCATCCTCGGATTTGGATTTATTGTGAAAAAGGTCAATTTTTCAAAATTTTTCACAAAGTTCATTGACCTTTGACCTTTGACCTAGATAAGATTTGACCCCTATTTTACACACTTCATTGGTTTCATGCAATACACACATGTACCAAGTTTGAAGCAAATCTGGTGAACGGTTCTCAAGATATTGCCTAAACGGATTTGGGACGGACGGGACGGACGGACGGACGGACGGACAACCCGAAAACATAATGCCTCCGGCCACTTCGTGGCGGAGGCATAAAAAGCATGTTTCATGCTGAACTGGACAAAATATACTGCGGTTTAAAAGATTCAAAGACTTTGTTTAGAATATTCAGTACCAATACAAAGCCTGAGCAGATAAGAATTATCTCTTAGCATCAGGCAAAAAGGGAAGGGAAGGGAAGGGAAGGGAAGGGAAGGGGGGAGTATTTGGATTAAGATGATCAAATTATGCATCCATAGTATATGATCCATGTCATGACTGGTTGGTAAAGCATAATTCCTACACTTACTATATCTGTTTTTGTCTTATTCTCATTTGCTTCTCCATGCTTCTTAGTAACCACTTCTTGCAGCTTATCCTCGTCCCAGTTGTCCATGGTATCTGTAAGGAGAAACAAAAGATAAATGAATCAACAAGAGCAATTTTACTGCATGCAGTTCAGAAATATACCTCTACTTAAATGCTACCTTCATCTAGTTTTGATAGTCCATGTTGAAAAAATTTTTTTTTTTCTTTCTTAAGCTCTGTCAATCAATTTATTGCCATCATTGTTGGCAATTGTTTTGCAGACCTCAAATCTATTCACTCCATCTCCATGTGGTTTTACATGTGTCAGGTTCAGTAAAGATTGCTGCATTCAATGTTCAGTTAACAGGAATTCAAGCATTATATTTTTCTTTCTTTTTAATAGCAAAAATCATTGACCTTTGACATCAAGTCTCTTTAGCTCAAGGTTACGATCCATCTACATCACATTAAGTAGATGCTGGCTCATTGGATTTCAAACGACAAGTCACATTTTTTAAATGTCTACAATTCTGAGCAGATTTTTTTTACCTCAGACAAATGCATGGTTCCACGCATTACATGTACTTTGTTGCAAAGTTAAGGTTTGAACAATAAACTTGCTCGCGCTCTCATTCTGACAATCTCACACAGCTGCACATAGCTAGTCCTAAAAGACGTTTTCATGCGACACTCAAACCTATTTTAATAAATACTATTTATTTATTATTATTAAATACTATTTATTTATTATTATTAAATAGTATTTATTAGTACACTCTCACCATGGAAACATTCAAAGAACAATCAAACCTATTTGTTGATTTAATCTTTGCACCAAGATTTCAAGAGGATGCATGACACTTCATCCTGCATAAAGTCAGCCGAAATCAAATCAGCCCCCAATAAATCATGGTCATTTCATAATGTGTATGTACAAAGTTAACTTGTGCACCTAAAACGGAAGCAGCTTACTGCTTATCACAAGACTTGTGTATACAGTATCTCACCATTAGCAAGCTCATCTTCCCTGTTGTCGGAATAGACACTACGTTTCTCCGCTTTCCGCTGTATCGCAAGATCGTGGGAGAACTTACACTTGTCTCCCTTCTTACATGTGCCCTGTTTGAAGAAGGCACACAGCACACTCTTTGGATCAACTCCTGTGAAAGAGAAAAAGAGGAAAATATGGATATGAATACGATTAAAAAAAAACATGGTATGCCAGAATGTCCTCTTAGGACTCTCTTAATGCAAATTAGGGAGGGTTAAACTCCACTCAGTGCGCATTTATTAGCCCATTGAGGGAAGTGTTTCATTTATGAGCAGCCAATCACAATCACAGCATCTCATTGGGACGTTCCCTTCGGATTGATCCTAACTTTGTGGTCTCGCAACTATGTGAGCGCACATCAATCATGTACGCGCGTTTACGCAAATAAAATGCTCTTTTTTATTAAGTGTGTTATGAATGGCTAAGACAAGGTAGGCTCTCCAAAGTTTTCTCGTAAGTTTTCTCTTAAGTCCTCTCTTATGCGTATTCTGGAATACCAATCCTCCCAACTTTATGATTTGCATAAATTTGCATAAAGATAAGAGAAAACTTAGGAGAAAACATAAGATCATTCTGGAATACCACTTAGGAGAATCTTAGACTTAAGATAAGATTTCTCCTAGGTGAGCACTTAAGATCGTTCTGGAACACCACCCAATATTCCTACCTTTAGACAACTTCTGTGCTTCCATGACAGGCTTGAAGAGCATGTTGAGCTCTTCTGCTTCCTTCTTCTTGGCATCCTTCTTGGACTCCTTCTGGAGTTGTTCCTGTACAGCCATGTGTTAATAAATGTGATTCATAAATCATAACGCTGCATTCACCCTGTGAGATTTCATACACATTATCGTTAAGGTAAACTCCTGATTCCTGTAGAGTTTCATGACTTGCAAATGACCTACCCTGTTTTTACATCTCATGGCCCATATTTGTGTCATAATTTGTCAAACTATTCAAGATTGATATCAGGGAAAAAAATACACGGGGGCTCAGGGCGATTTTGCCCCCGAAATGCTTCAAAGAACCCTGGAAAATGTTAAAAGAGCCCCCGAAATTCCCATACATACCTTACATACAATGTACAATAGTAGCCAAATTGGCCAATATGCTCAAAAAGTAGCCCCCGAAAATTTTAAATTAATTTATTCCCTGATTGATATCAATAGATATTCAAATGATTTTTGCACATATCGGTAAGGACATAAGATCATTAATGTTTTTACCTTGAACATTGAGGTACATTTTACTCCAAACTTTATCTGGCCATCCCAACCTCATTTCATGAATACTAGATGCATCAAGTTTGGAGTTAAATTTGTTAAAATGCTCTCAAGATATTTGAATAAATAGAGGGGGTTGTACAGATGGATGAACCAAGAATATTCAAACACATTGTGGCAGAGGCATGAAAAGCAAAATACCAATTATTCGCATCAATTAAACACCACACAAGTAATACTAATACACATCAAGTTTATGACACATCAAAATAATAAAGCAATGTAAAGGGCAACGCATACAACATGATCCAATCAGGCGTATGATTCTACGACTGGCTGCATCTCAGGACCCATTATTTGTGCAAGTAGGTGACATCACATTTTCAGTTGTACACCCTTAAGACTGCAGAATCGTTACAAGATTGCATCACTAGCGTTGGTCTTTAGACAAACAGTCACACTTACCTTTGTTTTCTGGTTGCCATGGTTAACTTGTTGTTGTACATGGTTAATGAATTTCTGCTGTCTGTTTCCTTTCTTGTTCTTCAGACCAAATGTTTTATCCTAGAAAGGAAGAGGGGAGACACCGAGACAATGCCAGATTAAGAACAAAGAATACAACTTGCATCTTCATGACACTTAAGGGTGATCAATATAGAAAGGTCGGCAGCCATTTTAAAATGTTTATGCATCACTTTAAAACTGTATACATGTGTACACCGTATTTTTCTAAGGTCTAAACATCAAATATTCCATATGAATTCAAGATAGATGTTATAGCCGGCTGTAGCTGGAGATCATCAAATAATTCCCTGCCTCGTGGATGAAAAAACATCAGATCAGGTGCTGCAAGAAAAGGAACCAAAAATCCTAGCTCTTCTGCTCTGCTGACTCTTAAAATTGCTGAGACTAAAAAGAAGCAATACAAAACATATGCATAAAAGTACTTGTCTTTTAAAATACTGTTTGAAACCCTCTTTGCATGCATTCATGTAAAAGGAAGGACGCATGGGCAAGTCCGCATGTTTACCCACTGACCATTTGATATGCTGCAGCAGGGTCTACTTTAATTAAAGCTTTCATGCAATCCTATCTAAGTTACATTCTAGGAGTACCAGTTAAACATGTTAGAAGTGGTCATTGCGTAATACCCGGAAGTCAATCGTATTTTGGTGTGAGAAATGTGTGATTTTGCATGCCCCTACTCACATCAAAGTTGATGAAATTTGATAGAATAAGTTAAGTCTGACCCTGACCCACCAGCTTCAAACTCCATAGGCCGTGTGTACGAAGTAAGGCAGAACGGCCTATAATTTCACATACGCATAACTATTTAATTTGAGAAAATTAAATGAAATCACTTACAGGCCGTCTTCCTTGCACTAATTGGAATATGATTCGCAAATTAAAATGAAAGACATAATATTTTACTCACAATTCTAAGTAGTTTTGCTAATCAGGTTTCACGACTCGTCAGCTTTCTAACCTCAGGAAAATTTCGTGTAAAAGTTCGTAGCTCCCCCTAGCCCTTATTTGACACGTAACGGGGAGGACGATAGTTGGCTCAGCGAAAGAAGTGCCGATATCATGTTTGTAAACATCCAGGCTGTGCACACAATAGCCCTCGTGATATTATTTGTGCTTAAATGTTGTTACGATTTATAATTTAGAAATAAATGACAAAATCTCATTAAGTTGGCAGTTTTATTTATTTATATTCAATGACACACGTAAATGTTCATTATAACCTGGGTACAATGTTTTTATTTCTTGTCTGCTACAAAACTTGACATATTCATGAGCTTCTACAAATTACGAGCTTAATAATGCCATCAGACTTTGATAAAGACTAGTCACAGTGGAAATTTCTTTTCGTATGCTAATACGGTCATTCGACGTGTAAACATAGCGGAGAGCAGACGCTACTACATAAGCTGAACGGGAATAAATCTTGGATTTTCTCCTAATGAATTGGTAAGCTGATATTATTTTTAAGGTTTGGGGGCATGGAATTAATGTATGAATCATGGGAAGACTTTAAAACAGTCCAAGAATTCATGGTTTTGAAGTCACCACAATTTATGTGCACAATATCCACAATTCCCTAACTATGGACCTGAACATGTGTATATATACAGCAAGTATATTACACATGTAGCAGGTATGCCCTGACCCTAAGTTGGCTAAACCGTAAACCTAATCCTGACCCTACTTTGCAGAGTTTAAATGTCTGGTCACTTTCCATTTCCTTGCAATTTTTTTTTTTTTTTTTGCATGTCTCTGGCCCTGCTCTGCCCCGGCGCAGAAAAAAATTGGACACTTCGGACATGTTTGAATTCGTAACTAGTGTCCATGCAAACCACGCATACTTTGTAGCATTGCACAAAAAAAAACGATATAGTGCAGTTTTTCCCTAGTAAAAATTAACGTTGCGAGTACGAATGAATGAATGAATGAATGAATGGAGTTTCGTTACATTCGCCATGCTAACGTACATGACGTACGTACACTATGGCAATGGCTATAGTATAGACATGTATACGCACACATCATCACATCACACATGTCATGGAATCGATGGATGATGGTCAAAGTGTGCGCTATATCTTACCTCTATTATTTTGTCCTTCTTTTTCTGTTCAGTTTTCTTGCTAGGACCACCAGCTGCTTTCTTTGGAGGCATGATTCCTGATTGTAAATACAAGGAAAACAAGACTATTGGCACTTTTCCTCGGTAGCTCTCTGACGACACGGACTCCAATTTCAACCGGCAACTCGGCTACGATAGCGATACAGTGGTCGTGGAGCGCGCGCGCGCGTATAGTTCATGCGGCAGGCCCGTACGGATACATGTATACGGATGTCAACATATTGTGCAATTGCGCTTGCGCGCGCGACGAAGGGGCGCGCACGTGCATGTGCGTACGCACCACCGACATTGAGCTGGTTTCGCGCGAGCGCGAGACTTGAACACGCGATCGAACGTACTATGTACAGTGTGAAGACAAACTTGAACATGTGAAATTTTGGTTACAACTTCAACTAGAGGAGAATGGGGCACTTTACAGTTCCGAAAGCGGGATCCGATCATCCCGAATTATCTGCAAGATCTGTGGAGGTGGTGCTTCAGTGACACATATTGTTGTTATGAGTACACGTCATATCATAGTTCCAATTGTGCAAGTTAATTGTTATTCTTCTCTCATACCATGAAACTACCACACTTCGCTTCATTACGCTATTCATAACAACGAGGGGGTGGGGGGGGAGTAAAACACCCTTGAGGGGGTTCCCCAATGACCCATTATATCGCTGCCATTCAAAGTTTTTATGAAAAGTTTAGACTGGAGCCTTCACATAATCACATTTGAACTTAAGTTGCGATAATACACATGTAATTCAAATTGGGATTTGTTGGGGTTTGTTGTATGCCCATGGTTTCTGCAGCTCTTTTAAAAATCAACAAAATGGTATATTCGTGATTAACCCTCTACGTAGTGCCATGTGTGATTCCAAAATCGCGGGATTGGGTAGGCTAAAGTAAAAAAAATACTGGGGGTTTCTTTTTGTCGTTTTAACAAGGCTTCCGTAACCATTTCAGTGCCACGTGTGGATTTTCGTAACCATTAATACACACAAATCCCATAGAGTGCCACTATGTATGGCATACACAGGGTTAATCACAGCGGAGGAATCTATGAGGGAAGGGTTAAAGGGTGTACCCCCTCCCCCCCCCCCCCGGCCCCTTTGGGATCTAAACGAAATGGGGGTATAGTAATTGGGGTTTAGGCGCTTTGCCCCCCCCCCCCCCCTTCCTTAGGATCTGGAAAACAGAGTGGTAGTAATAGGACCAAAAAATCCCGCCACTTTAGGCCTACCCCACATTATTTTGCTTGGAAACATCATTACAAGGTAACCTAGCTGTTTCATTTAGAGTCCGTTGTTTTTACGAATTCAATCTCATGGACTTTTCAGCCTGATTAAAGTCATAATGAATGTACAAAGTCCATAGTGCAAATTAAGCCTTCAACAATAATATTAGTGTGAAATGTTACTTTTGATTCAGTGATCAAGTACATTAGTAATATATGGGCGAAAGAAAAAGAGAAAACAAGTAAAAATGTTATGTAACAATGATGAATCATCTACAGTGTATAGGCTTATCGGCTTTCACATTAGCTCGTTAAAATATCCCTCATTAATTTTTTGTACAATTTTAAGTTGATTTTTATGTCATCTCTTGGGAAGTGTTATGGTGCTCTGACTGACTGGAAATAGAAAATTAGAGGAATTCTACACAATATCGAACATTGGTATGTGCAACAACAAATTCTTTAATCAACTGAGTTCACAGAGATACATATTTTCCTCATTTAAGATGTAAATGTGTCAAAACAGACCTTGGCCCTAAGGTCCGTTTTACTATGCCTATGCGTCTTATCCCACAATGACTTTCAATTCATTAAAAAATCATTGTGTGTAGCGGCTAAACGAAAAACGAATCAGGAATTATTCGTCAGACCATGATTGACAACAACGCTATATTCATCATATTCAACATCGAAAATGAAAATGTATTGACGAAGATAGTCCTCAAGTAGTTCAGTCATTCATTGTACATCCTGAGGTCACGTGTGTACCTACACTGATGTAGGCGGCTGAAAATAATAGTTTCACTGAAGGCGTGTCTCAAGAAAAAGATCATAACAATCGGAGAGTGCGTAGCACGGGGAGTGAATGGCCTAATACAAACAAATTGTAAGCAATGTTTGAATCAATTTTCTTATTTTTATTTACATGTATCTCTAACAGTCATGTTTTACGCATAATCACAATGAATTCTACACTTTGGAAAAAATCAGCCCGCAATAGCTATATATAGTTCTTATTAACTATTAAGGAGTGCATTTTTCTACCCATAATGCATACAAATCCCGTTGAGATGCATTTTCTCTGGCACAGGAAGAGTTAAGGTCGCTATGGGTTAGTATACACGTCGGCCTACACATACAACCCCCTTTCAGAATACGTGCCATTTATTTATTTATTTATTTATTTATTTATTTATTTATCTATTTATTTATTTATTTATTTATTTATTCATTTATTTTTCTAACTATCTATTCATTAACGTTTTATTTCAACAGGGTAGCCCTTTCAATTAAACAACTGATCTACCAAGGGACTCTGCATGCAATTATATAAAAAAAAAATACAATGCACATTTTTAACACAACACAATGGAACAAATACAAACGAAAAAAAAAAGTTCATACATCAATGTCTGAAATATGTAACAACTACTTTCATGAAAAATAAAAAAGATTAACTAAAATAGTAAAAAAAGCCATAAGCATCTTCACTTAGTTCGAGGAAATCAAAACTCTGATGGGCCTAATTCAAATTGATTACAAATAGAAAATTCAAACTTGGTTATTACAAGGCATTTATTTGTGTAAAAAAAATTCTTAATCACTACCCCCGGAATAATCTTGACCTATCAATCCGAGGCATTCAAGCGATGTTCTGGGGTGGCATTCTGAAAGAACATAAAGGGAATGCACTGTACTACTGGGAAGACAAAAAGCTTTTAAAAAGGTGATCGTGAGCAATCTTCTTACCAGTGGTCTAAAATTTATGTATTGTCCATTTTAGAAACTTGCTGAAAGTGATTTGCCCTCAAATGATCTACATTTGGAGTTAATAAGTGGTTAAATCACAAATCGGCCAGTATGTTCCCTTTAAGTCCCAAAACAGTCCAAAACAGTCCAAAAGAGTCCAAGCACCATGTAGAATCGGAGAGGATTAAGTTGTTAGAATACAGCCTCGTTTTGTTTACGCATATGGCACAAACAATAATTAAGACTGACGGACAACACAATATCCATAACCTGTAGCCAATATTATCCAGGTGCAAATCTCCTTTACTTTTGCCTTTATTCAATCTAACTTTGTGACCAGGGGTTCATTATCCACGCTATAATGCAGTTGGTGCTGTACAATATTCGGCTATGACTTCCTGATGCTGTCTGATTTTCGCAACCTTTTGTCTGCTTCTTATGCCTTTATTCAATTCAACTTTTTTTATCCGTGTTTTATTCTCTTTTAACCATTTATGCCTCATTATTGCATTTTTTTTATCAAATAATACATAGGCCAGTACAAATCCAATAGAGCAGCATTTTTCCTCGCACACAAACTTGCATACTGTTAACCGTTTGCAGCGTGCGCTGTTATAAGTAGTTCATCAGAACCACATACGCGCACGTCGTGCTGGGAGTGCGTATAAAGATATCACCTTGATAACTAAGCTCTCAAATCACTCAATGCGTTCGAGCGCCGACTACCAATTATGCATGGGACATTACTGTGGGAGGATATACAACTACGAGTAGTATACGATACAATAGTACACACTTAATATCGACAAGTCCGTGCGTAATTGTGATTGGGCTTTGGCTTGTATACAAAGGTGCTGTGGTACGGTCCATCATTGCAGGTGAGTGAGTCATTTTGTAATCTCCCCACGCATCCAACCCCAATCAACCATGCACCCCACCTGCCCCTCTCAACCCCCATCCACCCTATTTTCTTCCTTTTGTATAAGCTTTTTATAACCTTTTCCCCTTATTTCTATGCCTGCTTTTACCTAAATTTCTTTCCTCTGATGTATCTCTTCCTTCCCATGTATTTTTCTTGTCTTCCTGATTTGTTGCCTTTTAGAAAAATTGTATTTTTGTCTTTATTCATACTGCTCACTACCATCAGTGGCAGATACAGGCACGGACACAGATTCCAGACGCGCGCCCCCTCTTTGTATTGAGAATCACACACTGGCCTTTCAAGATAATCCGACACTATCTATCTAAGACAATTTCTGTCTATTTCTAAATCCCGCATCAGCGGCTTCTACCATGACTACGGGTCTTCTTTATCTCTTGCATTCCATCCCTATTTCTCAGCCTCTCATCTTACCGAACATGGCTCCTGTGTAGTCATTCATTTTGCTACTATAAAATGCATTGTATTCTTAAGATTGAGCATCATGTACTTTTATATACAGAAATATCGAGTTATCACCTCTGAAGGTAAAAGTAGAGAGATCAATATTTCCATTGTTGACACAAAAATAATCACCAGCTGGTATGTCGAAATAAAAGTTAAGCTCGTATCTCAAATATCTACCACACGGATCTATTGATCTTACGAACAGATAGCCCGTATGACTATGAATTAATTCACTTAATTCTGACATATTCAGCAGATGTGGAATTTGTGCTGGTAGTAGGTTGTACATAATCGTTACACCGTTAATTTCTGTACATACGCATGGTAATCGTTTTCTCATGGGTGTTTTTTTTTTTTTTTTTTGCGGTGAGGGAAGGTGTTGGAAGATTAGATGTTTTGTCCGTGTGTAATGTGAACATGCATCTGTTGAAAATCTAGCGTGTCCAGGGTATTAAGTTGAACTTTCATGTATCACTCTAGCCACCTTAGATATCTGCAAGAAAGTTCGCCACCCTCCTTGATAATCAATATTGGTTACCGAAACTAATTTTGACTTCAGATTATCTCATGAGACCAAAGTTCAATGGTCATTAGTGCTTAATACGTAACCCGTTGAAATGTTTACAGCTGATATCTCAAAGAGACTAACCCGTTAGTGTTTCACTGTGCATTGTGCATTGTGCATTTATTTATATTTTATATGTAAGGGAGCTGCACCCTCAAACCTGTAAAGTTTTTTGCAGCTTCCATTTTCATTTTCTCTTTACTTATATGTACAGTGAATGTTTATACATGTATTTTATGATTTTGAAATAAAACCCATTTTGAATTGAATTGAATTGAATTGAATTTCTTTCTGCCATTACAATAAATCTGGCTTCAACTGCCACTTGTAAAGAAATACCACATTAACCCATTGGGCGCCAAAGAAACTACTTTTTTATCGGCTTTGTGTGTATTTCGGGTGCAAAACTACACCAATGAAGAGTTAAGCCTTTCCCTCGAACAAGGATTTGTTCTTACTGAAACATGTATCAAAGTAATCTGTACTGAGTTACTACCGCCTTTAATCAAGACGAAGGCCTTTTAGAGCAAAACTGATCACTATTTTCCTTTAAAATTCTCAACACCATTGTTATTTTTTTAATGAAATCTTCATTAGAAAACGAAATGTAAATTCCATGATAAATGAATGAAACGCAAAATCGTTCAATTTAAAGCAATATAATCATGCCAATTTGAACAGCAAAAATGGGATTTCAACCAAATTTTGTGATAATTTGACTGTTATTTGAAAAATCTTTGAAAAATCATTACGAGGGTAATATATATCACTAAATGCCCAAAATGGATTCGTCTTGTGCATAAATGTATGTGATGTATGTGATGCATCTTTTATAATTTTTGATAGTTGATATTCAAAGCTACAGCACCAAACCACACATTTGTGGTACTTGGTCCTGAATGGGTTAAAGGCCTAATTTTGTGTCTCCCTTAATCGGTCTTTCTATGCAGGGGGGTGTTTCACCAAGCTGTTCGTAAATTACGAACGACTGGTTATCCCTTCTTGTGCTAAATGCGATACCCCACTTCGTTCCTGTTTTAACAAATTGGGAGTTAATTTCAAACAATCCTAATAAAATTTGACAAATCATAAGCTTTGTATTCAGACACTGTCTTGTTAAAGCCCCTGTCCCACTATTGCGTGCAAGCGTTGCGTATGACTTGCGAGGAACAATTTTCCAGCACGCAGTGTGATTTCTGCGAGCTGACAAGAATTTTGACAAGTTTTGCGTGCTTCTTATCTGCTGGACGCGTGCTTATTACGTTCTACTTGCGTGTATTCCGTGTGAGGTGCGTATCAGGTGCGTTGGTGGCGCGTGAGAGCACTGCGTGTTACGTGCGTGAGAGTTGCGAGCCTCTCAGAACGTCATCACCTTGGCCGCAGCCGACCCTCAACTAACTAGCAGAAAGGTAGTAACTGACCCTCAAACTACACGTAATTTGCTCGTATATGCCTCGCTCCACACCCGCAGAAATGACGAGCTACACGGATGTTGGCAGTATGGACACCGTTCTTTGCCAGTAAAACACCCGCATTACGCTCGTAGAATACCCGCAGATGACTCGCGTTTCCGGTGCATAGCCAGAGATCCACGGGCAAGCTGCGTACTTAATGCGAGTGAACTGCCTGTGACTTGCGAGTTAACTGCCTGTGACTTGCGGCCGCTACGGGCCTCCTACTGTCGTTCTGCGTGGACCTCTGCGGCCAATCCCCTGCGACTCACCCGGAGCAAGTTTTGATCATGCTCAAAACTTGGCTTCAGGTAAATCGGACTTGCGTGTGCACCTCTGGCAAGTACGGGCGAGATACGTGCGAGGTACTGTCACATGCGGGCCATCTGCGGGGACCTGCGTGTGGCAAAAATTGTCCCTCGCAAGTCACACGCAATGCTTACACGCAATAGTAGGACAGGGGCTTAAAAACAAAAATTTTCGTTTATAAACATCAGATTTGAACTCATGCTGATGGAAATCACAATCATTGAGAAATGTAAATGTGAAAATGTGAAAAAAAGAGGGAGCGCAGACTGTAATTTTGTTTGATTGTGTGTAGGCATAATGATCAGTGTGCGACTCTCAAAAAGAAGAGGGGGCGCGCCTTTTGCGGCTTGCCTATATAGGCACCGTTGCATAAAACGTATAATGGTAACTCTGCCACCAATCGCAATTACCATGGTAACATCACTTGACAGCCAATGAAATTCTAGGTTTCCATAGAAATTGCCATTGGTAGCAAAGATACCATCAATGGTACGTTTTATGCAATAGGGCCCTAGACCCGCCAATACCAGGCAAGGTAACAGCAGAAGAAGGTAAGAGGAAAACTATATCAGCATCAGTTAAAATATTCAAAGAAAGAAATTGCTCTTTCTATGTAGATCATATTCGAATTTATCCCTCCTCCGGAAATCCAGACCCGTTAAAAACGTTAAAGTCGCGAAGCTGTTGTCGCTTTCTGTAATTCAATCCCACCTAGATTATTGCTCCCCGGTGTGGGGCAGTTTAATTAAATAAATATCTTAGGGAGAAATTGGGAGTCTTAAGGTTGATCCTCGAGAGAGAGCATCCAATCCAATCCAAGCTAAACTAAATCCTTTCCAATTAATCAAATAGAACGGACATCTCTATACCATACCAACTACAGTACACAAACGCATTTTTATTAATAGAAAACAAATCTCCATAGAAATTGATTCAATTAGTGTTTTCCCCTGAACGTTTTAATTGCTATCAACTCGTACTTTTTGTTTATGGTTCATGGTTTCCCTACACTTATACATTATTTCCGTGATGTTTTGTGTATTGTTTGTATGGGCGATTCAATTATATTGTTATTTCTATATGACATTCAATTTGCACACTCCTTTGAAAATCAGTGCAGCTGAAATGGATATCCACCCCGTGAACACAAAGTAAATAATATAACGATGATCCAAATTGCATTAATTGATGTTCGCAAGCATGCAATGTTGTTTAGAAGAAAAATATTAGATATACTTTCGTAAAGAATGCATTAAAACATCTACATTCATCAACATCGTACGCATGTGTGTGGTGAGGGGTGGTGGGGTGGGGGGTTGCAAACCCCATGCTCTGGGTCATGCACCTGTTAAAACGGCTGTTGTCATCAAGAAAAAGGAAAGCGCCAAGTTCGAAATAACCGACTTTCAGTATTATGTCCATCATGTCCATTGCGACCAGAAACAAAATGACTAAACCACATTGTCCATTCATTTAAATGCATGCCTTTGGGAATTCTTAGTGGTGCTCTTTGTATTTGAGGAAAAACAGCCTTGACCCTACCTCGATGAACTATTAAGCGACGATTATAAAAAATGCGAAAGATATTTACAAAAATAGAATTGTGCTCCCAGTGAATATTCACCAAGGGAAAACATAACGTTTAGAAGGAACCTCTATTACTCGCAATCTCATCGAGTTCGTTTGGACCTTCAGAAAGTACTTCATTTTCTTTTCGCCAACAAACTTAAAAGTTTGTTTGGGGCAACACTTTCAATATGTAAATACTGCGGGTTGATATAATTCTCTTGAATCAAAATCTACCCTACTATCTCTCTCCCACCCTCTCTCTCTCTCTCTCTCCCCTCTCCCCTCTCCCCTCTCCCCTCTCCCCTCTCCCCTCTCCCCTCTCACCTCTCCCTCCCCTCTCTCCCCTCTCTCCCCTCTCTCTCCTCTCTCCTCTCTCCCCTCTCTCTCCTCTCTCCCCTCTCTCCTCTCTCTCCTCTCTCCTCTCTCCTCTCCCCTCTCCCTCTCCCCTCTCCTCTCTCCTCTCTTCCCTCTCCCCTCTCCCATCTCCCCTCTCTCCCCCCTCTCTCTCTATCTCTGTATTTTTCTCTCACCCACTCATTATCATGTCTATGTTATTACAGTGTATCCTCTATCATTTCTATGCCAAGCTGTCATACGAATCACTCAAAGAGACAGTCCATCCTAAAGTTATGTTTTGATCTTATGACGTCAAGTGCGAGATACTCTCCCATAGTTGTGTGCTAACGTTTTTGAAAATGTCAATTTTCTAAATAAAACAAATATACAAAAGACATGCATCATTTTACTTGTGCATTTGATTCAACAAAATACACGTTTCTATACACATATCTCTAAGAAAACGATTTATTCCTTCACCAAAAGCAGGAAAGATTAATTTATGGAATCATACAGCACACAACATATACGAGAGCACCTTGGACCTGACGATAAAAAAATCAAATATTAAAAGGTCACAACTTTCTTCTCCATTGGCGGATTCTCGTCAATTTTTCACTCATATGTTTCCTTCATCCTTTTTCTCTTATCAAAACCAACTTATTTCCACGGTGGACTTTCCCTTTAATGGCGTCCCATTTGAATGAGCTGGACTTGGCAATTCACAAGGGCACGTGTATTTCTGATCCTAATTAGAGCGGTCATGAACGATTTTCCATACCACTCTCACCCCAAATTAAGCTGCAAACCTCATTTCGTCCGAATAGAGTGAGCACTTGATTGAGCGCATTCATACTTCAGTGACTCTGGAAGCAGACAAGAACAACGAGGAAATTTATCGAAATGGAAGACATCTTTAGAGTGAAGAGATTGTGTTATGCGCTATAATGCATGATGCAAGTGTTGATGCCGATGATGATGATAATGGTGATGTTGGTAATGGTGATGATATTGGTGATGACGGTGATGTTGATAATATCGGTGATGTAAATGTTGATGAATGCGGGTTTTACACGCATGTGGGGGAAACTTTTTCAGTCATTATCCTCGTCTCTCAACATGTGCAGGTATACATCTCAGGATGGATATCTTTTCCTTTTATTTTCCTCGTGCACAGGTTTGGTTTGTTTTTTCTCCTTTTATCATTATGCTCCACAAGCGCCATAGTGATTAAATCAAGTGTTCAAATGCTAATAACAAGCAAGAATAATGTTGACCTTATTCATGATTGAATAGCTGCTGTATCTGCATAACAATCATTATATACAAATGTTGTCAACCATCTATTACGACTATGTACCCGGGAACAGGCCGATATGAGATTGACATAATTGTTGTTGTAATGTTAGGTATCATAGAATTGTATACGCTACCTGGCCAAATAATAAAGAAAAATGACCTCGACACACTGTCACGAGACGATTGGATACGGGTAACACCTGTTAAACAAACATAGCAATCTACAAATTGAGTTTAATTGGTTTGATACGTAATCGACATGATCCGCCCCAGTCCTTCATCAATGATCGTGCGTAGTAGAACGAAGTCCAAGGGCCACGCTTTGATCATGCTAATGCTAATTCTGATTCTGTCTGTTTTTAACCGTTGCATTACCAAGGCTTTGAAAAAAAAAACCATTGGCTTTATACACAGCTCAGTGCCAATGGTAATGAGAGACCTAATCCAATGCCTCAGTGGACTTAAGTCGAGTCCCGATCCGTCTTGATCAAATTTTTTAAGGTTTTCGAATGTTGTTTTGGAATCCAAATCCCTGGTATGCTATGCAAACGTTCTTCATTTCGCTTGATATCAAATTGATATCACCTTGTCAAATCTGTACTATGTTCATTGGGGTTTTTGAGGACACTCCCTTCTTACAATTTGCCAGCACCATGTATAAGCAAATCCTGGAAGATTCACTGTATTCATCTTCTATTAATCCAACAACAACACATCTAACTTTGTATAGAATGTATATCTTCTTTTTTGTGAAATGCATACCATTAGTTATCTTCCTATGTAAAGGATGTTATTTTGTAATTGAGGCGACAAACATCTTGCATTTTATTATTTCCACCACACCATTATCAATGTCGATGACAACGGTATATGTTATGGCAATTTTTATCCTTATGATTTGATGTATGGACATATACCGGGTAGACCATTTTCGATCGATATGTATGCCAATTTCATACTCATCGTTCAAATATTATGTTACTAATGGTAACCCCAAAGCTTGTCCGAGGTTTGTCCGAGTAGCAACAACTAATAAATTCAAAGCATTTTCCATCCATTGAAAGTAAATTGTGAAATACGGGTGAATGTAATAACAGTTATGGGGAAGACTGTGAGTACATTACGAAAACGGCCTATTGACTCGAATATTCCATTGTGAGGGTGTGTTCGGCATGTACGGGTTTATACAAAGAATTTGAAAGAACATGCGGTCATGAGGACCAACAACACCAGCATAAGACGGAAACGGTGAACTTTTGAACAATTATTTGTGATAGAACCAGGCATACAGGAAAACTGCAAAATCATTCACATCGGGTTTATGTCAACACAACCTTCACTTTGCACACACCAAAGAGAAAACGGCAATGTACGCCAACGAGCTCGGGTGAGGGTTCATTCCATATAAATTTCCGTGAATATGTTATTCTAAACCTCAGGCTCGGTTTAAATTCGGGTGTAATTACGGAAACACAAACAAGGGAACTCTCACAGAGGACAACTAAAGTTCGCTCAAGCAGGAGAAATATGATTTAACTTGGATTATTACAGACTGTACTATGCTGACCGCATTTCCTCTTGTCAACTTTCACCGTTTCCCGTACCCGCCTGTGCAGACAAGTGGGGATAGAATAATGCGTGTAACATGTCTCTATATTCAGCATTTACCTTCACGATGTTTGATATGTCCACATGAATAATCCATTTTTTTTCACAACTTTCTCCTCAGTGCGAAGTAACGCGTTAGGAGAGTCCCCTTATCTCGTGATTTAGTTACAACGAGAGGGAGATGCACTCTGAGTCTATTAGTTGTAGCGAGTCGGACAAAGCTTGGACATGATTTATGGTTACCACAAGGTACTCGGTGTCAAAATTGTTGACACTTTTGAAAAATTATTTTAAAAATGAATTACAATTTGGATCAAGCTTAAATTGACAAAGGATGACATTTTGTTTAAAAGCAAATTTCGTGACATTTTACTAACTATTCTTTGTGTAATAATCCTACGCGCCTATTCCTAACAGTACGATGTTTAGATTTCAGCTTGATTCGAGTTGTAACCTTTGAGTTATAATCGATCAAAAGGGAAAGTGTGTTCTTTAACTCTCTCATTGCCATTAACAAGGAGATATGTGTTAAACCACTGTGGGTGTCAAGGCCTAGCTGGTAATGAAAGTATTAGCTTATAGTATTGTACACGTCGTGACGTCAGATGACTGAGCCTAGCAACAATCTTCTTCCAGGAGGACGGGTCTCTCGTACTTCATTTGTATCATATATATTTTGTTTCTCCTTTCTTCTTTGACGAACGAACGATTGGTTTTGAAAGTCTTCTTTCCAAGGATACTCAATTCAACAAAGTGACCAAATCAATGAATGTCTATTTCAAAACTGGACAGAGAAAAAAATAAGGCGTGAGAGCAGAGTGTGATAACCTTAAATCAATATTCAAAGAAAGGACTAAGCTAATACACCCATAGCTGGGTATCACTGCGGCTTGCATATTTTTGTTTTAAATTCCGCTTTGACGTTATTTTGTTGCCATGGTAGCTCGAGAACGCCAGAATGATTATGGGCGTTGTGTGTTTTCTGTATATCATTGACATGTTAACAAACTTTCCTTTTGTTATTTATCTTGTATATGGATATGGTAAATCGAAATTACTTATTCTCGTTCTCCCTTTCTCCCTCTCCCGTTTTTCCTTACTTTTTCAATTTTTCCAATTGTCACCACCTTCACTACTTCTCCATACTTTCTCCTGAATCCCCCCCCCCCCCCTCTCTCTCTCTCTCCTTCTCTCTCTCAAAATTCCTTCACAGACTGAATTGCACATGTCCCATACATCTCGACCATGACGACTATCAGCACGTGCTGTCTCGCCCTCTTTGCTATCTTCAGTAGTCTATGGCTCTGCCTGGCAATACCCCCTGAGGACGGCGGTCGAATCGAATTCGAATACCACAACTACGACCAGCTTACACTATCCTTGACCAGGTTACGAACAGACTATCCTGCTTTAACACATTTGTATACCATCGGACAATCAGTCGAAGGTTTGTTTTTTTTATTCCATATTATTCCATATCATTTTATATCATTTTATTGCATTATGCCCTTTTTCCATCTAACTGATTTAATCAGGGATGTGTTATGGGGGATATGAAGCAACTTTTTTTCTTTGAACCCATGTGCCACGCTGCTGAAAAGTTATGTGCTCTCAACAAGTGCTGTTCAGGTGTTTGAACAATTAAGAACATGGTTGTGTGGCAACGGCTTCTCAGAGAGAACAGAAGAAATGTCTTATTTCGCTTGTCCCGTTCTGTTAATAACATTGATACTCCATTAGGATAACATGTATCATCAAACACGAATAAACAAGTTTTTCAAGTAAAATATCTCTGCTGCACGCAAACACACACAAACACCGTTAATGATAATACACAGGTTCATATATCATCTTGAGAATGTTTAAATCCCACAAATGCACAAGATGTTGAAAAGTGCAGAAATTGGTCAATTTTGTAAGTAATACAAATATCTTATATGTCCGATTTTTTTAATGATTCCTCATTACTCTTCGAAACAAAAGCAAAGTAAAGGATCTGTCATAATCTGCCCTTAACTTTCTTATAGATTGCAAACAAATTTGTCAAAAACAAACCTTCTAGAGACAAATGGGCTATTAAAGACATTTCTTTTCAAGTTGACAACAGCTAAATGTCGGCCCGGTACATGGAATATCAAAGCATTGCCATGATTATGGAATGCTTTTGACATTCATGAGCACGCTTTAGAACCCATACAGATGTTTGAATGTATACTCGAGTTTCTTCTCCTTCCCAACTTTCCCCGATTTAATAGTAGACCTTTATTGTACGTTAATACAATTTGATATATTCATTTTCCAATCCATTTCAATCCAATGCTGAAGAAAGGTCTTCTTCTTCTTCTTCTTCTTCTTCTTCTTCTTCTTATTCTTATTCTTCTTCTCCTTCTTCTTCTTCTTCTTCTTCTTCTTCTTCTTCTTCTTCTTAGTCCATGATCCATTTACCGGATTTCGCTTTGCGATGCACTTTGGTACATCTTTTCCGTATATGCGTTGTGGAGAATTCATCGTGTTTCATTTAACCACCCATACTTTGACTCCTTCATCTTCCAGAAAGGGAGCTCTGGGTGTTGGCCATTGCTGGTGAAGATCCACAGAAACATGTCTTGGGGAGACCAGAGACGAAGTATGTGGGAAACATGCATGGAGACGAGGTAAGGGGAAGAATAATGAAAGGGCACTTAGAGTAGTAAAGTGTGACGTCACATGAGCATGTTGTCAAAGCACCGTGCATTGAACTATGTGGATGGAGCAACCGTCGGTAATCATGGCGGGAAATCTTACTGGGAGTGCTCGACGCTAGCAAGCTAAACCATGGTGGACCCTGTGTAACTCTCAACCACAGTGATGTTGTTTTAAACTAGTTACCTGCATACAATGTATATGACGACACCGCTTCGATCGGTACTCTATAAAGGGGCAGTGAAGGAGTTGGCAAAACGGAACAGAACGGGATAAACTCGGGGCTAGTGAAAGAGTGAAGAAAAAGTGACAGAGAGGTAAGAGGAAGAAAATAATGTAGGAAAGGGGTGAACACAGAAGGGAACCGGTATATCGACATTCGAGAGAGATCTCAGAAGAGGAAGAACATGGGTAGGAAATGAAGAAAGAGAGAGAGGTAGACAGACAATCAGACAGACAGACAGACAGACAGACAGACAGACAGACAGAGAAAGCTAGACAGAGTCAGAGGCAGACAGGCAAAGAAAGAGAGAGAGCGACAGAGACATCCACAAAAGAGAAAAATGGTTACAATGATCGAGAAGGAGAGAGAAAAAAGGGGGATTTCCCTTTTAAGGGCATATACTGTACTGGGAAGACAAAAAGCCTTCAATCAGGTGATCGTGAGATTCATTCTTGCCAATGGTCTTAAATTCATATAATGTCCATTTAAGAAACTTGCTGGAAGTTATTTGCCCTCAAATGATCAACATTTGGGGTAATTAGTGATTTAATCACAAATTCTCGAAATGTTTGGGTCGAACATTTTAATTTAATTTCATTTAATTTAATCACTTATTACTCCAAATGTGGATCAGAACAAATAACTTTCAACAAGTTTCTAAAATGGACAATACATGAATTTAAGACCATTGGCAAGAAGATTGCTCACGATCACCTGTTTGAATGCTATGTTTCTTCCCAGTACAGTATATTCCCTTTAAGTATTCCTATTTTATTAGCTGAGGATGTAGAAGGAACCACTGGATATGATGTCTTGTGTAAGCATGTCAAAGTGGTGTCCTTCTCCTAATAGGCAATGTTTTCCTCATAACATTGAACATAACTATCCCTCTTCACATGTTTTCGGGCGGGTTGTGGGGGGGGGGGGGGGGGGTCATATGACGATAGGACTAAATCTGTACGTGCCTGGAAACTGCGGCCAATGTGCGATATAGCGCCTGGCTCCGACGATTTCGTTTAATCCAATTTGCGGGGAAATGATTTGCGACTTACTAGAATTAGCCTTTTGATCAAAAATATTTGCATGCATCGTGTAATCCTATCATTTTTTTGTAGTTTGTAGTTTATTGTTCGCACAGCTCATATAATAATATATACACAAATTGAATAACGTGCATGAAATAAATGCCACACTGTTGCATGTTGAAGTAATACAATAATAATAATAATCATGATAATTCTGAGATAATGATAATGATGATATCTTCGCCAAAAGTCAGTAGCCATTGTCGAGGTGACAGAAAAGGTTCATAGTTTGTTACCTTGTTAATTAGATTGGAGCTACGTGCAAAAATGGCCGTATCAAAAAGGCTTCCATACACTCTGGCTCCGTTTTGAACTTTTGATCTGTTTCTTCTTCAAATGATGCCTAATTTCTTTTGTTCAGGTGTCACTGAAGACATTGTGCGCGCGCAGCTCTTCTCCGCAAATGACTCTATACAAATAATCGAAGTATATTTGCTTCTATGACATATAATCTACAAGAGGATGTAGATTATTCTTCCTCAGAAAAGGGCCGAACTTTCAAAATATCGTACACGAGCCTATTGGGAATCGATCGGTTCCTAGCTGTCTTCAGTCACAAATATAGGGAATCTACTCAAACATGTTGTTTTCACATTAAATCACAAAAGGCCAAGCTGCATAAAAACATTGAATTCCACTTAAATACTTCACCAGATATTTTGATGTTCGATTCGATTATCTGATACACACAAACCTCATATATCCTTGAACAGAGGATTATTGCGAGCATGATAATGGGGAAAAATGACATAATTGCATCCCAATATGTTGTCATCCCTCAACTTTACAATACTCACATTTCAGTTTGATTCGAGGCGTAACCTAACCGCTGAGCTATCAGTTTTCAAGAGGATAATGTTCTTTTTAACACGTAGTGCTATGTGGTTTTGCGGTCGGCTATATAATCGTGACGTCAGGGACTGAGCCGAGTATTCGTGGTATTTATGTGTTCAAGTTGACGCCCTCCTTCCAGGAAGACAGGTCTCTCGTCCATGACTCGAATTTATTTTTCCTTTTTTTAAACAAAGAAATGAAAAACAAAAATGTGATGTGCTGCAAATGAGCTATCCAACAATAATACTCCGTTCCGTAAATCTTTTAAGAACATTTCACGACACATATGTATTTCCTATATTGTGATTGGGGAGCCTATGTACGACCCCAAACCTCGCATATTTAAGGATCGCTCCACATTTGTAATAATATTGCGATTGAATAATATGTGCATACATAACAAAAATGGTCTGTTTGTGGGATACACTCTGAATCAGTAGTTGTTGCTACTCGGAGACGCCTCGGATAAGCGTTGGGTTACCTTTAGAAACGTATTTTTAACGACTTGCATAACATTTTGCATACACAACTAAATGCTAATTGTGTTATTTGAAGGTGATCGGGCGGGAGATGCTCCTGCACTTCGCCGAGTGGCTCCTGGTCAACTACCGGCGCGACAACGAGGTGACTCAGTTCCTGGACAACACGAGACTGCACATCCTGGTCTCCATGAACCCGGATGGCTTCGAGGTGGCTCAGCAGAGAGATGACTGCCGCAGCTTCACCGGCAGGTCAGCTGTAGCCACAGAAATAACAAAAATAGCCGCAGGAAAAACAAAATACCCACCCTGTTAATTAATAACGTTTTGCATTGTAAATTATGCCCCTGGAAAAATGTATGTGTGTGTATGGGGGTGTGTGGAGATGCTTATTATGCTATTAGATTAATGCATGCTGTTGTTGTTGTTGTTGTTGTTGTTTTCTCTTGCAATATTACAATAAAAACAAAAGAAAAAAATATAGCCACAGAGATGATAAATATAGCCACATGAATGACAATGAAAAGCCACAGGGATGACAAAAATATTCCACACTAAATGATACCAGTGTCTGATAGGGAGTCAATCATACGAGTCATGGGTAATCAAAAACCATTCTTCCCTCTCCATTAGTTATACAGTACAGTGCATGCAAGTTCTGACAAGCCATCCATAAATTTCGTAGTCATATATACATCTGATTTTTTGGAAAAAAAAGTTTCAAGTGACTAACCACATCCATCCATATTGCTAAATGCCATAGACCTTGAAGGCGACACGATCCTATCAGATCTATACGACTCCGTGAGCGACTGAATCGCAGCCCCCGGTAATTGGATTTTGCATGACGGTGACGTCACGTTTCCAGTCGTAGGTAGGCTGCAAAATCGTGGCAAACTCGCTCGTATGCGGTGTCCAGTACACTCAAGTTTTTTCTTTGCCATGTCCGTCTCTAACCTCTGTCTTTTCAGTTTTGGTTACTGAATACGCTCGTTATCATCCCTCCTTTCCTGTTCATTTCCACAGAAACAACGATCTCGGCTTCGACTTAAATCGAAATTTTCCGGATTATTGGGAGCCCAACCAATACGAGATCCAGCCTGAGACTCGAGCTATTATGAACTGGGTGGAGGGTCAACAGTTTGTGCTGTCTGCAAACCTACACGGCGGCACTTTGGTCGCTAACTACGCCTATGATAATCTAGATCCAGGTACTTAAAAGAATTAGAAAAGAAGACACGTCCTTCCAACAAACCCGAAATAGATACATGAGACGAAGCACGTACGTTTTAATGATGCCTGATGTTTGCTTGTTAGCTATCTTAAGAACGATCTCTACGCCGAATGGATCATATTAACTGGGCTACTCTCTTTACATCTTACAGAAATAACGAGGAGCTAGACCTGTATCATCATTTGATTACAATAACACTTCAAAGCTCCTATTGGGTTTAATATCATTATATTTGCCGTGATGTATCACTTTTAGATAGTGCCTGATTTTGGTTGGCTACGTCAAGAAAGAACTTAACGACCATGTTTAATCTGACTTATTTACGCTACTGTATTTACAATTTGCAGAAATAAAGAAGAACAAGACGTCTATGTACAGCAAGAGCCCGGATGATGACGTGTTCCGCTACCTAGCAACCGTGTACTCCTTCAACCACAGGAAGATGCACATTTACAATGAGACGTGTGGCGGGTCTTCTGGGTTTCAGGATGGCATCACCAACGGGGCAGAGTGGTACATCGTAGTAGGTGAGGAAACATTCTCTTACTCGATCACATCTACCGCGCGCAAACATGGCAAATGGCCGGTATTACGCCGCGCCGTCCAATCACATGCCGCAACATCAAACCATAGGGCCCATGGTCAAACTAAGAAATATGTATGTAATAAAATCTTCACTTAAACTATAAACTTACATAATGTTAGATACGGGGCTTTAACTACATCAACATCATTTTTTTTTTCGATTGTATAAGCTATAAATTATGTATAATATTCCTCACGAACGTTCTGGTGAGAGCACTGTGGTAAAGGGGTAAGAGCTCTCGACTCTTGCAGATAAAGAGAGACCCTGGGCTTGAGCCCAGCCCAGTGCATCCGTACACCATTGGACAAGGTGTTTTGCTCATGCTTGTCCCTCTCAACCCAGTGTAGGAATCCCTGTTAACCTGACAGGAATATAGTATTCCTGATCTAATTAGATCGATTAGATTCTAGCGCCATATACCCCCATATACTTCGCTGCTTTGCTAAAGCCAGCGTAATACTCAAGCGCTTGTGGTCGTACTAGGAAAACGCTACATAAAAGCCGATTATTATTATCATTATCATTATGATCAACATTCAGAAATAAAGTTGTTAAAACAATGGGGCTTCCCAATCATCATTCCACCATTTACCCCTCTTGTTCCATTAAAAATACTGCTCTGCGGACTAGTGAGGGAAAAAAACACAGCATATGGAACATAAAGAGTTTAACCAGGGAGGTGGGAGTCTCAACTGCCGCCTCTCTGGTTTAACCATGGTTTTATAATAACCCGTCTTATTTCCTCTCCCACTCTTTCGTCTCTCTCTCTCTCTCTCTCTCTTTCTCTCTCTCTCTCTCTCTCTCTCTTCTCTTACTCTCTCTCTCTCTCTCTTACTCTCTCTCTCTCTCTTACTCTCTCTCTCTCTCTCCCTCTCTCTCTATCTCTATCTCTCTTTCTTTCTCTCTCTCTCTTTCTCTCTCTCTCTCTCTCTCTCTCTCTCTCTCTCTCTCTCTCTCTCGTCTCTCCTCGCAGGTGGGATGCAGGACTATAACAACCTGTTCGCTGGCTGCATGGAGATCACTCTCGAGATCAGCTGCTGCATGTACCCCAACCCTGCCGAACTCCCTGAGTTCTGGGAGGACAATAGGGACGCGCTCATGGAGTACATCAAACAGGTGCACAGAGGTACGGAAGGGTAACCTTTTTTTGGGGGGGGGGAGGGGGGCGTGTTGCCAATTTCTTTTACAGGTGCAGGCAGCTTTAACTCTCTCGGTACCAATGGTGTGTAATGTGTGCAATACATGTTGTTAGTCAATAGGTTGTTCCTAGCTTCGCACTGAGAGACGTAATCGAATCTCCTCGGGGATAATACCGCATAAGAAAAAGTCATCCCATGATGCAATGCGCAGCCACTTTCGGATATCGTTTGCAGTCATATCCGCTTCCGGTCATGTGTACTAATGTATAATATGAGACCAAAACACGGACATGACTGCGATAAAACCTCGGGTGTAGCTGCGTACGTGGAAGACTTTCCCTTATGCCGTATGGGTTCAATATCCGAGGATATGATCATGACCGTTACAGATGGTTAATCTGTCGTCAATGGTAACTACCATGGTAACACTGCTCAAAAGCCAATCAAATATAAGGTTTCCATAGAAGTTACCATTGATAGCAAAATAACCATTCATGGTAAGTTTTATGCAATAGGGCCCAGGTAGGCTCATAATTTATGCATTTGGTTCTCTTGGTTTGCTCACCATGTTCATGTTTTGTCAAGATACTTCTTTAACCCAGTAACTTAATCATTTACGCAAACAGAGAAGATCATTTTCTGTCAAACATTGATGACTAGTGAGCACTGAGTTTCTTGACTTTCATAATAGAGAACTGATATGGGTGATTTGATAGCCAGATCTAACTTTGCAGTGTCAGAAATAGTTGTTTCGCGTTTCAATATGATTACTTTACATTTCATCTCGATCATGGCAAAATGTTCATTTTACCGTAGGTGTTAAAGGAATCGTCCGGAACGAGGATGGTGTTGCGCTAGAGGGTGCCGAGGTAACAGTGGTTGAGCGTGACGTCACATATCACACGACCAATGAGGGAGAATACTGGAGAATACTTATGCCAGGCACTTACGAATTACAGGTAATAATTTGCATGATTGATTCACTTTGAGAAGCAAATGAAAGTATTATGGACTAGCCTCCAATTTGCTTTGAATTTAATTCAACGCTGTCAATGTGATCATTGTCGAAATCCTCATCCTCCTCCTCCTCCTCCTCCTCATCATCATCATCATCATAATCGACATCATACATTACACGTCATCAATAATTATCATTGATATTTTCCTCAATCTACTGCTCCTATACCTTAATTCACCGCCATTACAGCATCACCGCAATTTTTCCACGGCGGCTAAAGTATTATCTTCTAAATGTCGGACAGAATCTAATCCGCCAATGCGATTTTCTTAACCATCTTAGTGCCTAGCTTTGGAGAACCCGTTGGGTTGTTACACATGACTGTGTGCCCATGCGTCTTGGAACGTTACTTGCCTGCTCGTACTTTCAATATTTGCCGCACCGATTGTACCCATGGATGTTTTAATTTTACTTTATGATATAACAATTATACCCGTAGGTGGTCAAAGATGGCTACCACCCTCAGACAAAGACTATTCAAGTCAACAACTACGTCTACAACGTGCGCCAAGTCGACTTCACTATGGTCAGGGTAGATGAAGATGGGTCAGCGACGCCCTCTACGCCAGTATCCATACTCACTATCCTCACCGCCTTGATGCTCCTGCTTCTTTGATACTATTCACAATAGGAGGATTAATCCGCTATCCACCAGTGATGCGTTTTTGCACAAGTAACTCCTCCAAATCCTAAAGAGTTGCCGTTAATCTGGCGCTCTAAGTGTTCAGACAGATTTTTTTAATGAAAGAGGGGACAGAGAGACAGGGAGAGAGACAGAAAGAGACAGTGCGAGAGAGACAAAGAGGCAGAGACAGATAGAGACAGAGACAGAGATAGAGAGGAAGAGTGAGAGATAGAGAGACAGACAGACAGACAGACAGAGAGGGGGGGAAGTAACTTCAAGGGAGAAAGAGCGCAGGTGAGAGAAGGAGAGAGAAAGAGAGAAAGGTGGGAGAAGGAGTGAGTAACTTGAAGGGAGAAAGAGCGCTGGTGAGAGAGGGAGAGAGGGGCTGTTTGGGTCTGTGGGAGGGACGGGGTAATGAATGTCTTTCGCTATCTTCATGATAGAGGTGTGTGGGGTAGAAACTGGATATGTCTTCTCCTACCACTGTATCAGACGCACCTCCTATCTCCTTGTTTTTCACACTCAACGATTGAGTACACAAAAAAATGAAAGTAAAAATGCATACCTGGAAAGGGATGTGCCTGCAATCTCCTTCTGCACGCCCAGATGCCGGATCCCATTGACTTGGTTGGATGGTGGGGTCAAATTGTGATTGTGCCAGTGGTACAAAAATGTAATGATAGACTGCAAATTATATTTTTGCTGTCAACCAATGACTTATTTCATTTCATTGTATGCAATGACGGAAGAATGTGAATATGAGGGAAAAACAAGACTAATTCTGGAAAATAACGTTCATTTTCTGTCTGTGCCTCAAATTACCTCGAACTGCCTTCTCGATTATGTGATTACAATGTAGTTAAATTGGTAACAAGAACGCAGAAGCATCTCCCCTCAGATTCGTAATTAACTATGATTCTGCTTTCTTGTTAACAATAATATGTTAACATTACTGAGTCGTAACGTATCTCTGACTGTTTGTTTATGGTATTGTGAAATGGTATTCATGTACCCCTTTAATCAGATTGTCAATGTGATATGATGATGATGATGATGATGATGATGATGATGATGATGATGATGATGATGATGGTGGTGGTGATGATGATGATGATGATGATGATGGTGATGATGATGACGATGGTGATGATGATGATAAAACAATAAATCAATCCATCCATCCATTAAACTCAAAGTCGTGTAGATAATACCGTGACTAAGGATGACACGGATCATAGTCGTGACTTTATTGTTTTGTTCATCATGTTTATATTCTACAAGCTCTTTTCTTTTATAAATAGTTACAATAATACATAGCATAAGTTGCTAGTTTTCAATGAAGCTGTAACTGTTCTGTTTTCTTGTAATTGAATTAAAGCTATATTAACAAAATATTTCAGAGTTTTCAACATTGCTTTAGAAATATGCCCTTTTCTAGGTTCACTTACAATCATTTCTTCTTGAATTCAGTACAACGCATCATTTAAAACGAGCAATTTATACTGATATTTACTATACTTTCATTTTTTTCATGAATTATAAGATACTAAAAAGGGAGTTAAAACATTTCGCTGCGACATTTTGTACCGAATAATATAAATGTTAAACTTACTTGGTCAGAGTAGTGTACCTTTGTTTACTTAACATAATTTAGTAGTAATTTTGTTCAATAAGCATCATTCCAGTGTTTTCTTTTTCGCATCTTTCCTTTCATATATTACATGTTTTGAGTGCCCTTTGTAACATTTCCATATTATGTGTATCATTTCGTTATTATGTGACAAAATTGTATTCTGATCGTGATGTACAATTTTCGAACTGCATGTATTTTTTACTGAATGGATCTATGAAATAAATCACATTTTCAATCAAAGTGCTGGAATCTATATAATTTAATCTTAATCTGTTGAGTTTTTATTGTATAGTACATCAACACACATAATAAAATTTACTAAATCATACTTTTGGATGACCACTGTTCTAATGGAGGGTCCTCGTAGAGTAACATCTATAATGTATTGCCGGTCACTTTTGCAGTAATGTCAGCATATGATAATGCAAGAGATGAGAGAGAGAGAGAGAGAGAGAGAGAGAGAGAGAGAGAGAGATGGGGGGAGGGAGAGAGTGGGGAGGGAGAGAGGGCAATTTAAAGCAAGACAAGACAAAGAAGAAAGATACAGAGAAAGAAAGAAAGAAAGTAACAAGTAACTGACAGAGGAAAGTGAGTGCAAAGGGTTTGGTCGGGGAGATATAGGGAGAACATGGAGAGGGGTTGAGAGGCACTTAGGGTAAAAGAACATGCAAAAGGAAGATGGAAATAAGGAACAAAGTAGAAGGTAAGAAAGAAAGTAAGATGAGATATGGAATAAGAGACGGAGACAGGAAAATGGCGGAAAACAGGTCATATAGGGAGTCTAATACAAGTGTACAGGGAGGGGGGAATAAGACTTCTACTAAAAGCCCCCGTCACACTTATTCGGAATCAGCAGGAATCGAGCAGAACCAGCCGGAATGAACATTTTTCAAAATTCGAGCCACATTCGGGAAGGAATTTCGAATTGATCTTTCTTGGCGGCATCACCTCAATGCTCCTGAGTCCTCAGTGACTCCTCAATGCTGACTGACGCTGCAGCAACAGCTAGCCATGCTTTTATGTGATTCGATTCTCCCATGAATGCGATCGGAATGTATCGAATGTTGTTTAAATGTCGTCAGAATATTTGGAATGCAGTGAGAGTGTTGATGGACTGCGCTTTGAATGCCGTTCGATATTTTTCCAGTTCGAATGCACCTCGAAAGTTTTGAGCATGAGCAAAACATTCGGGCCGGACACGAGAATGGACCCGAATGGACCCGACTGCACTCAGAATGCAGTCAGTTAGGAATGTGCCAAGAATTTTCATCCCGACGGCATTCCGGGTTATTCCGCCTCTAGTGTGACTAGGGTATAAAGGAAAAGTCCACCCTGTGAGTTGGGTTTCATTTCAGCAGAAAAATGAAAGCAACATATTAGTGAAGGTTTGACGAAAACCTGTCAAGGAATAACAAAGTTATGAATTAAAACTTTGAAAATTCATAACTTTCTTATATCGTTGGACCGATTTTTGTCAAACCTTCATTTCACTTCACTTGCTTTTATTTCAGCCAACGTAGCTTCAGGGAGGACTTTCCTATCGATTATTACGGAATCCCTAATTCCCCTTTCACACCAGGGCCCTGTTGCATAAAACTTATTATTGATGGTAACTTTGCTATCAATAGCAACTTCTATGGAAACCTTGAATTCGATTGGTTGTCATGCCTTGCTATCATGGTAGTTACCATTGATGGCAGATTTACCATTAATGGTAAGTTTTATGCAACGGAGCCCTGTTCCTTCAAATAGTCCTACTCAAAACTCTTCATGATAAAATATATCAATAAAACCCAACATCTGGTTTGTACTTTGGTTGTGATGTTTGTCATTTTTTATGAAGTTTGTTTTAAAATAATCCCGCCCGATTCTTTAAAACGGTATTCATATCAACTGTTAATCACGAAGAAAGCATGGCCCACAGTACGAAAAAGTAATAAACAAATAGTTTCAGCCTAAACGCCTGTCTTATTCATTAGATATTTGTCATTTCCACATCACTGCATTTCCCCAAGACAGGTTCATTGGTCGCTTTCTTTCAGCACAACATTTCTCAGAAAAATGAGGATAAACTATTATATCGATGCATACAAATCATTGCCGATTGTATCACAATAGGCATTGAAAAACAATTGCATTATATGATATTAATGATTATAATAAAAGAAATTGGAATATATTTATGTTAGCCTACCTGTTCCTAACAATACCACATTGATAACAAAATAATATGTCTATATTACGACATTTGACATAAGCTTGAAGACCAAAATATATTGACAAACTCATCATTTGGCGTGTCATTCTTTATTTCATCTGTTTCTTTTGGCTTGAATGTAATTACGGAAATACATAAAACAACTCTTCGATTAGTTTAGTTTTGTTTAGTTTAGTTTAGTTAATTAGTTAATTAATTAATTGCTTTGTTGGGCAAGCAGATACGCGCCATGTTGCTCGATCCCTAATAAAAAAATCTCGAACTTTTGTGACTGGCTGTCTAGCGCCATCTATGGTAGAATATGGACATTCAGGAAGCGATCCTCACTTCACTGCTATGCTTATAGTGCACTATGCATTCATGTGCATGTATGTATCGCACCTTCCGCCTCTGATCCGAGACTGGTTAGTTCCTTGTTGAGCGAAGGCCGGCCCAACCTTCTATAAACGTAGCATTTTCTGGTGTTTGCAGGTCAATTTTCTCTCAAAATGGCTGGCAGATTGCCTGCATGTGTTATCGATCCCGGCACAGGGTAAGTAAAGTCGTGTTTATTCCCTAAGTATGTTTAAATTCGTTTGAAGTTTAGGTCAGGTCTTCTTGTCGAGTGGGCAACTCCCATTGACCATCCATATTTTCCGTAGTCCCACATCCAATCCATTGCATTGAGCAGAACCAAGATTGAAAGAAAAAGAACAACATTGTAGACTATACATTAACTTTAACCTTACATAAGTGATTCGGAAAAGAATAAATGTAGAGTCTTGAGTGTTACAGTCACATCAATTTCAGGCCTGTGACATGACGTCGGGGTCGCCAACTCTCATTTGCATTGGCATGAGTGAGAGAGTCACTGACGACACTAGCACTATGTCACAGAATTCACCCAATTCTGACTGTCTCACGCTGACATAAAAAACTCCCGCTGAACCTCCAATAAAGCAAGTGAAAACAAATTGTCTCCAGAATCCTTGATGTCATGGATGTCGAGCATTTGCCCTAGCCCAAAGTTTCATGACAATTTCCCTATACATTTCCCCCCAAACAATTGTACGAAATGTTGTTGATTGAGAAAGTCATGTGCGTCTGGCTTTATTTGTCCTAGGTATTGCAAGCTGGGTTATGCTGGAAACACAGAACCACAATTCATCATTCCTTCAGGTAAGAATTCTCTTCAGCAGAGCTCCTACACTACAGCTCAAAGGAATTGGCATTGGGTAAAGGGAAAGGGAAGGAGCTGCAGTTTTAAACCACGGTATATTTTGTCCAGTTCAGTATGAAACATGATGCTTTAGCCCAAAAAGCATCATGTTTTATGCTGAACGGGACAAAATATTTCACGGTTCAATACTGTGGCTCATTCCCTTTCCCTTTACCCAATGCCAATTCCTTTGAGGAAATTGAGCTGTAGTGTAGATGTCGCTATGTGCATTTCTGCAGGGCCCTCCTGTATGATAAGTTATAATTATAGACAGATAGAGGTGCGATTGATCTTCATCGATGGCAAGTCCAATCAGCTACCTTTACTTCACTTGCGATTAACATCAATCATATTTCAACATTGATGTGATGAGATATGATTGATGTTAATCGCACGTGAATTTGCGATTAATCACAAATCTTTCCAAGACAGTGCAGTATGCTATTTCAAATGTACAGCTGAGTGTAGTACTTGACCAATAGACACTTGAAAACTTGCACAGATCTACCCATTGCATTCACATGCAGTTAAGGCAATAAATTCGTACATCAAGCTGATAAATTTGGCAGCAGCACACATATTCCGTGTCTGCCAAAATTCTTCACCTGAAATGACTAATTTGGAGAAGATACGCTGACATACAGACGTTTTTATAGTAAATGATATCTTAAGTGGAGATATGATTGAATTTATTCTTTTATTTTAGTACTCTTACACATACAAAATCAAGAAACTAAATTACTACTTATACCCTTTACCTTTAAACTGAGAATTTCTCCCTTTTCTGCTGTTGTTGCGATTTGTTATAATGCAACACTCCTTTAGGATAAATTCTCCATATCATTATGGGAGCACATTCCCTATATGGGATAGGGAATGCCGTCCCATAATGCACACTACAGCACCATCCAGATATTTTTGTAGTCGTGTCTGCTTCCAGTCTCATATACCAGTACACTAGACTAGAAGCAGACATGACTACAAACCAAATCTGAATGTGGCTAAGCAGTGCATTATATGATGATTTCACCCTATATACGGTATGAATAAGCATCCCTTTGCATCAGGTGGTTGCAGAGGGCATGACTGATGATGGGTTGTGTGTTCTCATGTGTCTATACAGCCATAGCAATCAAAGAATCAGCGAAGGTCGGCGACCAGTCTGCCAGGAGGATGGGGCGGGGAGTGGAGGATCTAGACTTCTACATCGGAGATGAGGCCATCGACAGACCAAACTATGCCTGCAAAGTAAGCTCAACTATCAATCTAATCTTTGCTTTGATATACATGTATGTGTGTCTGTGATTGTGATTAATGGATTGATACATTTCAATCTATTGCAGTAATAAGTGATAAGATCACAAATCCTTAAAGTCCTTAACATTTTGAGGATTTGTGATATAATTACTAATTACTCCAAATGTGTGTCATAATGAATCACCTGAGGGAGAGAGAGAGAGAGAGAGAGAAAGAAAGAGAAAATATCTGATTAACATGAAAATATAATCTTAAAATTTCATCTTCCATCATGCTGCTTTTCACAATTTCTTGTCAGTGTTCTTAAATCTCCTCAAAACCTTTGTGGAATGACATAGTTGATCATCTGAAAGAGAGAGAAAGAAAGACAAAGAACCCATATTTTGATAAAATTAGTAACCTTCAAGTTACATCGTCCATAATGCTGATGTATTTATTACTTCTCTCTATCTCTCTCTCTCTTCTCCCTTGTCTCTTCGCGTCTCCAGTACCCCATCCGTCATGGTATCGTGGAGGACTGGGATCTGATGGAGCGGTTCTTAGAGCAGAGCATCTTCAAGTACCTGCGGGCAGAGCCAGAAGACCACTTCTTCCTGCTGGTGAGCTTCTTAGCAGTGGCGGATTGGGGGGGGGGGGGGGGGGGGGTTGTAGGCAGTTTAACGCCCCCCCCCCCTTGTGATTTCAATTTAAAGGGTACCACCGGGCAGAAATATATCCAAGATATATCTCAAATAAACATACAAAACAAGTTTGAGACCCTGAATTTATTTCTACACTGCTAGGGAATCATTTTCAATATCACATTTCAGTAGTTCTGTCCGATAACGATACCACCTCACGATACTCTAATCGATCGCAGCCAGCAAAGCCGGATGCATCACGCAATCTGCATGTGCATACATTATAGCAGGAAAACGACACTAATTATCATTTCTGCCTACAGCCTTAAACTGCCTACAACCCCCCCCCCCCCCCCCTTGTGATTTCAATTTAAAGGGTACCACCGGGCAGAAATATATCCAAGATATATCTCAAATAAACATACAAAACAAGTTTGAGACCCTGAATTTATTTCTACACTGCTAGGGAATCATTTTCAATATCACATTTCAGTAGTTCTGTCCGATAACGATACCACCTCACGATACTCTAATCGATCGCAGCCAGCAAAGCCGGATGCATCACGCAATCTGCATGTGCATACATTATAGCAGGAAAACGACACTAATTATCATTTCTGCTGTTGATAGATCGCTATAACGTAAGCTTATTGATCTAGCAGACGTGCAAATAAAATAGACACACGGAACATGGAGATAGTCGATGTTCCATGCGATGTATTTTGCATTTTTCTCTAATTATAGAAAAATATGAGACACCACAACAAGATGATTCGTATTTAATCCTAGTATCAAAACAACAAAGCATTGGTTTTGTAATGCCCGGAGGTCCACTTTAAGAACAAAAGGGGGAATTTGGGATCTCAAAGAAAAATTAGGGTAGTCAGGGAGTGTTAGGGGCTTACCACCCCCTCCCCCGTGGGATCTCAAAAGAGATAGGTGGTTGTTACAAGAAAGGGAAAAAAATCTCACCTTTCCCTTCAACCCCCCCTCCAATGTTTGGATGTTATACTTTGCCTTTTTTTTTTAGTAATGGTAACAATTTATATGAAAAGGCAATGTTGTGAAAAGATTTTGCACATTTAAAAACAGTGAGAGAATTGCAGTAACCTAGAGACATGAATGTAGACTATGGTGGCTGAGAAACGGATTGTTTCAAATGACCGTGACTGTGAGATTTCATACGTTATCGTTAGGTATAAAGTGTGACATCAAATGAGCATATTGTCAAGACAACTGGTTCTAAACTATGAGAGTAGAGTGAACATCGGTGATCATAGCGGGGACTGTCGTTGTTAATGCTTGACACTAGCCCGCTAGACAATGTCGGACCAGTGAAAATCTCACTGGAGTGAGGTTGCTTAGAACCAGAAGTTGGCGTAACATTAGATATGACGACACCACTTCGGTGCTCTATACTACTGATTCATGCCGAGTTTTGTGACTATTGTGAAAAAGATACGCTTGTATGTTGATGTCAGTCCATCTGTCAAAGTGTGCAGACCCTTACATGAGTTATGCGTTGTTTCCCCCCCCCCCCCTTGCAGACGGAACCTCCCCTCAACACCCCAGAGAACAGAGAGTACCTGGCCGAGATTATGTTTGAGTCTTTCAACGTCCCAGGACTCTATATCGCAGTACAAGTAAGTACAGGCACTTCAAGTTTACCAAGGATCCATGAACCACTGCAGTCCCAACTATTTGGATTGCTGTCATCCTGTGATTCTCTCCATCTCACTATTTGGCTACTTTGCGGATGATGGAACTTTTACTGTATCTGCTTCAAAACTGAATTTGCTTGTTTTTATTTTAACCATGTTATGTTAAATGTCAAAAGCAGGGGCGCCTGGTAGAACAGTGTTTAAACATTGAGGGGGCTATCCTTGGTTAATAATACTAATCAATGTATAAAACACCACTTATACTTGTCCACCTTTAATTGAGACAGCGTTCATCTGTTGATGTTTTTTTCAGAAAGGCCTTGGAAAGACATCTTTTTAACAGTTTGTAGTTGTAACATTGGCTTCCTTTTTTTTTCATGTTACATGTACATGTATTTACAATTGAATAGTTTTAATTTAAAAGAGCTATGGGGAAAAGATTGTACACTAGATAAGAAATGATAAGTACAATGTAATTAAACCAATGGGTTTTTCAAGGCCTGGTAATATGAGAGTTCATTCTTTGACCAATGCCTTTGATTGTGTACCTGCAGGCTGTGCTAGCCCTGGCCGCCTCCTGGACATCCAGACAGCAGTCTGAGCGATCGCTGACCGGTATCGTAGTGGACAGTGGGGATGGAGTCACTCACGTCATACCAGTGGTAGGTTGCGGGTTCAACACCCTCTTTCCTCCCCTCTCAATGAAAGCCATCGCCTCTTGATGTATCGATACCAAGCATGATAACACATTATTTACTCATCATTGTACTCCATTCATTATTTAATGATGTAAAGTCATACGCAGTTTGGCTTGCGAGCTGATGTAAAGTCAAACGCAGTTTAGCTTGCGCGCTGATGTAAAGTCATACGCAGTTTAGCTTACAAGCTGTGAAGTGTCACTATTTTGAAATATTTTTTTATCAAAATAAACCATTATCAATTCAGTCTTTATAGAATACTGAAATATGGCATGGAATGAACATGTTGTCAAGACAAGTAGTTCTATAGCATGCAAGCGATGACAGTGTTGTTCATGTCATACCAGTGTTAAATCGCAGGTTTAAGACCTCTTCTTCCCCTTCAATAAATATCATAACCCCTTTATAGAATACTGAAGTACGACATGGACTGCGCACATTATCAAGACAAGAAGTGCAAACACAAGGAATATGACTACATTTTCATACTCTAAACCATGTTAACCCAATCTATTATAGAAGTTGAAATGTGGTGTGTGATTGTGCAGGAATTTTCAAAACAAATTGCAGAAAAGAGACATTTGTATAGAATCATGTAAAATGTGTGCGAGTGCCATAACCCTCTCCAAAAGTAATCTAGTATATGAATGAAGTCTGAGCTATTTAAAGACCACACTTTTGGTTTCCCTTGAACAATGTCCCTCATTATTCAAGTAGCGTATACACAGATCAGCTACTCATAAAGACCGTATTTCTTGACTTCCTAGAGCAATCTTTACATACAATGTATCACTTTATCTTGTACAGCTAAAAAATGTAGCTTTGATAAATCTGTTTTGGGGGATCACTGTCAGTGGATTAACATTGCACTAGCCTGTGATTGACTGGTATAGGTCTTTTGGTTACCCTGAGCCATTTAAAGACCACATTTTTGTTTCCCTTGAGCAATATTTCTCATTATTAAGGAAGCGTGTACCAGTAGCATTACCAATAGCGTACCAGCTACTCATAAAAAACACATTTCTGCACTCCCTTACGTGATCTTTACATCAAACTATCACATTATCTTGTACGCCAAAAAATGTAGCTTTGATAAATCTGTTCTTTTGGCATCATTGTCAGTGGATTAACATTACACTTTCTTGTGATTGACCGGTACAGGCCGAGGGCTACGTCATTGGTAGCTGCATCAAGCACATTCCCATCGCTGGCCGTGACATCACCTACTTCGTCCAGCAGCTTCTCAGAGAGAGGGAGACAGGCATTCCCCCGGAGCAGTCTCTAGAAACGGCAAAGGCCATCAAGGTTTGTCTGACCGCTCTTCTTCTTCAATCACCATCCTTTCTACATGTTTATGTTATGTATTTATTTATGATTCAGGTATAAAAATATATATTTATCAGCAGTAGAGGCTGAAAGAGTCAGCTTACAATATTCGCATAAGCACATATAGAGTCAAAGAAAATCACAGTGATGCAGTGTTGCTAATCTATGAATAGGTATTTCAATATCAAATTCAGGTATAATCAAATAACTTTTTCAATCAACTATCATAATTCATAATAGCTTGATTGTATTTAAACATTTGTGATTGGTAAAATTATTGGTAAACTGATTGGAATAAGCCATTCAGGATTTGTGCTACATCTATGTTGTTTGGGGCTATAAATCTTGATATAGAGTATTAAATTTCACATACAATGTATCACATGAAAAACAACCATTTCTGCACAAGATTAATAAAGTTATGTTGTTCAAATGTATATATAACCTTCTTGATGATTTTCTAAAGTGAAATAGAGGTGTAATAACCACAAAATCTTCAAATATGGCAACATGCTATTTAAGGGGCTACCCTAGGTAAATAATACTAATGAATAAATGAAAACAAATCTAATTTTCCTGCATTTCATTCATCAGGAACGCTGGGGCTACATCTGTCCTGACATCGCGAAGGAGTTCACCAAGTACGACACGGACCCGTCCAAGTGGATCAAGAAGTATGATGGAGTCAATTCGATCACCAAGCAGAAGTTCAGCGTGGACGTGGCCTACGAGAGGTTCATGGGACCGGAGATCTTCTTCCACCCAGAGGTCAGTGACAGGGACAACTGGGTTTTAAAGACAGGGGGTTCCTCTTGCAGGTCAAAACTTCTTTTTGTAGAAACCACGGAAAATAGGAGATACTGTATCAAAACCTCCTTCCATTAGTAGTACTGGAAAGTGACTTAAAGATGGCCTGTCCCTTTTACAAACATCTGCAAACTTCATGAAAGTTTACACATATTTAGCATGTATCTTCGGGATACCAACTGTGAAATTTTAAGGCCAGAGGTACTATAACTTCCGTAGAACAAATGTAGAATAAATGAAAATCTAACTAGTTTTCACGGAGATTTGACTATTTTAGTGGTACAAAAAAAGAAAGCTCGATCAATTATCAAAGATTATTTCCTCAAACCGAATATTATACTTTGTCGATTTGGGGGAGAGGTTATATAGCCACTTTCTCTAAAATGATGACAAAGTCAGGGAATTTTCAGAATTAGGTCTGCAAAAGGGACGGGCTACCTTTAAAGCGAGGTTATAGCGATTGCTAGATTTTGAGGAGGCTTTGGGCGGGTCATCCAAACCCTATTGCCTGGGCACTGTAGACCCCTGTGCACAATGGACCAAACCGGTCCGCTCTGCTGTGCATGTGTTCAATGGTAGCAATGCATACTTTGTGCATTGACAGGGACAATACGACAATACGATTATGAATGTAGATTATAGTGGGTGAGTTTCAAATGTAGACAAGGATCGATTCTCTTTTTTTCCGGAAAATGCCTGTATTAAAAAAGCATGCATTTCTGAAAAAGGTGAATCCATTTTTGTTGTTTGACTGAATATGTATCACCTTCGTAATAATTTTTTTAAAAATAAACGTGATATGATCCCTAAATCTTCAAATGGTCAGTGCACTGAAAAGGTTTAGATCACGCTTTTGCTCTCCAAATTTGGCACAATGATTGCCCTACATTGTATTCTGTGTATATCATGATAGAAAGTACATACCCTTTTACAATAAAAAAAAAAAAAGTGTTGCCAATTTGACAGCCGATTAGTGATCAGTTTTGTTAAAAGGCTTTGGTCATCAATGAGTTATAGGAGAATAAAACCATGACAATTGATTAAATGTATTAAAAGATTGGTTAAAATTTGAAGAAAAAAAATTAATCACTCCACCCCCTTCTCACATTCTTCTTGCACAGTTCTCCAACCCTGACTTCACCACCCCCATCACAGAGATTGTAGACAATGTGATCCAGAATTGCCCCATCGACGTTAGGCGGCCACTCTACAAGGTACGTCACTGGGTCATTCAACTTAATTCAGTTCAACTTTATTTCACTCAATGCAATACACAGTAAACAATAGATATACATGTGGACATGTATAGAAGATAGTCTATTTGCTCTCGAGGTGAAGTGGAGGACGTGCGGTATTATTTGACCGAGAAAAATATGGTACTGCATGCCCTCCACTTCACCGAGGGGACCAATAGATTCCACAAAGATCCTGAATAAAGATCATAAAATATTTGTTTTATATCCGTCATTGATATATTCTTTGTTCATTGATTGGATCCTTACCATGGACATTGTGCCTATGCTCTTAGCTCTAATCGTTAGAAATGAATACAGAGAGCCTGATTCATTTCTTTTTTATTTTCTGCGGCTTGAGCAAACCAACGGAAATTCAAGTCGCGCCTTGGCCGCAACACTGCGGGTGTTCCCCTAGTGCGCCCAATGAGTTTACGCTGAAACGCCAAAAAGCACCTGGAAAGAAATGTGTCGAATGTATTTTGCATGTCTCGTATTTAAATGAGATGAAAGGTTATCGAGGGAAAAGGGCGACTTTCTTTGTATAATCGTCTCTTTTTGCCCTCTGACGTCACGAAATAATCTTTTTCTTCCCTCTGAACTTCTTTCACTCTATCTCTCTCTCTTGCAAATTATTGAACAATTTGTGGTCATGTGACACACTTTTAACCAATCAAAGAACTGGAATTAATCCATGAGGGATGTAAGATCTGATACATAACCAACTATCAGTTGTTCGTTTTGTTTGTACTTGTGTGTATGTACAAGAATAATGACTTACCTCATTATTGAGTCACTGTATTAACCGTATATAGCCCGGGCTATTTTGAAATCGCATAGCCCGGGGGGAGGGGGGGGGGGGGGGGGCAAAAACAGCCCCCCCCCCTAAGATCTTGACCATTGATCGCGCGATCGCAACGAAAATTGGCACGTACATCACCAATGTCGTAATCTCCACAATTCAATTGTCAATTGCACCAAAATTATTCAAATTTATTTTTAATTCATTAATTATGCTAATTAAATGCATAAAAATCATAATTTGTTTGCAAATCTTTAGATATAGCCCCCAAACTGCTAGATATCAGTCCAGACACTCTTCTTAGGATTATTATCAAATGAGGATTTTAAAAAATGGCAATATCAAAATTTTTCTTATGTATTTTATTGTTTTTTTGAATTTCTTATGTATTTCTTTGTTTTTTTGACTTTATGTTTTTCATTGTTTTCTTGATGGAAATAGTTGACAACACTATTTCAGTCATAAATAACATGAAATCTATTGTTTTTCATCAGTAATAATAGAAATAATGATACATTTATGAATTTTGGCTAGATACAGAATTTACATTGGATTTGTACATGAAATCACGTTTTTGAGCAATTTTGGGTCTGACATGCACATACAAAATGTTATGTAACTTCGGAACCGTGTACCCCCGCGTCGCAAATTTGGTCTTAAAAGTTGCGTGAGAGTTGAAGGAAAATAGTCATGAAACGTCGCGGCGCGATCTTTTTGCGTTACAAATTTATTGCGAAAAATGTCGAGGGGGGGCTGTTTTTGCCCCCCCCCCCCCCCCCCCCGGGCTAGATAGGGTTAATGCTTTGCACTTTTGCTCTTACTTCATGCAGTGAGGAGGATTGCAAATGGAGAAATATATAAATTTGACCACTTGCTAAAATCATTTTACCAACCAGTCAAATTGATAATTTCACTGTTTACTTCTGAAAGTGTCTAGCTGGGAAAATATAGCCATTACAATCCAACCAATCATTATGAAGCGAGCTGTTGACTGCTCATAGATTCAAATCCACAGTGGTCATCTAATATATGAAACCATTTTGTCGTTACATGTATTCTCACTCGTCTTTCCCTGTCTGCATTTCTCAGAACATCGTGCTGTCCGGGGGTTCCACCATGTTCCGAGACTTTGGCAGGAAGCTGAAGCGTGACGTCCAGAAGATTGTGGATGCTCGTCTCAAACTTAGTGAGCAGCTGAGTGGTGGAAGGCTCAAGGTAAGATGAATCTGCCGTGAAAATAGTCATTTTCACTATTGGACAAATTTGGACCTGAAAATGTTTGTTTATCAGATTATTAATTTGAACGTAATAGTGACCATTGTGTATCACACCTGTCAATCATCTAGCACCTGCCATCACTGTGTTATTAATGATGCTTGACAATGATGTGTCATAAGCTCCAATTAAAATGCATAAGAAATTTACAAAACAAAGAACAACAAAGATGAAAATGTTGATTTTGCAATTTGCTTATGTTCCAAAGTTATTGATAAAATGATAAAGAAGCTTCATACCTAAAATGATAACTTAAGAGCAATATGTGCTTGAATATGCATAATTAATTAATAAAAATTTGATTGAGATTGAGATCGATCTATTACCACCAACCCCCCAACCCCCACCCCGTTGATGCCAGTGCAAGTGACAGAAACATTTTGCTCATTAACAAGAAAAGTCTCTTTTGTGAGTTGCTTCGTTTTGTCAAAGTAGGGCAGATTTTTCCCTTACTGGAAAAGTGGTAAAGAACATTCTACCACCATTCTGTATGTATGTTTGTTTGTATGTGTATGTCTGTATGTCTGTGTTTTAATCCTCTATCTTGTACCCGTGCTTCCCCCAGCCTAAGCCCATTGAGACTCAGGTGATCACTCATCACATGCAGCGCTATGCCGTCTGGTTTGGTGGCAGTATGCTGGCATCCACGGTGAGTAAAAATGCTTCTTCATGCACCACATACTTTTCATACTTCATTACATTTTTGTTTATTTATTTATTTATTTGTTCAGTTTTATTTAAACAGGGTAGCCCTTTCAGTTAAAAAAAACCCTGTTCTACTGAGGGGCCCTGTACAATAAAAATCACATTACATATAAACAAATTAAATACAATAAAAAGTAATCATAATACATAGAAACAAGATAAATACAATAACAAATAGTCATGGTACATATAAACAAGATAAATACAATAATAAAATGGTAAAATCAAATGGTATGAGAGAGGAGCAAAATCAATATCTCATATCGATGATGTCTGTAGTATAAACAGAATTCTGTAATTGTAGTATATTGGATATATAAATATGTTGCATTAAGAGTAATCAAAAGACAAAAGTTTGCACTGTTTTTTTAATAAAGAGAGGGAAGTCATCGCGCGTATGTGTGGCGACAAATCATTCCATAAATGTTACTTTAGTCTGTAACAAAAACTAATCTACATGTGAGTATAACATCAGGAAAAAATGAATATGTAATAAGTGTATCATAATGTATTGCATTTACATCAAATTATGTTGAACATATTTTGTTGTGTGTATTTTTTTTTAACATAATGGTTAATTAAAAAAATACTGGTAATTTAAAAGACGAAAACTTACATACAAACACCTCTAAATAAAGTTCATCACATCATTTCATGTTTGCTACCTTGGATACTCAGGATATGTGTAAAATTCATTCAAACACACATACCAAGCCCTTATTTTTTTTGATGAGGTGAATATGGGGCATGACATTGTCCTTAGTTTCACACTAAGGTTGTCCTGGGCTGTCTTGCACTAAAAAACGTAATTCCAAACTTAAACAAAACTCTTGAAAATGAAAAGTAATTTTGTATTTAATCTGTATTACATTGCACAAAGAGTTGCATTTGATATCAAATGCAATGTTTGACTTCAACTGGTGGATTAAGTGCAACTTGACAATTAGTATATGATTTAACACAACTTGCGTTTAATCACTGCTCAGTTAGTGCAATTCACAACAGCTATTAAATGCAAGTAGCATTTTATCATAACTTGACTCTAGTGCAAGACGGCCCAGCAGTCCATTTGTCAACCAAAGTGGGTAAATGGTCAACCGATGTCTGTTTTTTTGTTTGTTTTGCAACAGCCTGAGTTCTACAGCGCTTCCCACACCAAGGCCCAGTATGACGAGTACGGCCCAAGCATCTGCCGTCACAACCCGGTCTTTGGTACCATGGCGTAGACGCACAAGACACCCAATAGAAACTTGCTTGTTCCACCTCAAGTCAGCGAAATAGATTGGCAGGGGAATGATCGCTGTCAACTCTTAAAGATATTTTACAAATTTAGCCCCTTTATCAACATTATTGACAGCCTTTGTGATACATTTCCTCACCATCCTTTTTTATTTTATTTATCATTGTTATCATTAATGATAACCGTGATAATGGTGAATGATATTAGTGATGAGGGTCATTACAATGTCAATGTCTTTTGACTTCCAGGTTTATGATTATCAAATATATGTTTGAAGGGGGAGATGACAGTTATCTTCCAACTTTCTTAGCCAGGCTTTTTTTAATCGTTCCCCATGCTATGGCGGAAGGCCATATGAAATGTATATCAGCGGCTTTGCACAAGGCTATCGTAAACAAATCTTGTATCGTTATTTTATATATATGTAGATGCTACACATCCAATTGAATATTATGATATTCTCACTGAGGAGGAAAGGAAACAGCGACAAATCGATTAAATATATCATAAGAGAAAATGTGGATAGAAAAACTGATAGGAACAAGTAAAAACTTAGGCCACCATTCTTGTTTACCATTTTTTTAGAGTGTCCAAATATCATGCATTTATTCTCTTATTGTTATCATTATTATTTTTTACGACAGGCATCTATTTGTCCTATATTGTCAATTACTCATGGTCCTCTATTAAATGTTTCACAAGAGTAATTTTTAAAGTACAGATAGACGGACATAAGGTGTAGTGATAAAGATATAGTTACATATCATGTAATAAAATACAATATTTTAAAGTGATTTATCAAATTTGAAATGACTTATGCTTTCCTATGTGAAGTTACTTTAGAAGTATTACCACTGTAGAAAGGAGTATTGAATATATTTATTTTTCTTCTCTTACATTCTTCAAGAAATGTAGTTTAGCTTATATCATCATATCTAGCTAAACCAAATAAATTATTAAGTGATTAAAAGTAGTCAAGTCCTCCACTGTATTAGAAAATTTGTCTCAAATGAGTAATATTACCTGATTCTAGTGGTAATATATATTGCACAAGCTGCAACATGCTATCACATGGGAATGATTTCACCCCAATGTTTGCTCTTTATTTGATGGTTTCTTTTAAAAAAAAAAACATTATTTTGTATATTTTGTTATGCTTATATGCTCATCAAAGTGGAGGAATTATGCTTTCCCATCATTTTGACCTCATTTTATGCTCACACTATCTAAAAGCAAGCATAGATGAAAGTTTTGCTTCATGTTCAGCTGGCATACTGATATGTAAGGTTTCTCCACTGCAATGATTCATTTCTCAATGTTTCATCTGGGCACATGGTCGGCATTTGGAAGCTGTTTGCAATATATCATGCAACAAAACAGCCATGAATTGTGATTTCATTAAAAAAATGTATTTCTTAGGTAACAGTGAAAGTGTCTTGAAATACTTTTTCTCCTTCTCATTGTTTGAATGTCTTGTTTTGTGTTCATAATGCATGAAAGATCTGATGGACCAAACATGTTGATGCATGCTGCATCATTACAGTAATTACAGCAATTTTAATTCGATGCTGGTTTTGAAATCACACAATGCTCTTCGTTCGCTTTTAAATGGGGAGACATACAGCGGACAGTGCATCAGTATGCAAGTGATGCACAGGTTTGAGTGGGTCGGTACCAAATTGTGTGCACGAGGTCACTTTGCATGGGTTAAACACACGAGGCACAACTAAGTGTGTTTTCAACCATGCCAAAGTTACCGCATTCGCATAAATCTACCGAAACATACAAAAAAGTGGATCATTTGTTTTGTAGAATGAGCAACAACATCAAAAATTAACATGCAAAAAGTTACCAGGGCAAAATTTACCGAGGCCTGGCAAAAGTTACCAATTGATATTATGTTGTTGTTTTTAAACAGTTTAAGCCTGAAAGCTGTTTATTAGGCATCAGCATAAATGTTTGTAGAATCTGGAATCCAGGAATTGCAGATTTGGAATCGTAACTGTCAGTACATGAGTATGATACTTGTAACTGTAAGTGTTACATTTATGTAGGTCTGTAGAACAAAGTGCCTGGGTGTATAGAATGGGAGAAAGGAATGTTCATGTACAAGTGTTGTAAATCTTGCAGTTAAAACGGCTTCCTTGCACTGTAATCATGAGTGAAAACAAATTAATTAATTGAATATGTTCACATAAATGAAAGAAGGGATTCTTTGACTTATCTCTGTAAAAGTGTAGGATGTTCAATGTATATTGCCAGTTTTTATATGAATGTGAGCTCAATTGGAAGTCCTAGCATTATGCCTCAGCTAAGGCGAGGGATATATTAAACCGATCGATGGAATGTGCAGTTTAGTTAATGCTGTCAAGATTATTGAGAGAAAAGCGAGAATATTTGGAGTGAGTAACGACGTTTGATTTGTTGTCGAATTTAAAGTATTGATCTTTGACAAATGAGTTAAGATGTGCTTATTCTCCAGTTTTTGCGTAATTACCCAGACCTTAAAGTACCAAGTCAGATTAAGATATGGACAAATTGAAGCAAATACTATGGAAGAATGAAGAATTGAGATGTTATAAGCATAAAACATGATTACAATAATGTACAGCACAACATATAAAACATAGCATGTAGCAGAGCGTGGTGAGAGAGAGTCTCTTAAAGATATCCTTGATTATTTTTTGTCGTTATATGACTCATATAGAATATCATTGAATTCCAATTATCTGTTCCAAGTATGATTTTTATGCCATTTGTGTACACAAGGATTAGTAAAAGAGAACTTAGAAGACTTCTAATCACGGGGTGGAAGATATCTTTCTCCCTGATCACTTTTGGTGCAAATAAAACCTACTTACTACACTTTTATTATACATTTATATCTTTATTCCTTGTATGTATTGCATATATGATGTGTAAAATAAGATAATTAGTGGGAAGGATTTAGTGGGTTTTGCAAACAAAATCAGCTACATTGGAGTAGGACTACCTTGTGCAGTTCTAAGTCGAAACACAGAATTAAAGAGAGAGTTTCGGGGATGCAACATGGAAAACTGGCACGAAAGTGAGGAGGGAAGAAAAGAAAATAGAGAAAGATAGATGGAGGGAGAGAGAGAGAGGGAGAGAGAGAGAGAGAGAGAGAGAGAGAGAGAGAGAGAGAGAGAGAGAGAGAGGAAGAAAAGGAACACGATTTAACTAAAAGGGGGTGTGAAAAGTGGAGAGAGAGGGTTGGAAGGAAAGCCAAACAAAGATAGGAAGAAAGCACTTGGTCAACTCTCTTGCACCAAAGAAGCAAACATGCTATAAACATAAAGGGTTGTTGCTTTGCCGGGCAAATGTCGGCGGGCAAGCCTTAGGAGGTTTAACTGTTGTGAAACAAGTAGGCCTATGCATAATAGATATGAATATTTAATCCTATTTAGGAAGCAGTTACAGATATTTCGTCATTTTGCTCATATTAAGGAAACGCAAACATCTAACCATGAAGACCGCTTAAATGTAGGGCAGCGGTGAACCCTCTGACTTGCCCCGTGCGCATTTCGTATTATGACGTCAACAATGCCAAGCCAGTTTTGCGCACGCGCAAGATTCATTTCTATAGCTACACTATCACATCTATGCTCATTGCTATATGATTTGCGTTTGCGATCTGTATACTAGCATACTTTTCGAGCTATTTTGGAAATATTTCCTCTCTAGTTTCATTGAAATCAATGATGTCGGCTATGTTTCACCGTATAGTTGACATTTTCCATCTTGGAACTTCTTCCAACAATGGGTAAGTCAACAAAACAATAAAAACGATACTCTTGACTCTACTTTCTGAAATGTTATATTGATGATGAACATTCAAAAGTGTTCAACGTAACGTGAACATTCATATTATTCCAATAAAAAGCTCGTTATAAAGCCTTACCTCAGAATTAAACATTACAAGCTTTAAATGGAAAGTGCACCCTGCATTTATGTTAGTTTTGATGAAAGCAAACGCAAGAAAGAAGTACATAAGTAAATCTTTTCCATAGACATGATAAAGGTATGTGTGTAAAAACACGTGCATAATGATATATGAAATGCACAGGTAAAATATTGTACATGTATATCCTTTTGAGTAAATGAACATTTTCAACCAAAAATGGTATATAATTTATGGGCGCGCATCTCGCGCGTGACGTCAAAAAACCAATGCTTTAAGAAATCATATCTTCTTTCCCCTGTCACGGATTTTCACTAAACCTTCACTTCTATGTTTGCTTTATTAAAAGCAAGTTAACGTCAGGGGGGTCTTTCTCTTTGATAATAAAAATTCACGATGTGATCATTTGATATGAGAGGATCAATATCATTTGTTAAAATAGCAAATGTGATTATAATTTGTGTAGTAAAGATGATTGTTCTAATTGTTCTATGATGTATTGTATTGTTATTTGTATGTGTATATATTACCGTTCATGTACAACCTAATGCTCTTCTAGTTTTTATAAAGAAATTAACATTATTTCGCCATAAGATAATGTTCATTTCATATGACAATAGTGGGAAGCCAAAAGCAGTTACATTGCGTGTTTTTTATTCCCCTTAGAAAAAAAAATCATTCATTAACCCTAATGTTACTTTCTTTCGATCAATGTTTTATAGCCATTTTTGGTATAGTACACGTTATTGTTTTCACGGGTTCTCTTCTCAGCGCCCCTGCCATTACGTCGACCCCAGAGGCAGCACAGGTCATTCCAGAAGAGCACAGGACCGTGTGGCAGAAACTGCGCTCGTGGTGGAAGAAGACAACGACGCCGTGCAGCCACGCTGCCCCGCAGGAGTCCAGCAGCGTCGACGACGATGATGACGAGGGTATCGATGGTGAAGTCACCGTGTTTGTCAATTCTCGATGTCGTCTAATGCGCGTGGTGCGCATGCTCGAGGCCGTGTTCGTCGGAGTGGAGCAGGTCCACGAGGAGAGGTACGGCCCGAGTGGCATCATCGACAGCAGCGATGGGGTACGCCTTACGCGCCTCTATCGGGGGCGCGGAGTCGACCGCAGCCAATGGCAGCAGCTGCTTCTGATTAATGCCACGGACGTTTTAAACGCCAAGCTCAGAACCATCTGCAAACTCGTTGCCAGCTACAGGTCCAAGATGGACCAACCCGCCTCGGACGATGTTTCAGGCGACGAGGATCCCGAGGAGACCAATGTACCAGAACTCCTGACGATCCATCGGTTTCCTCTTCTAGCCAGGCCGCAGCCCCCTCCTATTCCCGCAAAGGTCACAAAGAAGGAAGTCGCTATCCGATTCTTCTATATCTGCTCAACTCTGGTCTTCAATGCGATCTGCTATCTGTTCCCTAAGAACATGAAGAAGGTCTCGTCTGATACCAAGGACATGAAGGATGAGGTTCAAGAGAAGGAAAAGGCTGCAGTGAGCCTGCTTGAGCAGAGCTATCCATCAGGGAGGGTATCAGGTCTGTTAGATTTTGCCCCGCATGAGGACTGGAGGCCTGTGACTAAGAAGCCTTGCACACATGGTAAACCCTACGTTGTTAGCCGCGGTGTTAATCTACATTCTTTCCTGTGCAGTGGATCCTACGCTCCATCTGAACCTCTAGCCTCAACCTCTTCCTATTCCGATGAGGACGATGAAGAACTCGTATCTCTCCGTTGCACCCTAAGAGGACAGTATCTGGAAACCATCCGTCGTCTGGGGAAACGCGGTGTGTGCGCCTATGTGGACAGACTACTCATAACAGTTGAAGAGCACGTCTTCCAGCTCCAGGAAGGCCTGGATCACATGAATGACGCGAAGCTCCGGGTAAGCAGACCATACAGCGATCGTGGTGAGCTGCTGCGAAAGGCTCTCAACGTAAAAGGTGCCGCCGTGGAGATCCGACAATTGACCAGAAGCAGCTCTGGTCAGCATGACGCCATGATCAAGGCATCCCTGATGAAGCACGTCAAGCGCATTGAGCGGAGGACGGAAGAGATGCAGCTGCGATGGGACAGTTGGAGGCGCGCCAGGAGGTCATCACCTGAAAGAAGATCCCTGATGACGTCGCATCAGCCTACTACGATTCCCATGGAGACTCCTATGACGTACGCGACCCGGCTGATCTCAAGACAGACCGCAGCGGGGTTCGTCGCGAAGAGGCTCGGCGTGCCTCCACGCAAGACCTTGCTGGACTTGGCGTTCGGCAAACCCGACCTGGTAGGACTGAATACAGTAATCCTACTTCGAGGACGTTAGCACTGCTGAGCAAAATATAACGTGATATGCTGACCATACATCGATCATACTAAGGGAGTGTTGGCATTGCTCAGAAGTAAACGTGATATCATGCACCGACGGGTCTAAGGGGGGATCTAAACCCTCCCCCCACCCTTTTTTGGGGCGATCTAATAAACTGGGTAATTTTGGGGGGGGGGGGGGGGTTAAACCCCCCCCCCCCCCCCCTTAGGATCTTTTTAAAGAAAAGTAGCTGGAAGCACAACAAATCCTTCCGCCATTGGCATTAGATCCACCCCTCAGACCTGTCCTGATCATACATCGTTTTATCCGTGTGTGGCAAATATTAAAAACGAACAAGATGAAATACGAGTTCCAAACGCTTGAAATGTTTGTAAAAGTGCGTACGTGGGTGAAATTGTAACTGACTTATTCTTTAACGGATCTTCATCAAACCTTCACTAATATTTTTCTTAAAACTAATTTAATTTCAGGTTGAGCTGTACCTTTAAAAGAGCTCTCGCACACACACACACACACAAACACACACACACACAAACACACACACACACAAACACACACACACACAAACACACACACACAGGCTCACACACACATACACACACATACACAGTCACACACACACATACATCCACACGCACGCATACACACATACACACACATACACCGCACGCACGCACACACACACAGTCACTCACACACATACGCACACACACATATTCACACACATACACACACACACACACACACACACACACACACACACACACACACACACACACACACACACACACACACACACACACACACACACACACACACACACACACACGCACACACACACACACACACAACACACCAGCCTGACACACATCTTTTCAGCGAAAAAAAGCTGTTCGCTTATCATTATAGCTTTCAGAAAGACGTTCCTTTTGAAATAGCGCCATCTCAACTATCTCGCCTGTGTAGATCTATCGTACATTAATACAGTTTGTACAGTATTTAAAATGAAAAAAAAAAACTTAAAAAGTTCAGTGCAAAAAACATATAGATTCTATTGGAAAAGAGCCACAGCCCTGTTTATTAAGCCACCAACTCAAAAAAAAAATCCTCCAGATATCGATTTTTGCGAAGACCTCATTCAAATTAGAAATACGCTGAATATTACACAAAGTTATACTGTATTGAAACCTTAAATCCTAATGTTACTTTCTTTATTGTAACCAGTATGAATCCTTGCCGGGAAGTGTGCCACTTTCCACATGAAACCAGTTCAAACCAGTTAGAAGGTCTACTGGACCCATTAGAAGACCAATAGAAAGCTGACCAGTAGGAAAACTGTAATTTTCTATATTGAAACCAGTAAAAACCAGCAGGACTAACAATCTTGGAAAAGTTTCTTTCTTCATATTGAGCAAGAGAAAGCAGTCAAGAATTGACCGTTACAAACTGTTAGAGCTTCTACTCTGAAAAATGTCACTTTGTTTCCATAAATGAAACCAGTCAAAAATTAAACATCAAAAACGATTTTAGATTCTTATGCAAAAAGTGACACTTTCCACACGTAGGCCTACGTCGGAAACCGGCAGAAGCCAGCCACAAATAATGATCGTTAGAAACCAGATTAGAATTTTACTGGTATTGCTCTACTCGTTTCTATGGGAATGTCAATCTGGGAATGATCGTAGTAACGTCCTGTTAAACCAGTTAAAAGAATCGATTTGTTCGAGCTATGGAGGGAATTGCACTTTAACATCACACTTACCAAATTTCCATCACATAAAATGACAATAATTTTTTGATATTGATATTGGTATTCTTTATTTTTTTAAAAAAGAAGAACCGATATTTTTTTTTATAAAGCTCCTGACCTCTACTGAGTAGAAATCAGTGGATAGAGCAAAGAAACATTCAGGCTGTTTTTGTTTTCATGTTTGAGGCTATGCCATGACAGAGTTGTCAATTTGCCTCCCCAAATGTAAATTGATCGTCCGATTTTCCTGAAACTTCATTACTTTGTTCTGCTCTTCATATTGTCCACTTTTATTATATAGTCCTAATCAATAGCATCTTATATTCGGACTGAAGCATCCCCTTTAAAGTATTAAACATCATTGTTTGAATTCTCGGTGTTTGGGATATTTTCATTAGCCTACTAGACTAAAAGACATTCCCTAGCAATACGAGACATGTATTTGCACCTCATAATCAACGGCTGTTCACTAGAGAAGTCATCAATCCACAAGGGATTTTCTGCCAGAAGCATCATTGATAATCATGGACACTGTCATGGTAGTTGATACTGGGTTTGAGAGGTGTGCAGTGGCCCTGCATGACCTGTCAAAATTTGACAATCCAATGAAAAATATTCAAAGGATTCTGAAGAGAATACTCATAAATGGAGATCATGAAACCTGCGCCCACCCCCCCCCCCCAACCCCCCCCCCCCCAAAAAAAAGGTGACATCCTTCAATAATTGTATAATGTTTAGATTTCAGCTTGATTCGAGTCATTGCTTTTTAAAAATGATTTTGTTTTCTTCTTCAATAGTGTCAAACTTTTAAAAGATAACAAAAATTAATAAGCCTAAAACACGCTTCCAGGAGAAAAATAACATGACAGCATGATAGCAAGGGATACCTCCTAAGCCGTATTTACATTAGTATGTTTTTATTTTTACGTGTAAGCTCCATAAAATGAAATGGACTGGGCCTATTAATTTACATCTCTTTACACCTTACAAACTACATAAAGTTTGTGGTTTTAGATAATTTGTGTTGTCTGGAAAAGCGGAAACTATGCATGTAGGCTAACCTTTAATTTCCGCAGTAATTTGAAATTAATTTATTTAAGAAAATGACTATAACTGACAATGGATCTATTGACAGATCTTCATTTGAGAAAGAAGTCTGTTCTGACTTTAATAGTGGAGATATCAGCTATATATGGCTTGGATCTGTCATGTTATGTCCAATCCCGAAAGTATACTGTTGTAGGGATTTATTCTGAACTATTTCCCTCCATCACCAAGTTCATGTTTCACCCCTTGCACACTAATCTGTCATTCCCTTTCCACACACTGCACACACTCATGTTCCTTTTGTGTTTGACCATTCCACCATCATTGACCATCACCCCATCCATTGTTGTACCTTCCCTATCTTCCTCATGAATTGTTTTCTAGTTTCCCGCTCCTTTTTATGATTGGTCTATGATAACATGTGATAACATGTATGATTTGCATATCATGAATAGTTATCAGTTAGTTATTGTTTACTCATTTGAATATTCAAGATTACTTTATTATGTTGATTGGTATAACTTCATGAATATTTAGTCCTTGGTGATCTACCATTCGATTTACAAATTGAGAACATTAAAAACTGGCAGTTAGCCTGTAGTTCTTCAACCAGCAAACATCATGTCTCCTGACTGTCTGTGTAGGTTGCCTGTAAGAGTGTGCTAGGGAACTGTGTACAGAACCCGACACTACAACTGGTGGCAGTGGTGTGTTTCTCTAGCCCTCTTCTTCCCCAGAGCAGCAGGCAGCTGAGACCAGCGGCGGCTGATAGCCACATTTTTGGCTACATTTTCACCCTGCTTCGATAGATGTGATTTCACCCTGCTTCAAATGAATTAGTTTCGCCCTGCTTCAAGTGAATTATTTTCACCCTACTTCAAGAGCGACATTTCTTGAGCGATTTTCCGAGCGATTTTGATATTCTGTACTATCCTGAATTTCGCCCTGCGTCATATGCGTTTCTGCTGAATTTATTTTCAGCCTGCTTCAGTAGAATTCACCCTTCATCACGAATTCTTAGACTGCATTTATCTGGAGTTCATGAATTTTCAAGCAGATCTGCAACATTTGGGTATGAATTCTGTTTGTACTCGACACATTTTGCTGTGAGCTTACTTCATTGTACGCACAGTACTTCAAGTTTTGGAGCGAATTGCCACATGTTCACCCTCTTCGACAAGTATTGGTGAGGTACATGTAGATTTAATTCCTTCTCCCTCCTTCTATTGAGAGAGTTCACTGTTAGCTGTATGAGTGATTACTTCCTTCTCCTTGTTGCATTCTCGCCCTTACTTCTCTTCACTGAACGGAGATTTATTTGACTGTCGTGATGCAACAATTTTTTGAAGTACACTTTCATAGTACAACTATAACGATCTCCATTTCTTCACGTTGAGCATTAGTGAGAACACCCTTCTTCTGCATACTGGAGATTACATGCATTGATATCCTGTGTGTATGAAATTAATTAGATCTGTTCCTCATCTGACGTGTGATTTTGTGATTGTCCTTGAGAGATTTATGCTGATTGCAAGTCTCCCTTCTTCATGTAATACGTCGATTACGTCAAACTGGACGCACAGTTAATTCAACGTAGAGCATCCACTTCAACACTTGTCATCAATTTTGTAGATTTGCTTGTGTAGCTGCAGTCTTAGCTGGCCGTAGTTTTTGCCCTTGGTTTAGCTACCTCCTGCAGCTAACAGCATTCTACACTGCAGCACTCCCTTCTTCGGCCCAGTTACTACTACACACAGCCAACAACAGTGCTTCCTTCAGTTATTTTGACAACTTGAATTTAGTACGCCACCATGAGTACATTTCGACTTGATCTCCCTGAAGTCTTCACAGGAGAAGATGGAAAGAATTTTGGACAGTGGGTTCGACGATTGGAAGTTGCAACTGAAGTTCTCCCCCAGTCGGATTCCAAGCTTCATCTCATCCTCCCTTCAAGATTGGCAGGTGCAGCGTTCACCGTGTGGGAAAGCATCCCAGCCTCAGACCAGAAGGACTACAGTAAGGTCAAGAAAAAGTTAGCTTCAGTCTTTGGCAACACCAACTACCTAACTACATTCAAGTCATGCATTGATGCCCGAAAGCGACAGCGAAACGAGTCCCTAGAAGTTTTTGCAGCAGCTATTACTACTCTAGTAGAGGAAGCGTTCCCAAAGTACGATGCTGCAGGCAAAGACGGAGAAAAGTTTCGCAGATTCGTAGCTGGAATTGACAAGGCCCTACAAGTCAAGATCCATGAGCTCGGTGCAACCAAATTCGACGAAGCATTGATTATTGCCGTTAGAGTTGAGCGAGCCAGCCTGATTGGTCAACCGCGGACACCACCAGAACCAACCATAGCTTCAACTTCACAGAAGAGAGATACTCAAACATCAGAAATTCTGGAAAAGGTGTTACATCGCCTAGATGAGATGGAACTCAAGATGGAGAAATTGCAACCCAAATCCAGCCTCCATCCGTCTCCCAGTCTTCATCGAAGATCAACATATTCATACACTGACGAACACCAATCGAGGCCACGACATCGATATTTTGATGATCAGCAGTACCGACCATTTAGACTACCCAGTCCACACCAACGTTTTAGGTCGCCGACTCCACCGCATTACTCGCACCCCCACTTCAGGTCGCCAAGTCCTCGACGACCATACGATGGACATCGTGATTCAAACCGACCACAGAGTGCACACTACCAACGTCGATCAAGCCCATCTAGACGTGAATCGTACTATGATGAGAGATCCCGTAGCCCATCTAGATATGACCCTGAAGCTTCATCGTCATATGGCGGCCAACCTAGTTGGCAGTCTACGCAGTCAGACAGTCGCCATCCTGACAGTCGCTATCGCGATAGTCGTCATCCTGAGAACAAGAGAGAGCCACCCTTTCGTCATATGAACCAGCCATCATCGAGAAGAGTTCACTTCGATGACCAGGGAAACTACTAGGAGCTGGTGATGAGGGTCATTCATCAGCTACGCCACCCCAGAACAAAGAGACCCAAACCGAAAATCAATCTCGTCCTCCATCGGCACTGTCTGTCAATGACAAACAAGGTCAAGCTCTTCCTTCATCTCCACCTCCATACATTCCAGCAATTGTGGACAACACATACATTTTAGCTTTTGTCGACACTGGTGCCCATATATCACTGATGAGTGCTGATTTTTACTACTCAATTCCTGAGAGACAGCGAAGTCCACTACACAAATCAGCGACTTCAGCGTCATCAGTAACCGGAGAATCCATTGACACTATTGGCAACACTTTATCTACCATACACCTTGGAAACAAAACACTCAAGCATCTGTTCTATGTTGCAAGAAACATCACTCACCCTTTCATCTTGGGTTGGGATTTTCTGTCTACACATGGTGCCTCCGTATCCACCCTCACTTCAACATTCTGCATGCCTGATGTGTGTATTCCCCTCGTTGACCGCCATCAGCATCAAACGCCACTGAAGTGCAATGTTTCACTGATCGGAAAGGCAACACTCCCTTCGATGAGTGAGATACACGTCCATGGCCGGCTGATAGCACCACAACCTGACATCGTTCTACAAGATTACGATGGAATGTTTGAGCCCTCCATCCATGAGCATCTTCCTATAGCAGGTGCCAGATCCATATCTCGACCCCAAGATGGCATCGTCTTGATCAGGTTACTCAACCCATCACCCGACGCGATAGAGTTACCATCAGATACCAATCTTGGCCAGTTCTACTCTGCAACTGGAGACGATGAAGATGAGTACGAAATCGTCAACAGCGTTGTTGCTAGCACACAGTCAAATTCATCTTTTCAAGCTTCTTCAATACTCCCTTCATCTGGTCTTACCAAGACTGAGTATGACAAGGCCCAACACTTACTCAATTCATACTCTGATATCTTCAGCAGCTCAGCAGATGATATTGGACAAACGAACCTTGCCTATCATGACATCACCACAACAACTGACACACCAGTCCGCCAAAGGGCATATCGAACGTCACCCGCCATGAGAGTCGAAATTCAACACCAGGTTGATGATCTCCTTCGACGAGGCATAATCGAGGAAAGCTTTTCGCCATGGTCCAGCCCCATAGTTATGGTTAAGAAGAAAGACAATACTTACCGGTTTTGTGTAGATTACCGAGCTTTGAATGCAGTCACCGTGCGAGATTCTCATCCAATCCCTCGCCAAGATGACTCCATTGATGCCTTGTCGTCTTCTTCCTACTTCAGTGTTATCGATCTGTCGGCAGGATACTGGCAGGTACAACTCCACCCTGAGAGCAAGGAAAAGACCGCCTTTACGACTGGCACTGGCTTGTACCACTTCAACGTCATGCCATTTGGGCTCGTCAATGCTCCGATGACCTTCCAACGCCTCATGGAAAGGGTACTTCATGGCCTTCATTGGTCAACTTGCCTTGTGTACCTCGACGATTGCATCATCTTAGGCAAGAATTTTGAAGAGCATCTCATCAATCTCCAAGAAGTTCTTCAACGCATTAGAGAGGCAGGACTCAAGTTGAAGCCATCCAAATGCCAGCTCTTCAAGAGAGAAGTGACATACCTGGGTCATGTTATCAGTCCAGCTGGAGTTCTCCCTGATCCAGATAACACCAAGAAAGTCTCCAATTGGCCTCGACCAACGAATGCAACCCAAGTGAGATCTTTTCTAGGACTTGCGTCATTCTACCGTCGTTTCATCGCTGGCTTCGCTCAAATATCATCCCCACTCACTGATCTGACACACAAGGGAAGACAGTTCATCTGGACAGATGATTGCGAACAAGCCTTCAACATGCTGAAACAAGCCCTCACAAGTCCACCACTTCTCGCATATCCAGACTTTGGCAACAAGTTCTCCTTGGCCACTGATGCTTCACAAGATGCTGTAGGAGCCGTCCTCGCCCAAACTCAAGATGGGAAAGATCAAGTAGTCGCCTACTTCAGCCAAAAGTTGACAGCAACTCAAAGTAAATGGTCCACCTATGACAGGGAACTTTGGGCCATTGTCTCATCAGTTCGCCACTTCAGACATTATCTCAGAGGTCAAGAATTCACTATCCTCACTGACCATCAACCACTCCTGAGTTACGGCAAAGCTCCAATCCAAGACGATTCTTCTGGCCGCCGAGCAAGATGGATTGTCGAACTTAGTGCCTACACATTCACTATAACTCATCGGAAAGGTACTTCACACCAAAATGCAGATGCCTTGTCACGTCTACCAGATGACACTCCACAAGCTGTCAATACGGTACACACACGTTCTTCTACAAGAAAGTCACCTGCACATCAACTAGAGCAAGCTTCGACTGACCCTCAGTCGAACCAGACGACAGCCTCCAAGGTTCCAGACAATTTCATTCTTGCCAGCCACTACACCGATCTACAGTACCACCAGCAACAAGACAATGACATTCAAAGAGTCATTAAGTACCTTAAGGAAGGACGCCACCCCACAGTGAGAGAAGTTCGTCAACAAACACCTCATCTACGTCGCCTCTTCTGGCAACTTCCACGTCTCGTCCTTGAGAATGGTATTTTGTATCGAAGACGACAAGACAAAACAGGTTCAACCTCACTTCAAGTCGTCATACCAGAGTCACTCGTCCCTCAAGTCTTGCAAGATATCCATGGTAATCCATCTTCTGGACACTTTGGGATCCAGCGTACTCTTCACAGAGCAGAATCCATGTGTTTCTGGCCTTTCATGCACAAGGACATAACCGACTATTGCAACACCTGTACAGCATGTGAGTCCATCAGATCACCGAACCCAAAACACCAAGCCCCACTTCAGAGCATCAAGACCGATCATCCTCTCCAAATAGTGTTTGCTGACATCGCCGAACTTCCTACATCACGAAAGGGCAATCGATATATGTTGGTAGTCGTTGACCATTTCAGCAAATACACCAACATTTATCCCATGCAAGACCAAACCGCCCATTCAGTCGCCAAACATCTGTTTGAAGATTACATTACGGAACATGGAATTCCTGAGTCCCTCCACACAGACCAAGGCAGACAATTCGAATCCAGAATAGTTCAAGATCTCTGCCAGAAGCTCGGAATTCGCAAATCACGATCATCTCCATACCACCCCCAAGGAGCAGGCATCGTCGAGAGAGCCAACCGAATGATCAAGGATCAACTTGCAAAATACATCGCACACCAAGGAGGTGACTGGGATGAACACATAAAGCAACTACAACTGGCATATAACACCAGCATCCATACTAGTACTGGGTTGACGCCTTACTTCATCATGCACGGCCGAGAGGCAAGAACACCAGCCACTATAACCTGCCCGGTTATGACACCATCCCATGACTCTCCCCCGGAGTATGTTACTGACATCGGTGCTCGTTTGAGAAAGGCTTTCCAGCACACCCGGCAGAAGTCCGAACTAGCCCAAAACAGACAGAAAAAGGACTACGACACCTCAACCAGGACAATCAAGTACGTTCCAGGAGATCTTGTTTGGTTGCATGATCCTGTCAACGCAAGACATAAACTGGAACCAAACTGGAAAGGACCTTTCACAATCATCTCAGTCTCACCTGATTGCCTGGACTACACCATAGCTGACATCCACAATGAAAATGCCACGAAGGTGGTCCATCACAACAGACTCAAACTCTTCAGGTCCAAAGCCTATCTTCAAGGGAAAGAACCTCCAACCCTACATCCTACTTCAAATCTTAGGAGTGCAGAATTTATCCCTCCATCTTCACATCCTCCGTCAAGTAATCAGAGGAGAGCTGAAACTATCCCTTCAGCCCCACATCCTTCTTCCAGTCAGAGGAAGCCTGAAAACCTTCCTCCACCTCAAAACTCATCACTCCCAGCTTCAATAGAGGTGCAGTGGTCAACTAACCCTCAAACCGCTGACCAGCTCGAGCAGCCAGATGACCCCCAGGTTCCAGAAGGTCAACCACTAATCCACCTTGGCCGGAACGAGACTGACCAACAGCCATGGTCAGAATCATCTCAACACCCAGACCAGTCTACTCGGCGCTTGAGGTTAGACAATTTTGACCAACCATCATGGTCAGAGGCGTCTATGAGACAGTCGTCTACCCAATCAAACCAACACCAAGGACCCAACCAGGTTCACCCCCTTAAGGAAGTGGCAGACCGTGATAGCCAGTTCAACAGACCAGGGCCCTCGAGGGAAAACCCTGACATCGACCCCGAGGTCATCGACCAGCAAAGTCCTGACCAGCAACCAACTGGTGAGCCAGCAGTTCAACCACCATCTCAACCGGCAGTTCAACCGTCATCTCAACCGGCAGTTCAACCGTCACCTCAACCAGCGGTTCAACCGTCAGTTCAACCCCAGACTCGCTATGGTAGAATCACGAGAAAACCACAGAAATATAGTGACTACCAAATGTGACACTTTTGAGCATAATTAGACATTCATCACTGGGACTCCCATTGGAAAATAAGCGATAATATAGCGTATGGACACAAATAGTGCACGTTGGACGCTTCAATTTTCCCTTTGAATATCAATATGCGAACATTTCGAGGTTGCAGACTGCAAATACGCAAGGAACCCGAAGTATGTTTGTTGAAAGACTGAACTCCTCATTTGTCATCAGAAGTAATTTGCATTTTTATAACAGAAATGAACTGTTTATAAGTTATTACAATCTCTTGAGAATTTGTTTGCTTTCAACAGTTATGGACTGTTTGTAATTTCCCTTAGATGTTGAGTGTTTTCTTGAAATGCACACTTAACAGCATAGATTTTGAAAATATGCGTTACAATTGTATGTATAATAGTGAAATTGAAAAAAAAAAAAAAAAAAGTCAATTTGAATATGTGGCACAAAAAAAAAAAAAAACAACAACACATGAGTCATCAGATTGATTTTTCTGTTTTATGTTAAAAGTTTGATATATTGTCAATCATTCAATTCTTACAAATGCTTGATAGTATTTCATATTCCACTCTACACAGAGTTCGAGACTGCAATGAATGTTGTTGCGCAATTATCAGAAATAGTTTCTTCACAAAACTAAACTGCTTGCAACTTACAAGAACGGCAATGCATCTAAAGCACCAAAACACAGAACTTTTGGAAATTCATTTTTTCTTTGTCATCTGTATAGAACAGTACATGTAAAATGCATATTTTGTGACGAGTATTTAATTATTATTATTAGTAGTATGTATATGTTGATATATTACAATGGTACATTATAGTTGATATGTGCACATGTATAATGGACGATGACCATTACACATTTACATTTATATTCGTTCGCTGAGAAACCGGATATGAGTATTTTTGCAATTTTGTATTTAACTCCGGGAAGATAATGTCCCAGTCCGATCAAGTGATGGGAAAGTCATTATCAATAGAGTGAGATTTTCCATGTTTTTGGCAAACTCAAGTGGTTATTACTCAATTAATTGAACAATATATTTTGATATATACCAGGCTTGGCCAATTTCCAGAAAGAAAGGCAGAAAGTGCTATATTTGTTTTCACTTGCATACCAAAAAAAAAAAAAAAAAAAAAAAAAAAAGTAATTTACGGGAAAAGTTCACTGTATTTTCCTTTCTTTTATATTCATCCTGTTGTGAAATGCCATTTGTGAAAAGTATTTGAGAAGTTCACACTAGGATTGCTACATAGGCCTATAGAGCAAATTTGCAGTCCACCTCTATATTTGAATTTTGTATAAATTCAACATTGTAATGAGAAAGGTGTGCCTTGATCATTTTATGTTTGAGACACATGAGTTACTTTTATGTACCAAAAGTTTGTTTTCAGACATGCGAATTTTCAGATAAATAATGAATGCATCGAAGGTAGTTTCATTCTTTTCACTTGTATCCAAGCCAACGTCAAGCATACCATGAATTATTGCATTATACTTTCTTTATGTATTTAAGGATATTCAATTTGTCACTATCTAAAATGAGGACATTTTATTTGTGAGAGGAAGACTGTTTGTAGGGATTTATTCTGAACTATTTCCCTCCATCACCAAGTTCATGTTTCACCCCTTGCACACTAATCTGTCATTCCCTTTCCACACACTGCACACACTCATGTTCCTTTTGTGTTTGACCATTCCACCATCATTGACCATCACCCCATCCATTGTTGTACCTTCCCTATCTTCCTCATGAATTGTTTTCTAGTTTCCCGCTCCTTTTTATGATTGGTCTATGATAACATGTGATAACATGTATGATTTGCATATCATGAATAGTTATCAGTTAGTTATTGTTTACTCATTTGAATATTCAAGATTACTTTATTATGTTGATTGGTATAACTTCATGAATATTTAGTCCTTGGTGATCTACCATTCGATTTACAAATTGAGAACATTAAAAACTGGCAGTTAGCCTGTAGTTCTTCAACCAGCAAACATCATGTCTCCTGACTGTCTGTGTAGGTTGCCTGTAAGAGTGTGCTAGGGAACTGTGTACAGAACCCGACACTACACTGTGTACCGTATCGGATCGTCCTTGTGCGCGCGAGCTATCTTCATGCATTATCTCTATACAATCCCGATGCGCGCGCACTTTAGGTATAAGTGCTCGGTGAATACGTTTTATGGTTGCGGCACTAAATCTACGGGAAATACTGAAAATAAGCGTAATATTTATCTTAATTGGGACCTCGATTCCTGTGAATTTACAAGCTATTCATTGGGACAGTGCATCAAAGGACACTTTTGAACCATATGTTAATGGAACCATTCGTTCAATTGAGCAGGTTAAGTCGATCTTTGCAGTCCAATCGGCAAACAAGTTAGAGGGGTTGGGCTTCAACCCAAATCCGTACCCGGCAGCCACCGCTCATCACATCACTGTGCACTGCATTGTATTGCGTGCATACACTGTATTCCTGTGGATCTGTACGTGGGGACCATCATCAAGTGACAGCGGGCAGGCACCTTGCGCTAATTAGTGTATGGAGCTGAAGCATTGCCGTTGGGATTACGTGTTGAGTCTACGTAGCTTATAATACGACGTTCTACTTCTAACAGACAGGTAGAGATTTACCATTGACGTTGTTGGCATTACTAGTGACTACTGTCACCGGTTTTGATTACTGGTTGAGCAGATAAAGACCCCTTCAACAAGTGAAGAAACTGTACTTCTGGGATGTAGGCTGCATTTGTCTGAAAATGTGTGAGTTATCAAATGTGTTTATGTTAACTGCAGTGTACTGTGTAATGTGTAGTGCATTAGTACCTTATCTATATCTAGATCTTTTTCATGAGTTGTACACTAACAGAGAGTATTGTCACATGAAAATTTACTTGATTACTTTGTCCTTTTTAATCTAACGTTGTTATTGTTGTTTGTGTATGATGCAGGTGCCTTCAGCTCCAATGTAAATAGGCAGAATTTTCTTTTGAAAATTCTTGTACCAAAAATGAGTTACTAAATTATAAGATTTTTGCAATTTCTCACTAGTTTTGTTATAAAGGGTAAGTGTAAACCATTTCAGATATCCTGGAACTTTGGAACCAGCTCAACTTGCGAAAATTCCACAAGTCATGATTGTATTTCCAGATCAGGCGCGTTCGATTCTTCTTCTTCTGGTTTCGGTACAGTCCGCCGCTGGTATTTTATCATATCTTGGGACAACGTCAAGGAATGTTTTATAATAAACAAAGGCAGATAAAAAAAAATTGTTTATGATGATACATATAGTTTGCCTAATATTTACATTATAACACATTTTGTTTGTTTTCTTTAAAAATCTTGCAAGATAACCTCGTATTCACAACCGTTGACAATATGCATTGAGCAGATATGGGTGCTGGTTGCGGGGGTAGGGGCACCAGCTTCTTATGCATGGCCCATTGGGGTGCTATCAATTCTTCATATGCCACATGTGAATTTTTAAAAAAAAAATTTTCTTTTTTCCTCCACACACTGCGCATGCTTCACCCACTGAACGCTTCCCTCCACTGATCGCACGTCCCCCAGTTTGAAGTTTGAAGTTTATTTAGGGATGCGCGATTAGTGGAGGAAAGCGCGCACACGCCACGCAGTGTGCAATGGACAATATTGTATGGATCTAAAATTGCACGATGAATGGATCTAAAATTGCACAGTTGATGATGTCATTGTTTATGGACTGAATGATCGATGTCAAACAACCAATCAAATGACAGGGATCTATCTATGTGTCATATAATAACCACTATGGTAACATACATGTAGCTTGACAGCCAGTCAAATTCATGGTTTCCGTAGAAATAAGCATTCGTAGCAAAGTTGCCATCAATGGTAAAGTTTATGCAACAGGACCCAGTAACTCAAATATGTCAGAACTGGCATCAGTTATCCGATGTTATTGCACGCATGTACAAATGTACATCTGTACATACATCGCACACTCTGTAGTCTTTAAACATGCACAGATTGCTCTCTGTGGACATTCTACATGTACATGTATGCCAAAGGTGAGAGAAGTGTAAAGTCTGTCCACTACTAAACTGTACAACATGTACCATACCATTCATTACATGTAAGGTTTAAGTTTGGAATGCTTGTGAACTTGTCACGAGAGCAGGAAAAAATGCAATCTCCATACTGTTAATTTCCAGCCCGGGAGAGATTTTTGTGTACTTTGTGTACAATTTGGTTTTCATCATAGTGGTTTAAATTGTTTTTTCTCGTCTTGCACTAACATTGCTACAATATTTTTAGTTGATGTTAGAACATCCATACTCCTTTCTAAATATTGTTGTCAGGCATTACAGTGGACATTAGAGCTCCCTGCAGCTTTATGTATCATTGCCACCAAACTTGCACCAAAAATATCCCTGGACACGTACTGTAGCTGTTGTAATAGCCCCCAAATAGGTTGTTAATGCACAGCATTGTTCACATCACATCACATCATGAGGCATCAAATGTAGGCCCCACAGATAAAAAATGATGTGATTTTCCTGCCTGTTTTGCGTAAACAGGGGAAACTCCCATGCTCTTACTCGTGCCAGTCACCACTCATTGGATTAACAATAGGTACAGTAATGATAGCCCCTCTGTCCAGTGGTTATGTAACACTGCCCCCCTATTTAAAGGGGCTTGGGTCAATGTTTTGTGTCATTGACTTTGTATCCAGGGTGTTATTGTGTGAATAGGCATGGAGGAGATGCCATATACTGTAACCTCAGGATTGTACTGAATTGCCACATAAACATCACATACTGTATACATGTACATGTAGGGGTGACCAAGTGGCAAAATAAAAAAAAAGACTTTCGACTGTATTCTCCTTTACGAAAAAAAACATCACTTTTTGTGTACTGTGTACATGTTGGTGTTTATATCAAGAGTACATACAAACCAAGCTAGAACTATTGCCAATTACAAGTTTGTCCTCAAACTATAACAAGGTATGCTGTTATTTTTCACGACGCTCACAAATAACTGTAGGGGCACAAATTTAAGAACAACACGTGAAAATTCACATTTTCCTTAAGTACCGCGCTCGCACACTGAGATATTGTTCCATGTAAATGAAGTGCAAGTTTGTTTTCTACTAGTCAAGTACAGTATTGTAGCAGGATGTTCATGGGCAATGTATTGTACACAGAAGAAGCCAGGTGTCGATAGCAAAACAGCAACTCACAAAAAAGTGTGGGACCCTGTCATTTACATGTACGTACGTACATCAGGTACGCAAAAACATTCTCTTTTAATACATGTTTAAGCTACATGCATTATTGTGACTGGTAATGTAGACTAGGCCACTGGTGAGAATTTCTCACTGCCAAATGTAATATTTGTTTTACGTACGAACTTTGAACGACCTTGCTGAGGTTCCTGGCTGCACAGAATATTGATTAGCTCAGTCAAGCATAATGCATGCACAAAATATTGTCTATTTTTTTGTATATTACATGACTGTGTGACATCATATCAGTGCATGTTCACAGCTAGCCTGCCTTTGGTTCCAGGCTTCTAGACATTTCTAATTCAAACTTCTAAAAAATAGACTCTAGTACTCAAGCTTAGTCACTCTTTTGTTCTCATCTTTTCCCGTCATTTCGAAGAAGGAATTCAGAATGATTAGTCTACTGGAGCCAGACCTGTACTTTTAGTTTGTAGTTATATTAAAAATGACCAACAGTCTGGAAGACAGACTACATGCAGATCACAGCTCCTTTAGAAAGCATTCATGAGCTATGATGCAATGTGCTGGTATTAATGTATTGTAGACTAGTGTTCAATGTAAACATGAAATAACATGACAGTGGAAGTATCGTGATACAATTGTTGTTCATGAACCATACAGTAGTTTGGATGATCCAGACATCATGAGACATGATTTGTGCAATGCTGCTCAAAGTGTGTGCAAATGTACATGTTTGAAGGCCAAATTTAACTTGTCACTCCTACAAGAGTGTACATGACCCATTTTACACATGATGTATATTTCTAACCTGATTTCGAAAGCTTAAATGCACCATAACATTTATAAAAAGAGCTTAGAGTTTGGGGTGTAAGGAGGGTGTGAAATTCTGTCCCAATACATACATGACATTTTACCTGTGTTAAACATTGCAGCAATTTTGCTGATCTGCTCCTAGAATCATTAAAAAAATGCTTCTTCCTTTCTGCTATTTTACAGCTTGAAACCTAAGAGTTTCTTGCTTTATGAACCCTGGTCTAAATCATGTTAAAATTTGCTATGGGACTGTAGTGACCTATGGAAAGTTGGTTTGATTTTGTCCTATAGATAGGGTATTTCAAGTTTATTTATAGTCTGTGACGGTGTTCTATTGTCTGAAGAGCAGATTGCATGGGATTTGATTTAGTATCTGATTGGGAAGAAAGCTAGCCCGCCTACAGGAGCTCTACATATCACTCTCAGTATCAAAGCACTAGAAAGGCAATTCACTGTGTACGTACCTCTGTTCCAAATGCAATACGAGGGTTAAGGTATCAATGGCCTGCAGTGGGCAAACAATTTCGAATAAAGAACTTCTACAGTTTTACAGTTTCTGTTTGTTTTCCCAAATTGGGCAGTATCCAAAAACTAACTGTACTCCATGATAGCCTAGCTTTCAGGCTGTTAAGCATTTTCAATCCGAACTACAATATTCAATAAATGGGTCTACTGTTAGTAGCTGCAGTAGGCTGATTATTCTCAATAGCTTCTTCTGCTTTTGAACCCAAATATAATTTGGGAAAGAGGGAGAAAAGAGAAGAATGAAAGAGTGACTTACACATACTTAAGTTGGATTTACTTTCCAAAAGCCTTGAATGCAGGCTATGAACATGTACAGGTATGGTACATGTACATTTGTTTGTAGCACCCTAGGTGTAAGAGCATGGGCGATGTGGTATTACGGAGGTAATTAAATTTCTTCAGCTGAGATTTGAATAGGTTGTTTGCTGACCCAGAAAGCCATTAGTGCGCACAACCTGTTGTGTACTTCTCAATAGCCCGAGTCTGGTCATGGTCATTGAATATTGCTTCAAATGAAAAGCCTGTATCCTTGGGCCCTTGTTAAACTCTCATCCTTCTAATCCACTCCGTAAATCAGGCTGTCAGTGTCATGCCGTAGTGTAGCAGAACCCATGTATATTCAGGCACCTTCCAATTGGACAACAACAGCATTACAAGTGGGATCAACATCATATTGAATATACATGTATACTCACACAAACAAACAAGTTAAATGTTTTAGTGAAAGGGCTTTCAGGGATAATTTCAATTTACAAAGAAATTTTACGCATACACCCAGTAGTAAGGATAGCGTGCTCCATCCTGTAAAGTTAAATGTTGTCCAGCAGTTTGCGTGCCATGTGTAGTACAGAAATCTAAACCATAGCCAGTAGAACTCATTGATTCAGCAAACTTAAAGATTGTCGGTCCCTTTTGCAAGCTTAAAATTTGAAATCGTCTATTACGATCGTAAATTGAAGAAAGTGTGATTCAAGACCATTTCTAAGAATATAGCATGTTGAAGCTTTCTGTGTATGTAAAAAATTTCAGCCGTTAAATTTCAAACCGACTTTTTTCGTACCACGAAAAAAGTATTAGTCTTTGTTACAGTATCTATGTGGTTATTACGCGTGTGTGAAATCCTAATTTTATGAGTAACTACCAAACTTTGGAGATGATTCCTTCCATAGAACAATTTTTTTCATAATGCGTTTTATAATTTAATAAACAGATTAATCAATAAAGCAGATATTTCAACACAAACTGCTAAGAGCCTGGGGTAAAGGCTATTAATCAGACGTTGTTTGCGTGCATTATTTGAATTTTACACTACGTATCAGTTTCAAATTGTGAATATAGAGCTTGCTAACACTTCTCTATATGTTGTGCCAATGTTTCGATGGTTTTGTGGTGATCTGAAAAAGGGACTGGCTGTCTTTAACATTTGTTTTTAAAATGAAACCTAGATCCATAACTGTCTTAACTATATTTAGTTGGTATTGGCAGAGCTGACTTACATGTGCAACATGTGTGCATTGTGCATTTGTGCATGTTGCAAGTCACAACCTGTGCCCGCAGTTATAGGTGTATGGATCGTAGAGGACTTAAGTCAAAGCATGAGTTTGTTATTCAGAATTACCACCCCTGATCCTTTACATGTAAGCCCATGCCGATGTCCATTGCCTGAGTTGTTTGATTGTCGCGTTGTATGTGATCCTCATAAATGATAGCCGAACTTGGGGTATAAAGTTTGCGCACTTGTAATATCTGTGCTGTTCATGACAAGTGGACCATTTCCATTCCCCTCATATAACCCCATTTGATCTCTCTGTGTTCTGGTCGGCGGCACCTGTGTTTTACATAAAAAAAAAGATGAAGTAAATTCCTGCATGCGCATACACTGCACGGGATGACTTGGATGTTCATCTGTTTTGATGTATTGCCCTATTATGATAAGGGTTATCAGCTCAGAATCTTGGTAATATGCTAGATCTAGTCTATGTTTGAAGGTACGTACTAGCACGCAGACCTTATATGATATCTTGACTTGGTCCTTGTCTGGCTCTTGTTGCTGCCGAGCGCAATTACAGTGATTTCCTCGATTTTGACAAGTCAGTCACCACGGAGTGGATATGAATAATTTCAAGTTTGGAGAGAAGCAAAAAGTGACTGAGCAAGCCAAATTTAGGTCTGTGTGTCACAGTAGAGAAATCCTGCGGCGTACCGTGGTGCCAATTTGGCGAGTGATCGTGAGATATGCGCCTGATGGAATATGAGACGCGGGAGGAAGTTCAAATGTAAATTGTCTCTCCGTGTGCCACTTGTCAAAGAGGATCTGACTCTGGCCCACTCCCCCCTTGACAGTGATACCCTTTTTAGACTGGCAAAAAAACTTGTAGCACTTAAAGACAGCCCGTCCCTTTTTCAGATCACCACAAAACCATTGAAACATTGGCAAAACATATAGAGAAGTGTTAGCAAGCTGTATATTCATAATTTGAAACTGATACGTAGTGTAAAATTCAAATAATGCACGTAAACAATGTCTGATTAATAGTCTTTACCTCAGGCTCTTAGCAGTTTGTGTTAAAATATCTGCTTTATTGATTAATCTGTTTATTAAATTAGATAACACATTATGAAAATAAATTGTTCTATAGAAGGAATCATCTCCAAAGTGTGGTAATTACTCATAAAATTAGGATTTCGCACATGCATAATAATCACATAGATACTGTAACAAAGACTAATACTTTTTTCGTATGCATAATAACCACATAGATACTGTAACAAAAACTAATACTTTTTTCGTAGTACGAAAAAAGTCGGTTTGAAATTTAACGGCTGAAATTTTAACATAAATGTACAGAAAGCTTCAACATCCTATATTCTTAGAAATTGTCTTGAATCACACTTTCTTCAATTTACGATCGTGATAGACGATTTCAAATTTTAAGCTTGCAAAAGGGACGGACAATCTTTAAAGCACAGAGTGAAGCTTGGACCACTTCTTCTTCAGACTGCTTCATGTGTCTTTCCTGAGGGGTAAAGAGCACATTCTGCAAGACATGCACTCATAAATATTCATAAGATGCATTGTAGATGTACATGAAGAGGGTTTGGGGTTAGCGATTTTAAGGTGAACATTGTGGATTTCCTAAGCCGGATTTGGCAAATACTTGCATTGCGAACATGCATTTGCTCCAGTTTACAATGTAGCTACAGAAGCTGTATAAACTGTAGATATCATTAGTTATGACACAATTTCTTGGCCACCTTTCATATACCTGTACATGCACTTGTACCCACCAAATCCAATATTGCAATATTGTGGCAATACAGAGCATTTTCAGTGCATTAATGTACGAATAATGCTTTTGATGTTCGCAACGAAATAAATGTGCCCATGGACTATTACAGTATCATGGTACACATACAGTATTGCTGTATACAGCATGAGTAGGGCTAAAGGCACACACGCATTGGCCATTACTGTTTCATGCACTACGTATGCTATCCAGGTGTTATCACAGTATGTACGCTTTGGAATGGATCACCAAGCATCACCTGTTCAATTTAATGTACGTATACATGTATCCAAAATCCCAATTTGCCCTTTCTTGAATGGTACAGTTACATTTCCTGATTTGACGATAATGTATACCGGTAATGATAAAACATCACTTTGACGCATTCCTGCAATACTTGTATGTACACCAATATGTGTAGTAACTTACATGTATCCATAGAGGATCACTGATCCTCAAACTAATTCAGATTTTTTTTGCAATGTTGATTTTGTAAAACTACATTTGTTCTCAAGAATCCTTGAATTATCTGAGCAAATTAATTTGTTGTTAGGGGCTTAGGGCATAGATCGACGCACATGTGATGGAATGGAATGTTTCTTTTGTTTAAATGTGAAGTTCCATGCAAGGGTTCTCCTGGACATGCATTAAATGTTGTTTGGCTAAAAATATCCCTGCCGAATTGTGGCCTCAGGAACAAATAACAGGAAGTTGTTACCAGAAGATGAACTAGAATGGCTTGTATTCCAAGTATTCCAAGTTCCTACATGGTGTGGTAAACTACTCTGTGCCAGGTATTCATGATCTACCATAACCAGGGTCTACATGTCATTTGCTGTATATAGTTCTGGTACAGTGACAAAATTGCATGGGAGGGGGGGGGGGGGGGTTAGGGTGATTTCGCCCCCACAATGCAGAACAGAAACCTCACAAATATCAGAATCACCATCAGAATCAACAAGTATCCAGGGCTGTTCATTGTAATTCACCTTCATGTACATGTACAGTTGTACATGTACATGTAGGTGACATTGCCCCACAAAAATACGTAATAGGTGCGTCTTCACTAGCCCGATCAGACAAAATAGAGAGCTATTTTGCTGATCTTGGGAACTAACAATCGCCTCTTCATTAACTCGAAACTCAGGATACATAAGCTCAAAACTCGGGATGCATAAATTATCCAGATGTTCGCACATGCACAGTGTGCGAATATAGGCCATGACCGCATGGCTTCAGTTGTGAGCTTGCATTGACGCACATATAAAAACGTAGCATAAACAACGGCTTGTGCGCGATAATGCTTGCCGGGGTCGGTAAATTTTCAGGCTAATGAAGCTACATGTAGCTCGAGCTAATACGCGAACTAGTTCGAGCTAGCTCCATCTAGCCCAAGATTTCTTGGGAAATTTTCTCGAACAAATAGCTAGCTATTTCGCCTGATCTGGCTAATGAAGACGCAAATAGCTAGCTATTTTGTGATCTGTCTAGCTAACCCGATCAGAACAAGCTCGCTATTTCGCCCACATCGGGCTTATGAAGACACCCCTAATGATACACAGCAAGGTCTTGTTTACTGGTATGTATCTCATTGGTCTGGAAGAAATAAAAGCTATAAAAACTATAAAACCCATGCTTTTTTTACAACACTGTATCAGAGCCAATAGTTCATACTGCAAATATAAAACAGGACTTCTAGACCATGGTGACTACAAAACGGGGTGAATTCAAACTAAAACAGATTAATTTTTCACTTCTTCTGAAAAAGTTGACAGTATGACTGTGATATTTAATGCATGTTGTCACACTGCTGATCCATGCTGAGTTTAAAGATTTTTTTATAGAAAGTCTAAAACCCCTTTCATATTGAAGGTGAAGTAGAGTTACTCCGGAGTAACTTTGGGTTGAGTTGATCAGCTTGTACTGCAGACTGACTTTACACCCCCTTTCATATTGACAAGCACCGCAGCGGTATATCCGTAGTCATTCCCATGGTTTCCAAGCGAGTTCGCGCCATACATGTGGCCGAATTCAGAGCGATAAGCGCATACCGCATTTCCGATGCGGAGTAACTCTGTTTGTAACCCTCTTCTCGAAGTGGGTTAAGTACTCCACTTTCAATCCAGATTGAAAAAATCTCAGAATTTTCATATTGCCCTCCAAAGTGGAGTAACTCCGCTTCGGCTCTCAGTATGAAAGGGGTATAAAACTATGAGATACTACAATGTACCTTTAACAGGCTCCATGCTAGCTCCCATCTCCATTGTAGAGGTGGCATTTGAAATGGAATCAAAAGTGAAACTTGAAAAAGGAGAAGCTCTGCTTATTTATCCGTTTTTCAGCTGGCTAATGACAAATGACATCTGCAAAAGAAAATCACAAAAATATACATGTTCACTGTACATGAGAAGCTAGAATTCATACATGTATGTACAGTTGTACGTGTATACTGTACACGCTCCTGGTTTTGTTTTACTTTAGGCTATGAACATTAGCAACCATATTTTATGTTAATTTCTAAGTACATTCTTAAAGGGTACATGTAGAAGCATGATGAATTATTAATATCTGAGAAATAGCATTTGTTGTGAACAATAATTTCTCAATGTACATGAAGCAATTCTGCCAGGAAGATGCGTACTGCAGTGTACTGTATACGCCATATACATGTATTTCACTTCTTTTTTTTTTTCGTGCATTTCGCGAATCTGGACTATTCATAAATTTAACAACATGCAAAATTATGAATATGACGTGCTCGAGCACATGTATTACTAGTACTACTACTACATGTACATGTAGTATTCCATGATCACGAATTTGACCATTCGCAAAATTGCAGAGAAGTCCTGATTCACGAAAAATTAGACTCGCAAAATAAATGGCGTATACAGTACAGCGTATACTGAACTGCCATTATTTACATTCATTTGCTACAGACATTTTCATCTACATGTCTAACACTTTGATGTCTCCAACCCTGTTGATACATATAAGTTTAATACATGTGAGCAGTTACCTTCTCTCTTGGAAAACATAAAACATGGTGCCTTCCCTTTCTTCCCTTTCCCTTTCCCCGGTGCCATTTCCTTTGAGCGGTAGTGTACGTATTGTTATTATGTGGCATGTGTGCACAATCACACCCATTGATTTATTCATTCTATCCATCAATGATCATGGATTGTACATGTACATTGAATACCAGCTTACATGTGCCTATTGTGCTTTGTTATAAAGATATTGTGTTGACATACATTGGGTCTCAAGTTTTCAACCAAAAGGGCGAGTCAATAGGGTTGGGCCAAAGAGAAATGTAATCTCCATGTATTGTTCATAAAATTCCTAAACCTGTAATTGTTTTTCTATTTTTGTGTGCAATTGATAAAGCCAGCTAGTGGTCTCCAGCAATCTTACATTTTTCAGACCTTACTTTTTCTCTGGTAAACCTACAATGTATAATGATTCATTTACAAATTTACCCTTTAACGCATTCCTAAACTTTCAGGTTGATCATATAACACTGTGGTACAAGTACCAGTGTGAGATCTTGATGCAAGTTGTTTTTATAACATGAAAATTGCCTGTAAAACCTTTTTTTTTTTTTTTTACTTTTCCAGTTTTGGTTTGTCACAAAAAAATGGCCCAACCCCATGGACTGTTTTATTACAAGTACATTGTACATTATCCAACAGTGCACATTTATAAACAAAGCTGTAGAAGGTTGTCAGAAAAGTGTGTGAACCTTTCAAACTTTTATGTGACAGTTCACCTCATTGATTGTGCACATTTGTTCTAGTAGTGTCCTGTTTTTGTTCATGGACTTCATGTACTGTATGTATTGTTCTGAATGAGTTCAAGGGAAAGCAAACCTCCATTTGATAATGGCAAGTAGATCCAAAGCATACACATAGATCTTCTAAACATACACATTATGGCTTTTCAAGTATCATAGCAATTTGTGTTAGATTGGTGTGATTTTCGTGTAATGTTCACCAATTAACATTGTGAGCTTTGTCATACTTTGATTGAATGCAATGACAATATGACTCCATATACTGTAGTGCATTATGCACTGTACATACAATGTACATGTACAGTGTAGAAGTTTCTCTAAGCACTTAAAGACAGGGTGTCCCATTAGCAAAAGTCATGAAACTTGGCAGGAATCGGCAGTATCCTAACGATGTTTAATGCATATGAAATCCCACAGTCACAGCTTCAGAAGCATTTTCAGGAAAAGTGAAAGCTATCCATGATTATGTTTGAAACGCACCAACCCTAGTATACATTTATAATCATATTGTCTCTGTCAGCACGTGATGCGGGCATTGCTCCCATTGAACGCATGCACTGTGGAGTGCACTGGTACATTGTACGATCCATAGCGGACAGTACTCTCTGGTCTCTGTGCTATAATTTTGCTTAAAACTTTCACTTTTACCAATCTGGTTTTCTGATTTGTCTGCTTTATTTATTTCTATGGTATCATTCTCTTTTGAGATTTGAATTGAAATTATGTTTAAAGGCCTACATTACATACTGCACATGCAAACTGTATGCTGAAGAAACCTTTACAGATCTGCATCAACATGTACACTACAGCTCAAAGGAATTGGCAAGGGGAAAGTGGAGAAAGGTAAGGATCCGCAGTTTTAAACCGTGGTATATTTTGTCCAGTTCAGCATGAAACACGATGCATTAGCCTAAAAAGCATCATGTTCCATACTGAAGTGGACAAATTATACAGCGGTTTAAAACTGCAGATCCTTACCTTTCTTCCATTTCCCTTGTCCCTTTCCCTATGCGAATTTCTTTGAGCTGTAGTGTACAATTACATACTTTGTACATGATGCATGTACTATACAGACTGTATGTTTGTATGTTATACATGTATGGACTGTATGTACTTGTTTGTGCAGAACCAGAGTTGATAGCATGATGGGTTAGCTGTGCTTCAAAATGTCATGCCAGTCTGGCATATTACAGAGACGTGTATCAATGTCAGTGTCGTGACCAGACCACCTATTGCATGTACTTCAATGGAGAGCGTGACATATTGGTGCTTTCCGTAGGGTGCTGCATCTTGCATTTGAAGTACCGTAACCATGTTTTCTTTCACTGTTTCTTCCTTTCTTCCTTCCTTCTGTTTAAACATTAACAAGGGTAAGTCAAGTGCCTACATGTAATAGGCGTCATGAACGCCTACATGTACAAAAGTTATTTCCTTCTCTGATAAATGCTGCTGTAGTATATATTTGTGATCTTCAATTATAGTTGACACTAAACATGTAACATTGTACAGTACATGTACCTGTATGTACTGTAGCATGTGCATGTAATTTGCCATGTACCCACATATGCATTCTTTTGTCAATACACACAATGCGCATGACAACATGTGTGTAGATAGTTTGAATATTATGAATATGATGCTATTAGTGACTTTTACCTATACATTTACATCTACATGTACTGTACAAGACTGAATTTAAAACCAGAATATTGGGATATGTGTAAGTACATGTACGGTACAATACATGCACTTTCCTTAAAGTTTGATACTGAAAATGGAGAGCTAAGTTTGTGACCTCAATGAAGTGTTGGGTGTCATTTTTTTTCTTCAGTGCTAAATTAGTTTTGACACAGGTTCAATTCTCATTTTTGCAGGTCAAAAATCAAAATTTTGCAAAAACCACAGAAAATGGTATTTATAAGAATTTCCCTCACAATAATAGAACTGGAAACTGACTTTGAGTGTAATTACATGATTGCTACATGTAGGTCTAGAGTAGGCTTTGGATGCCCTGTCCAAAACCGAGCAATGTCTGTAGCCTACAGACCAGAGACTGAAATACGCAATAGCACACAGTCATGGCTTTTCGCATCACACAGTGTACGTTGAGGCATGCGACTCACCGCTCAGCGATACTTTGAAATACGTTGCAATACGGTATATGAATGTAGACTCTGGGTGCTATGTTTCAAATGTCAGCAAGTAAAGTTTTTCAGTTTTTCTATATTTCATATCATTTTGATATAATTTCGCTTAAAAGATATATTTTAGTTTTAATTTTTAGCTTTACAGCAAAAAATAAGAGATGAAATGGACATTTGGTATCGTAGGCTTGGTAATACCTGACAAAGACAGAACAAAACAACCACACACAAAGCACAACACTTAAACATGTAGTATCATTGGAAGGGGTACTCATTTATGCATCCACTCAAGTAAATGAAACAGCAAGAGCAATGACTACTGCACATGTAATATCATAGGGGAAAGCCTAGTGTCAGACTCCAGTTGCCATACGCTCAGTAGCAGATGACTCATTAACGAGGAATCCGTCCCTTGATGCTCTAGCACCGTTCATTATCCCTATCGCTCGGCCGCCACTGTTTTGTTTCTCCCACGACCACCACCGCTGCCACTGTGCGGGATTATGATTTCTGATATTGTGTGGCACATTCCTGTCATATACTACCCACCCATTATGATGCCAGCTTCAACTGGGGACATATTATTGTGAATAACATGCACATTTTGTGTGGGCTGGTGTATGTAAGGTACTGTACACTCTATTCCAAAGTGGATGCATTCATACCTTTTTTCTGCTGTGTTAAACTGCATCAATACCGTGGTGTGCTTCAACCATGGCCACAAACTGCCACTCTACATAAGTATGATTTCTGATATTGTGTGGCACATCCTTGTTTATAACGATGGTTCTACATAGTACATGTAGACATGTTCTGCTTAGTACATGTGTTGTGAATGCCATACACATTTGGTATGTTGATGTATTTGGATGCTTTGATATTGCACTTCTCTTGTGTTCAACTACATCTTTAAAGAGGTATGTTTCTATGATAACCACCAATGTCACTGCATGATTATGGTTTCTGATATTGTGTGGTACATTCTTGTCATAAGGTGTAGAAAGTACATACAAGTACATGTACATTGTAATGTTACAGTAGCTTCAACTCGAGACATTTATATGCTTTTCACACTGGCAAAAATTAGCCCCGTACTATCCTTAGCCCCGTACTATCCCTAGCCCCGTACTATTTTTTGAAGCTTTTCACACTGGCATTTCTTTGCCCCGTACTATTTCTTAAACCCGACTAGCTTTTCACACTGTTCTCACTCGAAATCGTTAGCCCCGGACTTTCTCGACAGCTTATGAATATTTATGAGTGTACGTCTTGCACATCGGCTATTTACCACTCCTCATCAAGGTCACTCGCCCGTCGGGCCTTATCTGATTGGTCTCAGCGTTTCGGCCTTGAGAGCTGACATCGCATTTCCTTAGCCCCGTACTATTTTTCGTTTCTGTTCACACTGGCGCTCTTAGCCCCGGACTATTCGGCTTGGCCCTGCAATTGCGGTGTTAGCCCTGCTTTTTTGCAGGGCCAAATAATCCGGATTATTGGTGGGGCTAGCCTACTTTGGTAAAAACCAATGTGAACAGAAAGTGGTCTAAGCTTAGCCCCGTACTATAGGTGGGGCTAAGGCCCCCCCTTAGCCCCACCTATAGTACGAGGCTAAGGAAATTTTTGCCAGTGTGAAAAGCATAATATTTTGAATACTATGCACATTTTTTGTGTTGTGAGTGTATAAGGTGTACATGTACCTCTGTATACAACATACAGGTACACATGCATATGTATGCTTTCATACCACCCTTCTGTACTCATCAGCATTGAAAGTGTGGTGAGACATACTGACACCTAACAGCAGATTGATTTGTGCCATCTATTGAGTGTGAAAAGCAGTACATCTATGAATGTTGCCTTGGTGCTGTTCTCCCACACAGCTGTGGTCATGCATTTCTCGGAAAAGCGGTCCCGCTCAATAGATGTTGCCTCTCATTATTTACATTGACAATAAGTCTGCCAATATAAAACGGAAATTCCTAACTTTATTTTGTGGCATGTATGATATGGTAATGTATTGTTAGAAATTGACTCCATCCTCTTTCTCTTTTCTTCCCCCCTTTCCCATGCGACAGGGCATCAATAATGGTCTGAAATCTGAGGTTGACTGTACGTATGCAAAGCTTGGTGTGGGACTGTACATTCTACTTAGTCTGCGTACTACATTTCTACAGCTTGGAATGCAACAGAAAGGTGAATATGAAGCTAATGGTGTAATATGCATGCACTTGATATCCAGGACCAAGTTCTACAAAACATCAATGGTATCACCATGGTAACATAGCTTGACAGCCAATGATATTGGTAGTTTCCGTCAATGGTATTAAGTTTTATGCAACACGGCCCAGATCTGATAAATGACAAAGCTACTGCAGTACATGTAGTCGTAGAGGTTTTGTCTAGTAACTCAAAACATATCATTTTAATGATAGTGAGATAAAATCTTCAGCATGTTAGGGATGATTACAGAATTTCAGGAGCTACGTAGATTGGTATTTCCATTTATGTTTAACCAGCTTCCATTCAAAACCTTGTGATTGTTACAGCCACGCAAAAGATGCGAGTAATTTCTGAGAGATTCACTGAGTAAAACATAGATACTGCTCCCTGCTCCTACCCCCCCCCCCATCATTTTAATGATAGTGAGATAAAATCTACAGCATGTTAGGGATGATTACGGAATTTCAGGAGTTACGGTACATAGATTGGTATTTCCATTCATATTTAACCAGCTTACATTCAAAACCTTGTGATTGTTATAGCCACGCAAAAGATGCGAGTAATTTCTGAGAGATTCACTGAGTAAAACATAGATACCGCTCCCTGCTCCTACCCCCCCCCCTCCACTCCCCCCCCCCCCCCCCCTTCCACTCCCAGTGAATTTCAAGCTCGGTACATGTCCATGTACAGTAAAGCCTTCTTGGTACAAAGTCATTTAAAGTCCATTAAGTTACTACATTGATCTAGATGGTACTTAAAAGGATACAATTCTGGCAATAGGGAATGTGATATGGTCCTTGTTGTAGCATGGTGGTTTCATGAAGTACATGCACATCAAAAGCATGCGCGCAGGCAAGATGCAATTATGTTAATTGGACTTATCTCCAACCATCTGTTGAATCTGCTCATTATGCAGAACCGATATTGTACAGCGTACATGTTTGCACTGTATGTCATATCTCTTTCTCTTTTGTTAACTTATCTTCTTTTTTTTAAAACTGTTTTCTTCTTTACTTTTGAAGTGCCAATCTAATGCACACAAATCCCATAGAGAACCATTTTGTCTGGCATAGGAATGGATTTAGGACTAGTTGCACCCCAAATTATTGAATTTTTGGTAAAAAGGCTACTGAATTCTTACAGGCATTCCGTATAAAGGCTTGTGAGGATATTAAGCCCATTTACATTGACCAGCAAAAATTGTGATTATTCTAAGATCACGATCTTTGGGTGTGAGTTGCAAGGCAACTTTCACCCAAACAATCAAAACATTTAACAACGCGCAGATTTAGGCGATACCGGTATATCGTGTGTTCATCCCTCTTCATGAAAAATTCAGGTTTTCAACATACATTTCCCGAGCCAACTTGATTCCCTGTTTCCACCAAAGTCCTCCTCCTGTGTGTGTGTGTGTGTGTGTTTGTTTGTACTGTATGCAGTCACATTACAACACTTCAAATATGTTCTCCTACACATAGTTGCTTCATTTTCCCCTAAATGTTTGTGATCATTCGCAGAACGAGCCATTTCCAAGCACGTACCCAAACTGGAGCAAATTATTGATTGGTTGATCATGATATCTGTTGTGAAATAGCAGGCGGAAAGCAGATCTGAGCTGTCATATCTGTACGTGTGGTTGTCAGTGTGAATATGAATATAGACTGACACCATCCCGTTGGAAAAGTAGGTCAGGAAAAGAGGTGTCCAGTCCATTTTGTAAATATACCAGGTGATAAAGTTTATAGTGGTCGAACTCTACTGAGCAAGCTGCTTGTGAACTGTATTTGAAAAGAGAGAGAACCGTGTGATCTAGGATCACGCAGTATACATGAAAAGAGAGAGGCATATGATCAGTGATTGTGACCTATAAGTGGAAAGATAGAGACATATGATCAGTGATTGTGAACTAAAAGAGAGAGGCATATGATCAGTGATTATATGTGGAAAGAGAGAGGCATATGATCAGTGATTGTGACCTATAAGTGGAAAGATAGAGACATATGATCAGTGATTGTGAACTAATATGTAGAAAGAGAGAGGCATATGATCAGTGATTATATGTGGAAAGAGAGAGGCATATAATCAGTGATTGTTAACTATGTGGGAAGAGAAAGGCATATGATCAGTGATTTTATGTGGAAAGAGAGAGGCATATGATCAGTAATTGTGACCTATAAGTGAAAAGAGAGAGGCATATGATCAGTGATTTTATTTGGAAAGAGAGAGGCATATTATCAGTGATTGTTAACAATAGGTGGAAAGATGGAGACATATGATCAATGATTGTGAACTATGTGGGAAGAGAAAGGCATATAATCCGTGATTATGTTTTTGTTATAGTGCTGTGTTAAGATGTGCATGCAGTGAGGTGGGGCCGACTCTGGCTTGACGCAAAATCAGCTCAGCTTTTGTTCGCTATTCGAGAGAAATCTTTAATACTTTCTTTGAGATGTAAAACAGCTTACCGTCTCTCTTCTGAGTTGGCCCTTCCGTGCGGGGCTGGTATAGAGGCAGGAGCTAAGGGGCAGAGAATCCTGACATCCTGCTGGTTTCATAATGACCTCTCCTGAGGTCCAGGTTAGATCTCAGCACCCATTGAATGGCTCAGAAATACTTCAGCAGGGAAATGGGTTCTGATGTCTTTAAAGACAGCTATAGATCAACATTCAACTGCTAGCAGTTTGAGCGAGCGGAACACTAAAATGGTGGAAATGTTAACTCACTCTAGGGCCATCTTTATCAGCTTGAAGTGGTAGAGAAGCTAGGGATAGTTTATTAGCCAGATCACAAAATCGCATGATATTTACGTCTTTATCAGCACAATCTAACAAACTATAATAGCTATCTGTCTTATTGTCAGGTTAGCTAGCCAGATCACAAAATACAACAAATAGCCAGCTATTTTTGTCTCTGTCAGCACAATCTTACAAAAGAACTACCTGTTTAATTGGCACGTTGGCTAGCCAGATCACAAAATAGCCAGCTATGTGCATCTTCATCAGCCCAATCTCGGTAACTGTGGGAAAAAATCCCCCCTCCCCCCCCCCCCACCCCTCTCGAATCCTGAACTACATGTGCATGTAGTGCACTTTTTCGTGGACAGCTTTTTCGGCTCAAAGTTAAGCTTAAAGTTTGTTCAGCACGCAACAGCAACACATTCGTTGACACACAGAGAAAAAAGAAGTCTTCACACTCAATTGACGTATTGATAATCTTGGTTGTGATTTTCAGCATGGACACATAATTTGTAAACATTATTTTGGTGCCTTTTCCATTTTTTTTTACCTTAAATGGTGATCCCCTGACAGTATAAAACTTTCAAAACACATCCTGTTTTATCCATGTTGACCTTGTTGCCATGGCATTATGCCTAACTCTGTACTTTGATTATTTTATTTACCAACTCTTTTTAATATCCCCAAATTAGGCTATGGGTCAGGCAGACGTAGGTATAGGAGATGTTTATATCTAGTTTTCTGAGCGAGATTTGGGTGGATTGAAATGCTGATTCAAAACACAAAAAATGTCTGTTTCTATTCATGATTACCTAAAATCAGTGTAAAGACGTATCACAAGTATCACTCCTGCGTGCAATGCTGTGGACTGTGCCCATGGTACTAGCGGCCACTTAATTGACCTTTGACATGGAGGTAGGTCAATCAGTGCAATGGCGTCAACAGACTCTATACGTTCAATCTCTGCAGATATGAATAGCAGGTTCTCTGAAAAGTTTGAATCAGTGTCAATAATTGCTTATTCAGAACTATTATTTTTTTAAGTATTGATTCATATACAGTGTACAAACATAAATGCACCAACATGTACAGGAATGGTTTGTAAGAGTTGTATTGTCTCATAACATGACAAAAAAAGAAATGTTTTGCTGTCCATATCCACATTTCCTTTTTGATTTCACAAATGTTTCTATAGTTCTACGCTGTGCGAAAGGCCCAACCTCTTTGTTAAAAAAAATACCATGCTGTTTCCTTGTTTCAGGAAAATAAAGATAAAATTTAATGTATTTCTGAGAGTAGAAAATGATTTCTTTTTCCAGAATCAGTCAAATGCAGACCCACTTTTTCAAGCATTGGATTTGATTTCTGTCCAAAAGTAGACTTGTATGGCTCTTTTTGTGCAGGCTAGTGCTCTTCGCGGAAACGATACAAACTGGCGAGGGCAAAGTACACGAGGAAGTTCTGTTCAACACTCTCTAAGCTCAAAGAATGATGCTATTTAGGTGCATGTAGTTTAAAAGTACTTGCACATTATGTGTTGTGATTATATGTATCAACCGGATATGCACGACGCACAGCAGATGGGGTGATCTTAAAGCTGCAGTATTGGATTACAGTGAATGATCAATGTAACTCATTTCAACATTTGTTAACTTATCTGAAACAGTTAACAATACAATAATTCAAAAAAAATACATTCCTGTGGTATATGTGCCACTGTCCACAAATCAAAGAGAATTTTCTTGTCGGTTGATGTATTCTGAAGAGTGTGGTGTTGTAGTCTTCATAATAGGGTGTTCGCACACAAGATTGAGAGGTCCTGCAGACTGCAATCAGGACTTCCTTAATTTTATTTAGAATGTATGCTGTAGTAGTAGGCAATGGTTGCAAGGTGTGTTACAGGATAGAAAACACTGAGGCGTAAATCTTGCCCATCTACACGCAAATCACTGGCTCAAAATCGCGGCTATTCAACTAAACTTGCACTATAAGAGAGATTTTTGTGTTTGCACAGGAGATTACAACCAAGGTCAAAACATTGACGTTTGAATCCATTTTGGTGTGTTTGAACAACGAATGCCCAGTGTTGTTAACTTTTTCTATAGATCTATTATAAAGCAGAATTCTAATAGCGTTGAGTTATATTACTCCAGCAATAATGTGTACTCCTCTACAAGGTTAGGTCATCTGACTTAAATTGGGAGAAGAAATAACAATTCCAGTACAGAAATTCAAGAAAGGAAGCACACCAGAAAGGTTGGGATTGTGACCCATTTTTCCTTTGTGGTAGAACACAACTCCAAGACAAATTACGTTAAAGGGAAAACAGGAAATAATGAAACTTTAAGGAAGAACTAATATAAAGAAATAAACCTACAAATCAGACATATTATAATCTTTTGTATGGATACATGTAGATGGTACATGTACATAGACGGGCCAGTAATAGGCAGAGCTACAAATGTATCTCCAATGGTTTTCAGTGGTATGTATCATTAAAAAAAGTCCTTAAAACTATTGACAAATCTACTGTGTATTTTGATGCAGGCACATGTACATACATTACGTATCATGGCCTCCATTGTAAATCCAGTCTACCCGATGCAATGGCAAACTTGTTCTAAACATAATTATGCTTATCACACATCATAAAGTACAAGGCAATAGTGTGTAGTAAGTTTACCCAGGGGCCCTACATGTAAATATATGTGTGGGAGTAAGCATTTTGTTTGCCCCTCTTATTTTTTTTTTGTGTGTGATGGAAGTCTACTTGCATCACGCTGAGAAGGAGATGGAGCCTGTAATTGGCATCACCCACATTGCCATGGCAACCTGCAAGCTTTAACCAGTGTGACGCTTCTTTTGATTTCGCCAGTTTGTCTCTCCGTGTGCGCATTTTCTCAGATGATGTTGTTTTTATGTGAATTGAATTGAATACAAAGAATTGTGTGAAAAAACATGGGAACAATACATTGTACACAATGATCTTAATGTTTTTCTTAAATACCACAGGGCTTGTCTCAAACAAGTACTGTTCAAAGTGCCTGACAAGTACATGTACACTTATGCATGTAAAATCCACAAAAATGTGTACCAGTATAAGTATGTTGTAGTGCACTGGTTAGAACTTTTTGTGAATATGCAGTAAAATTTAACATTATCTTTCTACTTTACACAAGAGTATTCCTAGGGCCTATGGCAGTCTGGTTGTTACGTTATTTAAACATGTTTTTTTTATTGGTACATGCATTTCTGTCTGTCTGTCTACAGTGTATGTGCTTGCCCTGTTTTCTCTCTTTCTGTCTTTTATTTGCCCCTCTCTCCCTCTCTCTCTGCCCTTTCTCTCCCCTCTCTCTCCCCTCTCTCTCCCCTCTCTCTCTCTCTCCCCCTCTCTCTCCCTCTCTCTCCCCCTCTCTCCCCCTCTCTCCCCCTCTCTCCCTATCTCCCTATCTCCTCTCTCCCTCTCTCTCCCTCTCTCTCTCCCTCTCTCTCTCTCCCTCTCTCTCCCTCTCTCTCTTCCTCTCTCTCCCCCTCTCTCTCCCTCTCTCCACTCTCTCTCTCTCTCCATCTCTCTGTCTATCCCCAAGCAAAACGCCATGTCCCTGGATAGCTGCACACACCTATACCCACCTGCTTGTTATCACATTTCATTGCCATTGTGCATACATGTGTACCAGTACTGTTGAACAGAGATTAAACACCATTCATCTGAAATGAAATACAAATTCAGGGTGGGATAAAGGTTATAAAAATAATAAATCTATGCAAATTCTTAGATGTCATGCTTGAGATGATGGGAAAAGTTAACTTGGCAAGAAGGCAGTACACCGTACATGTACACCTACAGTGTCATTGTACCTTTTAGGGCTTAACACCTGCATATTCATAATAGATGTTTGTCATGCATTCTAAGTGTTGTTGGCATTTGGTAAGATTATTGGGTACTACAGGTAATTTTTTTTTCATATCCCACGAATGAAACATGAAAACATTATGCTTGCTGAACACTATGATGCTGATTTTTTCTTGCAGAGTGAGGTGAAATTGACTTAACACTTGAACTCAATGACCTGCATCATCTGCTTCTTTTACTTTACTCTTTTCTGTGTCAAACCCTAAAATACTGCACTTCAGGATTTTGTGAGTAATGATAGGTAAAATATGGCAGCACAATTCACATGAAACACATACAGGGTTAATTTAGGATAAAAGCATAACCTTACTTGCACTCATACATGTATTTCAAACTACAGGGGTGGTATTTTGAAAGCGAAGAGAAGTTTTGACTTAGGTCGTGTTTATCATCTTTCCAGAATTTGAAACACCTTTCAATACCCACTATCAAAAGGCGTCTCCAAAGGCCTTTACGAACGCGTTTCAAGAAACGTTGCGTTTATCAACTCAAAGTCGCCGAGTCAAAAACTGGCCTTGTCACTGCGCAGCTGTACTGCGCCGTTTGACCGTGGAAGGAGGTGCGGTGCGCACTTTGTGATCGAAGTAGAAAGTCGTTTCAAAACAGCTTTGGGTTTATCTCGCTTCTATAAACACGGCAAAATTTTCCCAAACTAGAATATTTGCTGTGTGATCACCACTTTCATGCAAATCTTGTCCTGTTTCTTCATGTGAAGAGACAACCATAGAACATGTAGCTGCAGTGCAGATGCACTTACCCTAATCCACCTTTTGTGCCTGCAGATGTATTCTCGCTTAATCTGAATGACAAAGAAGACGAGAAGAAGAAGACACTAAAGTGTGTATAACTTGTCAGGAAGAAGAGGAAAAGTTTAAAAGCCAGCTTGTTCATCGAGCTTGTGGATTTTAATCTTAAATTCTATCAATGCAAAGTCCTTTTCCCTTCAGGTGGTTTTTTGTGTTGGTTTGATGATTCTTTAATAAATCTCTGAAGCAAGGGGCTATTCACCTATTTTCCATTGTTGGTACATGTAGTCTTCAGCCCTAGACTGGTTTGATATATGCAGGTACATGTCCTTATCCTTCAGTCTGGAGTCTGAATATAAAGACTACACTGTACGTAAGCCAATGTGTAGTCTGATCTTGTCAGACAATACTTTGGGAACTCTATTTGACTCAGTGTCTACATGTATGAACTATCTTTTGATATGGTAGTCAAGGTTGCTTCTAAAACATCCTCATACATACTATGCTATTTCTCCTCCTTTTCATTCCACATATAATATCACCCAGTCATCCAGTTTTTGTATGATTTCTTAATGAAAGCATTGTGACTCTTTAGAGAGCAACATGCTTGATATCCAAAGACAGTATAAGTGTTTGTCAAAGTTGAAAAGTCCAATGAAGCTGCTTTGTGTGCATAACTGAACATTTCACAAGATTCTTTCTTTACATCCCTCTTGAGAATATTGAATGTTCTCCAAACATTCAGCTTTTGCATGATTTCCTAATGAATGCATTGACTCTTAAGAGAGCAAAGAACGTGTTTGTAATCCAATGGTAGCAAAGATGTATATGCTTTAATCAGCGAAGCTTCTTTATGCGCAGAGCTTTACATTACAAAAGACTCCTTTTTTACATCCTTTATGAGAATTACAGAATATATCCCAATCATTCTGCAATTATATGATTTTTCTAATGAGTGCACCGCATGACTCTTTCGAGAGCAATGGACATTTTTGTAATCCGACAAATGCAAAACTTGAAATAGTCTGGTAAAGCTGCTTTATCTGCATTGCTTTACATTCCAAAAGACTCTCTCCTGACCTCCCTCTTGAGAAGTACAGAATGAAAAGTTGAGGAAGAAAAGTCGTATTTGTAATGTAGGTTCTGATGGTGGCCAGAATACTCTCATCAATTCATTGCAAATCCAACCATAGACTAATCGACTATTGTATGCTGAGCACACACTTCACAATCCTCTCAGCTCTTGCTCTCTCATACAGTTGTATGTTCTCTCTGTCTCTCTGTCTCTCTCTGTCTGTGTCTCTTCCCCCCCTCTCTCTCTCTCTCTCTCTCTCTCTCTCTGTTTCTGTCTCTCTCTCTGTTTCTGACTCTCTCCCTCTCTCCCCCCCCCCTCACTCTCTCTCTCTTCCTCTCTCTGTCTTCCTCTCTCTCTCTCTCTCTCTCTCTCTGTTTCTGTCTCTTCCCCCCCCCTCTCTCTCTCTTTCTCTCCCTCCCCCTATCTCCTCTCTCCTCTCTTCTTTCCCCTCTTTCTCTCCCTGCCCCCCTTCACTTTCAAACTGCCTTTATCCCGAAGTGGCTGCATTAACTACCGGTAGCCAGATCACAAAGTACATGTAACCAGCTAGCTATTTGCATCTTCATCGGTCTGCTTTGGCAACAAGAAACATAGATATTTGTCCTAAAAATCTTTCCCAAAAACATTTGTTTGTGCTTTTGCTTTCATTCCTTTTCTTTCCACCTTCTTCTTTCTTTGCATCCATCACCCATCATTGTTTTTTCCCCTATATCCTTGTTTTCCCCACTCTCTCTCTCTATGCATTACTTGTTACAAGCTGACTTTGGAGTCAGAATTTGCAGCCATTAAAACAACTTTCTTTTCACTGATATAACTTTGGCCTCACAGTTGAATGTGAATACTGACTCAAATTCCATTTTACAGACATGTGATTTACGCATGTTTTTCGCTGATACTTGAAAGCTGTGACCGAGTGTATTACTGTATTTCACTCCTGAATTATTTAGCTGTGGACTTTTGCCCATTGTGGGGGAGGAATTCTGATCAGAAGCTCTAGGGTTTGGTCACTTTTCATGAGCGACCGAGAGAGGGTCAGTTTATGCACTGTTTGGATAATTTGCTAAGGGAACTGAATTGATTAGACGTGTTGATCTGCACCTAACACCACTCGCTTCTCAAGGAGGACTGGAGGCAGATTGGGGCTAGTTTGTTCATAAGCTCAGGTAATTTATTCTAAATCAAACAATAGGAGACTGCCAGACGGAAGAGAAATTCATTGGTCCATGTCTGTTTCAACTCAGGTGCCGTTTTCTTTGCCATTGTAGTGTACATGGCAATGAATTAGCCTGCTCAGTCCCAAACAAAGCTAATCCAATGTAAATTGTAACACAATTTATTGTCTATGGGAGAGAGAGGCTTACCGTTTTGTACATGTTGCAAGATATTATCCAAAATTGATAGTTTAGCTAAAAAATAATTTTGAAATTGCACATTGCAGAGTAAGATATGTGACTTCAAGATTAAAGTATGAAAAGTTATGTGGTGTTCTTATGTGTCTATGTGAATGATTTCACTCGTTTTATTTTGATGTTCAACCCGAGATAAAGATGTTTAACACAGTTTTAATCTCTATGCTCTGCATGTCATACATGTATGTGATGCCACCAACAAAAGAAACACTCTCACAAAGCTTTTGTCATACAAAGAACTCTCAGTCTGACTTGGAAAATATAGCAAAGTGCAGGACAAATAAGACAAAAAGAGGACGAATAGGTGTGATCATGTACATACATACATACACGTACGTGCTTGCATACATGTCTCAAATATATGTTCTGTATGGTAGAGGATTCTTTTCTTTCACGTGCATGAGTAATTTTAAGCATGTGTTTACTGCCAAACCCACTTTTTTGAGTGCAGAGTCGGAAAACTGTATTGATATAATTCAGTGCGGAACAAATAAGAAGGGTTACCCATTTCAACAATTTAGGACCAAGTTGTAAGAGAAGGTCAAAACGACAGACTGTCTAAATCTAAAGTAAAAAGATGGGAAGAGCTGCAGGAGAGGTATAAATGGGGGGAGGATGGTGGGGGAGGGGGGGGGGGAAGGGGGGGGGGGGTGAGTACCATAGAGTAAAGAAGAAAAAGGTTAGTGTAAAGCGAGAGTCTGAAGGGATGACACACATGTATTCAGTGTAGTTCTGTACCTTTACAGTTCCAGAGGTTGGCGGTCATTGCTCTCCATAGCTCTACTTCTATTTCTTGTAATTTGAACCGGTAAAATGTTCATTCTTCGGTTACCAGACATCACAATAAACAATCCATTTGATACATTGTCTTCCTCCACTTCCTATTACCTCATGTTGTACAGTCAGTAACTCTGTTCATATCCATAAAATGAGTGCAAAATTTTCAGCAATGTGGGCACATCAATGTGTAGTAAGACAATGGGTCTGCAAGACTTGGTAATGTAAGGATTATTTGTGCAAAATTGCATGGATGGCGCATAAAGAGTTATTATACAGTCCGTCCATGATGTTCTGATATTTGACAGGAAGGACGATATGTGTACGTTTACCATGTAAGAGTATACATATAGAGGGGAGACAGACAGACAGAGAATCGGAGGAAGGGGGTGGGGGGGGGGTGGATGGATGAGAGAGGGGGACAATGCAAAACACATGGAAGAGAGGAAATAGTATATATACCAACTCCCCACAATCTTGTGAAAAAGTCAGTATATGTATTCAGTCTTCTCCAGATGAAGTGTTTGCCGTAAAGCTTTGAGATGGGTTCATTCCTTCCTGGGGCATGCGTAGTGATTAACGACATCTAGCAAATCCACTTCAGTCTCCTCTTATATTGCCGTGTGTGTCTGCGCTTAAAAACACCACCTGCCACCTGTGGTTGCCACCATGTAGCCACCATTTCTTCCAAAGAGAAACCTTTAAGCCTAATTAGTTGGTAAAGTACATTCAGCTGCATCGTTTTGGGTAACTGAGTAGTTTGGTAAGCTTTCATGAATGTGTGGCCCAGACATTTCCGTTTTTTGTAGGATTTGACATGTATTTTGGGGTTAGAAATTCCTTCTTGCCCTGCTGGCAGTAATGTGTGTATCAACTATAGATACATACACTGGTAGATGTGGCTACTTGTACATAAAAAGGCAATCATTATTTGTATGACGAACTTAGTTTCTCTGTGATTTAGCCTTAATTTTAGTGATTATTGCAAACAATCATACTGATTCAAAATATGTTTTTAGTTCAGATATGATACACTTTCATACTCTAAAACTTTCACAAGAAATACTTAGTAGGCCACATCAACTTATTGGGAGTGTCACTCCTTGGAAAGCAGGAGAAACAAAGGATGGTATTTCAAAATTCCTTCTTAGTTTTCTGTTAAGTTTTCTTCTAAGATTCCTCCCAACTCCCCAAGTTAAGAGGTGCCTAAGAAAACCAAAATTGATATTCCAGAATGTTAGGATAAAATTTCTCCTATGTGATCATTTCAGAATACAACTCAGGATCATACCAGTAGTTAATTTCTCTCTTCTTGTTTCATATGCTGATGGAGTTGAATGATCTTTGATTCAGAGAGAGTATACCAGCATGTTAGCTGGTGTGGTGTGATACTTCATCGTAAGATCTCAGATATGGATCCAAAAAAAGAAATCTGAGAATCCCAGACAGCAGCAGGTAACCTCCTAATGGCTAGTCGGGTTACAACAGGTACACATCTCCATGTACCAAAGCCCAATCGGTCCATACATTTACCCTGGTAGTATTAGTCATCATGAACATGTATGCAAAGTTAGTCTTAACTCTCTCAGCACTGAGCCAGGAAAAGCCCATTCACATATCACACATTTCCTACACGTATTGTACTGAGAGGATTAGCCGCATGTTAGATCCACAGTGAATAGTTATGTTTGATGGAGATCTCTGTGGTTATTATTTGACCGAATGACTGAGAGAGCATTGAGTAATCGTATCTCACTAGAGGATAGGCTGGCAGTATTTTTGGCTTTGAGAAATTTGGTTTATTTCGTTCTTTGCGTAGATCTTCTGTTTCATTTGGAAGAACACCAGTATAGTGCAATATTGCTGTTATAATATGGAGCAGTGGTAGCATCCCTTGTAGCAGTAACTGTTGTATTTGCTGCGCATGCTTTATGCATCAGCCCATAGCTGACATAATAGCGAGCTAATTTCTGATCTGGCAAATTAGCTTAAAGACAGGGTGTCCCATTTGCAAAAGTCATGAACTCAGCAGGAATCCAAAGTACACCTTTACGATAACATGCATGAAATCTCACAGACATAGTTTCACAATCATTTCAGGAAAAGTGCAAAAAAAGTATTCTTGTTTATGTTTGAAATGCACCGACCATAGACTACATTCATATCGTATTGACCCTGTCAGCGTGAGCTGCGGGCATTGCTCCCATTGCACTCCACAGTTGCATGCATCTCTGGGTCTTCAGTCATCAGTCTCCGGTGTCTAGGCTATATGTTTCAGATGACCCACCCAAAATTTCCTAAAAATCTAGCAATCACTCCCATTTCCCTTAAAGTAAATTTCCAGGTGTGTTATTATTTGGGAAGTTTTGATACATTTTCTTCTTCCATTTTCTGAGGAGGGACACCCTGTCTTTAAACCTCCAACAAATGCAGGCTGAACTGCAGGAGAAAAAATATGTATGAACAGGTGCTACATTTTAAGCTTAATGCAATGAAACAACCACCCTGAACTATGGCCGTGTTTATCAACTTTTCAGAAATTTAAACGCGTTTCCAAAGGCCTTTACGAACGCGTGTCCAAACGCGTTTAAAAAATGGTGCGTTTATCAACCCGATCGCTTAAGTTGAAAACTGGCCTTGTCACCGAAAACACGTGGTTTAAAGCCGTTTTAAAACAACATTGCGTTTATCTCTCTTCTTTATACGCATTTCTGGCTCAAACGCGTTTAGGATCGTACAAATTTGCGTGTTTCAAAACAGCTTTCCGAACCCCATAATCAAAACACCTTTGTGTTTATCAACTCGTTTAAACACGTTTAAAAAAATGTAAACGCGTTTGGAAACCTTAATTCTACCAAAAAAAGAGTTGATAAACATGCCCTATGTTATGCATCTTTCATGTACCGTATGAGGGAAATAATATATCACAGGTGCTCTTATTACTGTATAAGCTGTTATTTTCGCGTACATATATTTTCGCGAATGGCGGCTTCTGCCACATATTCGCGTGTTGTTAAATTCGCGTTCACGTACACTCATCCATGTGTGTGAGGCATGCGCTGTATGCTGCTGCATTTGTTCGCCATGCGTGTTAGTACTTAGTATAATCTCGTAATGTTGCAAGTTGATATGAGAATATTTTCGCGCGTTGTTAAATTCGCGTTTGCTCGTTCATTCGCGAAATTCGCGAAAATAAAACCCTCGCGAAAATAACAGCTTATACAGTAGTATATAATTCTTTCACTGGTAAAGTGTTGCAGAGCAGCTATCCGTTGGGGTATCCTAATTGCAGCTTGTGCAAGCCCTCCTTTAAAGATGGCCCGTCCCTTTTACAAACATCTGCAAACCTCATGAAAGTTTGCAAATATTTAGCACGTATCTTTGGGATACCAACTGTGAAATTTTAAGGTCAGAGGTACTATAATTCCCGTAGAATAAATGAAAATCTAACTAGTTTTCACTGAGATTTGACTATTTTTGTGATACAAAAAAAGAAAGCTTGATCAATTATTGAAGATTATTTCCTCAAAACCAAATATTACACTTTGTTGATTCCAGGGAAAGGTTTAATAGCTACTCTCTCTCAAATGATGACAAAGTTGGGGAACTTTCAGAATTAGGTCTGCAAAAGGGACAGGCCTTTAAAGCGACCCTGTGCTTGCCAGTGGCTGTGATGAAGTGTGCTAAGGGGCGAACCAATCGGATCCATGGGGGTGGTGGTGGTGGTGGTTGATGTACCTCTGGGTCTGTTTGCATGTGGTACCAGAGTGATGGGAGCTTAACAAGTACTGTCTGTGTGCTCATCCACCATGAAAACCATTTGTTTTCGTCCCTTGAAGTTTTGCCGCATGACTTCTTTCCCAATTTGCTATGTCATAACAGCGTGAAATACCTCCAAGAGAATACACTGTGCAGTGCTACCGGTAGAGGTGAGAACAACCAGTGGGGCTTATGTAATGAAATGGATAAACATTTATGCAAGCTTAAGCCTCCTGGAAATGACTGATCTGTTGATTAGATGTATGTAACATGTTTTTGAAGGAAAGTTCTTGGAACTTTTACTGTACACTTTGTTCTTTACTGGGAAGACAAAAATCCTTCAAAAGGTGATCGTGAGCAATCTTCTTACCGATGATCTTAAATTCATAGGCTGATACAAAAAAAACAGTAGCAGAATAAAAGTTAGGAAAAGTAGTACAAAATTATGCAACATTAAGTGCACATGCAGGTAATCGTACATGCACTCAAGATATGAGCATTTTTTGGCTTTGCGTTAAAAACACAGATTTTGTTGTTATTATTATTTATATATGTCTTATCTTCACCTATATTCAATACTTACACAATCCCAAAAATGAAAAACAAGTTACAAATATTACATAATACATAAGAAATTCACAAAAACAGTTAGGTACAAAAGGAAAGGAAAAGTTAAACATGTATTAAAAAAAAGTTTTTTTTTGTGATTCATGCAATGTTTTAAAAAGATTGATTCTGTCTGCAAAAGGGATATACTACATGTACTTTTAACTCTCTCAACGCCCAGCCAATAAAAGCCCATTGACGTATTACTTATTCCATGCATCGGTAGTAGTGAGAGGGTTAACACGGTTTGTGCACCATTGCTTGTACTTTAGCATGGCCAGACAGTTCATACATTGTAATCATAGAAAGCCACATACTGCACACACAACTACATGTTCATTTGTATTTAGTCGCCGGTATTCTCATGTTTTTCAATCCATAAATCTCACCAAGTTCAGCTGGATTTACTTTCGTTCTATCAGGTGTCTTCCAACAGTGCGTGTCACGCAGCAGTGCCTGTGTGTTATTTTTGTCCATTTACCTGCGTGAGATAACTAGAGCGCACTGCAGTGTGTGTCTGTATTATGGATGTTGTATGCATATTGATATTTCCCATCGTGTGTTGACATGTTATACAAATCATATTTATGTAGTGCAGAGGGGCATGTGAAGAACTTTGTACTACACACGGTAGTCTCATGCACAGACCTGTTACTCTATGAAAGCTGCGTGCTGTAGATGGTACACGAATGTGTGCAGTATAGGGCTATGTACACTGGCCTGTATGTATTTGTGTAATATCATGTTTTCACACCTTGTATGGTATGTGTACATACATGCACTGGTATGAGTATAAACATGTTTTTGATTGCTATAACCTCTGTGCAAAGATGGAAACGTTGTCCATTACCTGTGTTTATGCTGTATCTACCATACATCGATATTCTCAATTATGTAGGCATTGAATTCACACAGGTAGCGAATGTGACAATTAATGTCAATTTACTTCCAGTGTATTTGGCACTTGGTGAATGCATGCAATCAATTCTCCCTATCGCACAAAGCTGATATCAAGCGATATCACCTTGCGATAATGATATCTGATCGATTGCTCTTGGGACGTATACTTCGGTAAGAGTTTGGTACTTATTCAGTTCATGCAATACTGCACAGAATCTGTAATTTTGACCTCGTAAACCTTGTAATATTAAAATGGAACGGTTGTTTCATGGACAAAGGACTTAGAAAAAATACCACCACTCACTCACGAGTCACGGCAATGTTTTTGCCTACCTCAACATTGATTGTGGATGGACTAATGAAAGAATGAAAAGACACAAGCAATACGATGGCTATAGAATGTTCGTGAACTGGAAGTTCATATTCCAAGAATTAAAGGTAAAAAAATTAGAGCACCACACACAGATTCAGAGAGCTATATGCAATAGGGAGGATTGTGAATGCAATGAGGAAATCATCCCCTTTGTGAAACAGAATGCTTTCCAGTGGGATTTGTATGTATGCATACATGCATGAACATCCATGCTGGACTTATTCAAAGTAAAACATGTGAAGCAAAAATAGCCTGAAGTCTTGTTTGATGGCAGATAATGGCCAAGTTAGGCTAAACACAAATTCACAAAATGTGAATGTTTTGTTGTAACAGAGAGGAAACCCTCACTTTCTGCAATCTGAATGGATTTATACATTTCTGCTTTGTTTTTGTTTTTTAATTTGCAGGAGGGACAGCATCTTGATTTCTACAAATTCACAAAATATGACCATTTTATTTTTTTTTAACAGAGGGTAAACCCTACTTTCTGCAATCTGAATGGATTTTACTCATTTAATTCTAACATTTCTGCTTTGATTTTTGATTTGCTTGAGGGAGAGCATCTAGATATCTACAAATTCACAAAATATGACCAATTCATTTTGTTGTAGCAGATACATGTACATGTAGTAAACCCCACTTTCTGTAATCTGAATGGATAATTGATTCTAACAATTCTGTTGTATTGATTTGCTGCAGGGAGAGCATCTTGATTTGAAGAGGGTCGTCATCGCCAGACCCTGCCTCTTGGATTTATACCCTGGTTGCTTCGTCTCCTTCTTCCTCGTCTTGGTGGGCAGCCTCCTCCGTTTCCTCCCTGGCTATGCGGTGAACCATCAAGATGGGTGAGTAAAGACCATCGTCTATTTGCGAACTCACACTCAAAGGCCCGTATTCATAATGATGGTTGAACTTACACTCCAGCTCAAAGGAATTGGCATAGGGAAAGGGAAAGGGAAGAAAGGGAAGGAGCCGCAGTTTTAAACTGCGGTATATTTGTCCAGTACAGCATGAAACATGATGCTTTTTAGGCTAAAACATCTTGTTTCCTGCTGAATTGGACAAAATATACCACGGTTTAAAACTGTGGCTCCTTCCCTTTCTTCCCTTTCCCTTTCCCTTTCCCTATGCCAATTCCTTTGAGGTGGAATGTATATTGCATACTAACTATAAATCATCTGATGCTGTCACAAAATTATTAATTTTTATCACAGAATCACGATGGATAACTTCTATTATTTGCTGTAATTATGTTGAATAAGTAATAGCATTTTTATGTTGTTTTATTTGACGTCCCATAGAGTAAGTCCGGGTTTAGTACACTGTTTGCATTAAAGGGCATATACTGTACTAGGAAGGCAAAAAAGCCTTCAAAAGGTAATTGTTAGCAATCTTCTTGCCAATGGTCTTAAATTCATGTATTGTCCATTGTAGAAGCTTGCTGAAAGTTATTTGCCCTCAAATGATCTACATTTGGAGTAATGAGTGATTAAATCACAAATCCTCAAAATGTTCGGCCAGAACATTTTGAGAATTTAATCATTAATCATTCATTACTCCAAATGTGGATCATTTGAGGGCAAATAACTTTCAGCAAGCTTCTAAAATAGACAATACATGCATTTAAGACCATTGGCAAGAAGATTGCTAACAATTACATTTTGAAGGCTTTTTTGCCTTCCCAGTACAGTATATGCCCTTAAAACCTCTGTTCAGAATACAGGTGAGGACACACAGTTTCTCTTTGCCAGTCACACTCAAAAGCCCATATTCGCAACGGTGGTTTAACTTAGATGGCGTATTAAACCTAGACTTACTTCATGGGGGGGAAAATGAATCATCTGATGCTGTCACAAGAATGATTTTCATCACAGAATCACAGCAGTGATTGATTTCAATTATTTGCTGTAATTATCATGTGGATGAACTCAATATACTATAGTGATTCTGAGGACAGAATCAATTATATTGAATGAATACTAGTGTTTTATATTGTTTTATTTGGCATCCCATAAAGTAAATCCAGGTTTAGTGCACTCTTTGCGTTAAACCTCTGTTCAGAATACAGGCTGAAGACTGTTATCTATTTATTTTGTGAATATTAATGTACAAAGTTGTTGTGATCCTAATTCCGTGTAATTTTTCAAACAACTGGTGTTGAATTGAAGTTTATGAGAGGTAATCTATTTTTATCTATTTTACATTATCAGGGGATCACAGATTGAGGGGTTTTTATGCTATTATAAAGCAATAGACAATGTAACATTTTATCCTCATTTGCTAGATGCAAGTACTCCATAATTGATCATTCTAAGCAAGAAATATGTTCTTAGGAATCAAACAAAAAAACAATATTTTTTTTAGATAAAACACTTCACTATATTGTATTTGAAATTTACATAATTTTTTTTACTTAAAGATCTTCTGATTCTTTTATTCGTTTTTGCATGTCTATTTCTTGGTGATTATTCTGTTACTTCTTAGCAGCAAAAGTAACAAGTAACAAGTATTACTGCATTAATATTATACGTGTAGGTAGTTTTGGGGACAATGGACAAAGAGTGAAAAGAGGAGAGAGGGATAGGAAAAACAATCGCGAAAAAGTATACTTGCGATTGATATCGATCAAAACTCTGTACATAAGATATGAGTAATTGTACTCGTGATTGCGTAATATCAATCGTAACTCTATATAGAACGGGACCCTGATTCCTTGAAAAGCCCCTGCGCAAGGTCTCATGTCAAGGGAAAATGTATGAGTAAACAATTTATTTTCTTTGTGACAAACATGAGAACGAATAAAAAATTTTTATGAATTATCTCAAAATTTGCGCATGGTGCACATATGCCAAGTATTGAATTTGAGAAATTATCCCTGTTTATTTAATATTTGTGATGATTTAGATGCATTGCTATTTATAGTTAATCCACTGGCCTGGATGTCAGTGAGTGTAACCTTAGTGCTTGGGAACATGATCTCTGTGATCGTTGCCAATACAGCAGGCAGGTTCATGCTGACTGGGGCATCCATTGCGGCAGGGGAAAACAAATCAGCAACTATTTATAGGGGGTACTTATCAAACCTGATGTTATTCTCAAACTAGAAACAATGCCAGAGTTTTATTTGTAATTTTAGACAATGTTGAAATTATTGCAAGGTAGGAGGGATAAATGGCTGAAATTAGTGACTAGTATTCTTACATGTAAAGGCAACATGTGCATCGCGCATAGTAGTGTGATTGCTCTCTTACATTGCATGTTTCGTGGATAATTGAAATTTGATCACCTGTAGCCTGTAAGCATTACCCATTTACCACGTTGGTTAATGCTTGTAAATAGCGTCACATTGCTACTCGCGATGCACACGTGCCTTTAAGTGTACAGAGCTAGAAAACTTTGAGCTAATTAACCCATCATTCCATTTCTCCCCATACATGTACTCTTAACAAAAAATTGCTCTAAAAAGTAATACAGTTGATGTACAGTATGTCTGTTACATGTAAGTTTCAATAATAGAAACACTCCTGAACATATCTCTTTATCATATATAGTGTTATGTACAGCTCTAGGTAGAAAATCTAAGAAAACTTTTTGCTCTTTCGTGAGACCATTTTGTTGTAATTTTTATTGATAGGAATCATGTCTTTCCTCCAAAACTCTTATAATGTGAAACTCCAATATGACAGGATGGATTTCCTACTTTGTTAAAGATTCTATCATCATTCTATGTACACATTGACGATCAAAATCATACAGTTTCCTCAAAGGTCTTCCAACTCTAAGATCTCCTCCATGTTAAACTCCCATGGTCTTCAGGGATGTGATAAAAGGGGAAAAAAAGTGGGATTTTGTGTTTATCTTCACATTTTTGACAGCCCGACAGCCAACTCAGACAGTGTCATGACAGCAGTTTGAAAAACATCGTCCCACGCACAAGATATATCGAATGTCATATTTCTTACCTTCTTAAAGAGCCCCAAAAGCTGTATTAGGACCAAGTTCTTGTGCCCCATTCCATGGACCAACAACCACTGCTTGCTGTCTGTTCTCTTGGCTACCAGTCGATTAGCCTGGAGTCCAGGCTGTGGGATATTTCTGATCCAAACTGAAAAAAAAAATCTGCTATTCTAGATTAGTGACTGCATCACTCTTTTCGCTCTTTTGCTCTTTTCGCAGTCTGTCCGCAGCTGGAGAAGAAGTTGAGAAAGATTAGTCTACTGCAGCCAAACCCACGTATTGAATAGTTATGTTTAGCAATGCCCAACAGTATGAAAGCAAGGCTGCCCATGGCTGTGCATACACTGTACATGTGTGGCTTCAGCTTGCGATGTATCCTGCCTCGACATTATGCAATATCTGTACTGTACAGTATGTACTGAATTGTCAATTCATGAGTGTTATATCCTTCATGTCTTTTGTTGGCAAGAATATTCATCTTGGATTTAGTTTTCTGTAGTAGTTTACTCTGCAGAATTACATGGAATAAAATAACAGAAAAAAGAGATGGAAGGAAACAGATATAGTTGAAAACATCCTTATTTCCCCCGGAATGAAGCTGCCGATGGCATTATTTTCTGCATTTTTTCATGTGGGGAATGTTTATGCCGATCCTATTCCACCACATGCCTGATCCTAGCCTTAATGTCCTCCGTGGAGTAACTCTAGCTCCGTTCATGTTGAACTTTGCCCTGTGCGTGGGCAGGTATGAGCGCTCTAGGTTCATTCTTCAATAATTAACCCTCGCTTTACCTTGCCTCGCTTTGCCCTGCTTTGCCCTATCGTGCCCTATCACCATGTACATGTATGTTAACATACATGTTCAATTTCCAATGTTGATGTATGGCAAAACCCCTGTTCAAATACCATAATACTGCAACATAACCGAGGCACGTCAGTAAGCAATGTTTCTGTAAGCATTAAAAACACTTTTCACATACACTGAAAATGCTATTTTATTGCTGCAATAATGCAGATTTGGATTTAGTGCATACATAAGAAAGGTGTCCACAAATAAGCCAACAGTATACAGCTAGCTGTCTGGAAGAAACGAGGGGTTGTAATAAAGCATTTTCTGCGTAATTCCGTAAAACAATGCATCGGAACAATCCCCTGGAGCGCAGTGAGCACACGCCTCCACTTTTTCCGCCTCAAAGATGCAGTATATAAGATTCGTTATCCACGATAGTGCAATAATTTTCCTAGGTTTTGATCTGCAACATTGCCACAAAATTATTAGCAGGAAAAAAGGAGGAGGCAAAACACGCATTATTTGAGTGATTCTCGTCACAGAGTTTGATGCGACTACAAGCGAAAGGAGACCCAACCTCTCATTTCTGTAAAACCAATAATATTCACGCTTCCTGCACGACCCAGAGCAAGTGTGAATGTAATGTAATCACAAATTTAAAACCATTTTGCTATCATTAGCAGGCTTGACGCTCAAGTCTATCAGGGATTCTGTAGTCACTAGTACTACATGTATAAGGTATTCATCTTGAGCGAGTGATAGATGCTATGACTTGTTGTACATCCCTCAGCTTTTCTGTGGCATTAAATGTTTATGATAATGCTTTGTTCTGGGCTTTGTTAATGATTATAATGCATCGGGTGGATTGTTTTGTAGTGAATAGTATTTATTGTGCTCGAAAATAACATCCATTGAATTTGTTGTCGGTGTGCTGTGCCGCAGAACAGTTTTACAGTATCTATCAAAAACAGAGAAAACCTAAATATGTATTTGTATACTTTTGGTTACAAATTCACTAATGGACAGTAGCAGGCAGCAAAACCGATAGAAGATGGGCAGTTTGGTACAACATTTCTCTATTTGCGCGTGGATACGCTGTTCATTGCATGGACAAGTAACCCATGATAATAAGCTTTTCACACTAGGGGTGTCTTCAGTATCCCGATGTGGGCGAAATAGCGAGCTTGTTCTGATCGGGTTAGCTACATGTAGCTATTTGCGTCTTCATTAGCCAGATCAGACGAAATAGCTAGCTATTTGGTCGAGAAAATTTCCAAAGTAATCTTGGGCTAGATGGAGCTAGCTCGAGCTAGTTCACGAATTAGCTCAAACTAGCTCAGAGCGTCTTCATTAGCCTGAAAATGTCCCGACTTGGCATGCATCAGCGCGCACGAGGCATTGTTTACGTTAGGTTTTTATACGTGCTTGAATGCGAGCTCACAACCGAAGCCATGCGGTCGTGGCCTATTCCTGTCGCACACTGCGCATGTGCGAACATCGGGATAATTTATGCATCCCGAGTTTCGAGCTTACATATCCCGAGGTTCGAGATAATGAAGACGCGATTGCAACTTCAGGCTAGTTCCCCGGATCAGCAAAGTAGCTCGCTATTTCGTCTGATCGGGCTAATGAAGACGCACCGTATGGCAACATTTTCCTACCACTGTTATGTAGGGCTAAGCGTATCCACTTTATTTACACGCTGTCCAAGAACATGTATTGCACAGTGTTTCGCAGGTTTATTCTTGAATAAAATTGCAACTTAAAAGTGCTGTGTGGTTGTGAACGGGTGAGATAATATTCTTTCTACACTGTTCTTTTGATAGATTTGATGCAATGGAATGTTGGCTCTGTACCAATCCATTTAAGCAGCTGATTATAAAATAATTATACCAGGGAGGGGAAGGAATGCATTCTTCTCTCTTTAGAGCTGTGTGTCGCACACACACGCAAGATCTCTCTTCCGGATGGCACCCACATGAAGCAATAAAGCAGGGTAAACATTGCGACTGTGGCTTTCGTTTACTGCCAAAGACATGCACTGTCTCTCAGTGCACGCCAAAACAAAAGTCGGGAGTACAATGCAGAGGTATGCAGGCCCAGGATTGTTTGCTGTATAGTACAACATATGTATGTAGAGGGATTTGTGTCTGCCATTGTGCGTGGGTGGCTGGTATGTACATGTACCATGGTCAAATTAGCCTGGCATCCAGGCTGTTAGCACATTTATTTACAATCCAGATTGACAAGTAGAGTCTAGTATTCATAAGACTAATCACTACCGGTCATCATTCTCTTCTTTGCTCCTTCCATCCTGAGCTGGACAAGAATGTGGGAATGGTTAGTCTATTGCAGCCAGACCCTTTATTGAAATAGTTTGGTTGAGAAATGTTTGATAGCCTGGAAGCTAGACTAGGTCAAATCAGCAAAGTGGGCATGGTCTGCTTGATGATCAGAGTTTAATCGCATCCGTGGTTGGAATTGATTACTTGAATGGTGTATACATTGTCACATTGGAAATGAGTGTCTAATCGTGCACATGTGTTAAGTGCATTTTTTTATATGGGCTGTTGCTCTGTTTGCTCAGTTTTAATCAATCACTTTCTCTCTCTCTCTCTCTCTCTCTCTCTCTCTCTCTCTCTCTCTCTCTCTAAGTCTCTCACTCCTTTTTCTCCATCCCTCCCCTTCTGTCTGTCTCGACGTCACTGAATATTTCCTCTCGACCTTTTTCCATTCACTGACCTAATGACTTCCTGAGTCTGTCTAAAAAATGTATTCACTCGCATTCTTTCTCTTTCCCTATCTCTTTCGTAGTTCCATGTTGACTTTTCCTCTATTCCTTTTTGCAGATTTTACACGCACATGTCCAATAGACCTACTAGTAGCCTTTTAATAGGGCTAATATTCCTCAACTCAGCTGACAACTAATACAATGACCTCACAATAAAAAAATAACTCCCATCATTAAAGGGTATATACTGTACTAGGAAGGCAAAAAAAGCCTTCAAAAGGTGATTTGTTAGCAATCTTCTTGCCAAAGGTCTTAATTCATGTATTGTCAATTTTAGAAGCTTGCTATGTGTGGGATATGTGTGGATCTGATCATGTCCCTGCCTGTTGCTTAAAACGTACCATTGATAGTAACTTCACTACCAATGGAAACCTTGAATTTGGCTGTCGAGCAGTGTTACAGTGGTAGTTACCAATGATGGCAGAGTTACCATTAATGCTAAGTTTTATGTAAAGGGTTCCATGAATAAGGCTAACTTACATGAATATTCCAGGTATTTGCATTGTGCAGACATAAACAGTGAGTGACAACATACATGTATGGAATGCAGGATGTCCAAAGGCGATATGCAATGAACAAAGACTCAGGGATTTAATATCATACTGTAAGCATGACAAAGCATACAGGTGTGTGTGTGTGTGGGGGGGGGGGGGGGGGGGTAGGAGTGGTACTGACTACTTCTATGAACATGGTCTCTTTTTTACACAAACAAAATTTCAATTGGTCCCTTCTAGCCCTCTGCGTAATATAGACCACGTTCATAAGTTGCGTACATGCAACACATTTTTGCCTTAGAATCATGATTGAAAACGCGTTTCTGCAGAATCACGATTGCGTTCAGACGAAATTGAATATAAACGTGATTCAAGGATTCTGGCGATGGTCGCATTTACGCACCCATAGTGTACAGGCCGTAACCATGGCAGAACTCATCATCAGGTCTGGACGTTGTTTGATTTCAAAGATATTTTCAGTTTGAGATGATTCCTGACTGGTATCCTGAAATCAAAAGAACATTGGAATCCTTCTGCCCTCATCTAAGAGTGACAGCACACCAACAGACCTACTTGAAAAGTTAAGTAGGGGCCATATTCATGAAACATTTCTTGCCTCCATGTAGCTTAATTGTGTGCTAAAAAAATGCATGAAGCTTAATACACTTTAGCAACTTGGCAGGCTAAGAAACGTTTCATAAATATGGTCCCTGGAAGTTGACGACATACAGTGTATAGCAACAACGTAAAGTTTATGAGACCAAATATTGTGATGTCTTTTCTTGTCACATGTTTATTAAACATGTTTTCTTCTGACAGAAAAAGTGTGAAAATACAATGAAAAAAAAAGAAGTTGATGAGACCACAATTTCTTTTTGCAAACTAGCAGAAATAGCACCCACAGTGTATAGCAACTGAACAAGAAATATATCGTGTATAAGTTAGTAGAGAGATATAAATATAATTTGGTTGGGAGAAATCATTTAAGTCTCCTTAGTTAAAACTGGACATTACGTTTTATTTCTTGGAGAAGTCACAAGACTTAGAAATTTGATACTTCCTAATAACATTGCTTTTGTCGTTGTTTCTCTGTAACATACATGTTTTTTGTTGCCATTTCAGGCAAGCTATATGATAAAACACAGACTATATGTATTGATACAAGTACACACAAAGCTGAAGGATTTGTGGCACATTGCAGATCTGGCTTATAAAAGGTGAAAACGAGTCCATTGTGTGAATTCAATGGGATATGGGGACTGAGATTTGAACAGGAGTCTCTTTCATCTCTAGCTGCATACATTACATAGGTTTCCTGCACAATAACACACAAGATAACCACACTACCGTAGTTATTTAAAGATCTTTGCAAGGATTAGGGGGGCCATGGATGTACCCATACATATATATGTATGTAGGACTGTAGGAGGATTTTTTTTTTCTTTTTTCTTGGGGGGGGGGGGGGGGGAGGGGGAGAACGTTATATGACCATACACATGTATATATTTTTACTTTCAACAAAATGTATATGACCTGTGTATGTGGTACACATGTATTTATACTTTAAACAACAACATGTCAAGTTGGAGTACTTGTGTGTATGTGGTACAAGAACCAATGTTGAAATTTGTGCAGTTGTGATCGACAATATGTAAATCATCAACCTGGTCGAACAGCAATGATTTTTACCTGTCATCAAACATAGAACTGCATGGAATGAAATGAATGCAAACACTTTTTTCATATTTTCTTTATTTAAAGCAAAGTCACAAAAGGTGATTAAGGTGATAACAGATGGATTTTACTTTTCTGGATATTAAGAGATTGTGTGTTGGGTTATTACATAGATGTGCATGTACATTATGATGTCAGGCTGTACAGAACACAAGTAAGCTATAGGCCAATGGACTTAAAATGTTATCATTGCGTTATGGGCAAAGGCATAACAAAATGGTTGAAATCACCTATACTACATTTATACATTTGTAGGAATATAGCATTTGAGAATCAAACTCTCCTTTTGACCCCATCTCATCCCGACCCGGCTTCCCTTTGATGCCGTTAAAATTTGATTTGCGAAATCTTTTCAGCCTCTCCCCAGTTTTGAGCTGGGAGCCACGGTTGCCTGGTATCCCATTTGTTTGTGAGGGTGCTGTATCTCTGGTGGTATGGCCACCTCGCTGCGCCCTCCCTGGTCTCCATGCTCCAGCCTTTTCTCTTGCACGTTACCCTCCTGTGACCCGCCTCTGTGTGCAGGCTAATTGCTGCTCTGGTACGTGGGGCTGGTTCTCCGACCCTCCTGCCTCCTTAGGTGCGTCTTCATTAGCCCGATCAGACGAAATACGAGCTATTTTTCTGATCGTGGGAACTAGCCTGAAGTTGCAATTGCGTCTTCATTAGCTCGAAACTCGGTACGTAAGCTCGAACTCGGGTTGCATAAATTATCCCGAGTTTCGCACATACCAGCAGTGTGCGACAGGAATAGGTCATGACCGCATGGCTTCGGTTGTGAGCTCGCATTCACGCACGTGTAAAAACCTATTATGTAAACAATGCCTCGTGGGCGCTGATGCATGCCAGGATCGAGAAATTTTCAGGCTAATGAAGACGCTCCGAATTAGCTCGAGCTATTTCGCGAACTAGCTCGAGCTAGCTCTATCTAGCCCAAGATTTCTTGGGAAATTTTCTCGACCAAATAGCGAGCTATTTCGCCAGATCTGGCTCATGAAGACGCAAATAGCTAGCTAGTTCGTGATCTGGCTAGCTAACCCGATCAGAACAAGCTTGCTATTTTGCCCACATTGGGCTAATGAAGACACCCCTAATGCTCTAGCCTTTTCTCTGCACATTACCCTCCTGTGACCCGCCTCTGTGTGCAGGCTAATTGCTGCTCTGGTGAGGCTGGTTCTGCGACCCTCCTGCCTCCTTGCTGTCCTGCCGGCCGTTTGTCACAAGTTCATGTTCAGGAGGGATGATCTAGTCTATGGCGTGTTTATCATCTCTTTTTTTTGATAGAATTAAGGTTTCCAAATGCGTTTAAATTTCTTTAAACGCGTTTAAACGAGTTGATAAATGCAAAGGTGTTTTGATTATGGGGTTTAGAAAGCTGTTTTGAAACACGCAAATTTATACAATCCTAAACGTGTTTAAAGAAGCGAGATAAACGCAAAGCTGTTTTGAAACGCGTTCAAACCATGTGTTGTCGGTGACAAGGCCGGTTTTCGACTTGGGCGATCAAGTTGATAATTTAAACGCGTTTGGAAACGCGTTCCTAAAGGCCTTTGGAAACGCGTTTAAATTTCTGAAAAGTTGATAAACACGGCCCTAGAAGAACAGATGCATACTACATGTATGAACATGGTCTTTTGTTTTGTCAACAACATTTGAAAGGGTCCCTCTCAAATTTTGTCTGTGTTATAAAAGACCATAGTCAGAGTAACAATTATAAAATTATCCTAGAAATAGCCTTGCTTCCATGCTTGCTGGGTATTTCTAAACCAAACTATTCAAGAAAGGGGTCTGGCTGCAGTAGACTAATCATTCTCAATTTCTTCTCTGGCTCACCCGAACACGGAGGGGAAAAAAAAGAATAAAAGAGCGAAACAAATCCTATATTATAAGGATTTGTGATTTAATCACTAATTGCTCCAAATGTGGATCATTTGAGGGCAAATAACTTACAGCAAGTTTCTAAAGTGTACAATGCATGAATTTAAGACCATTGGCAAGAAGATTGCTCATGGTCACATTTTGAAGGCTTTTTTGTCTTCCCAGTACAGTATATTCCCATTAAGCCTGACTACCGGTAGTCTTTAAATGAACATGGGATTCTACTTTCAGTTTAGGTCAGAAGTGTCCCACAGTTTAAGAAGACAGGCTCTCTCCGAATATGCTTGTTAAAGGGCATATTACTAGGAAGGCAAAAAAGCCTTCAAAAGTTATTTGTTAGCAATCTTCTTGCCAATGGTCTTAAATTCATGTATTGTCCATTTTAGAGGCTTGTTGAAAGTTATTTGCCCTCAAGTGATCTACATTTGGAGTAATGAGTGATAAAATCACAAATCCTCAAAATGTTTGGCCCGAACATTTTGAGGACTGAATCATTAATCATTAATTACTCCATATATGGATCATTTGAGGGCAAATAACTTTCAGCAAGCTTCTAAAATGGTCAATACATGAATTTGAGACCATTGGCAAGAAGATTGCTCATGGTCACATTTTGAAGGCTTTTTTGTCTTCCTAGTACAGTATATTCCCATTAAACCTGACTACCGGTAGTCTTTAAATGAGCATGGGATTCTACTTTCAGTTCAGGTCAAAAAGTGTCCAACAGTTTAAGAAGGCAGGCTCTCTCAGAATTTGCCTGTTAAAGGTATAATGTACAATGGGCTTTCGTGGAAAATGAAAATGAAATTGAAAATATGAATTTAAAATCAAAGATGTTTCATTGAGTTCAGTTCTTTGTTGATATCATGCATATGCTTGCACTTGCATGTAAGTAGTCAATTAGCAAGTTTTCAAGGCATTGGATATGAACTTTTACCATTCAGAATTATGGCATTATGCAATTAGGGTGTGTGCAGGAGGGAGGAGGCATATTATTCAACTTGCACAGTCTGATTTCTCTAGCTTGTAAAAACTTACTTTCAAAATTTACATTTCTGAATTTTGCCTAAATATGCAGCTAACATGTACATGTTTACACATCACACAATGCATCATGGGCTTTAAAAATATGTAGTGACCAGGGAAAAATAATCATCTTTGAGATAAAAGTAAAACATACCACATCGATCAACATTTTAATGGCTGAACAGGAGAAAATCAGTAGTGATACGGAGCTGATTTATAGGGATCAAAGTGTGGATTTGACAACATGTTCATTAATTTTGTGGACAGAAGTATACTACAATGTGGACTATGATGTGTGTGAGTTTGACATCTATTTTACTCTCATGTCCATTGGATGAAACAACAATGATAAAACTAAATAATGATGAAATGTGATCTACTTGTACATTTCCTGAATTTCCAATCGGTTTGTATTTATAAAGTTCCAGCAGCAGTATCAGAGGAAATTTGCTTTTTTCACCCTCTCTCTCTCTCAACCACCTTTTCCCCACCTGTCAGTCTCCAACTGACTCTACATGACTTTAGGAGCAAACATTTCAAGAAGTATTTGCGATTTCTCAACTGGAGATCAGATTGGACATGGCAGTGTGCCATGGATTCATTTATTTGTTTCGACTGCTCCAAGAAACCCTTTTGAACTTCAGTCTTGGCATACATACACACACACAATGAGGGAAGTTGATTCTAATAACCTCTTTATCCCTATTGGTACCAAGCCGTGGAAATCACATTGAGTTATCACACATTTTATGATACATTGGTAAGGAAGGGGTAACATGAAAGATGCAGTTGTAACCCGTTTGGGACCAAGTACCACAAATATGTGGTAGGGGCTATACTGTAACTATTGATATCAAGTACTACGAATGATAAAAGGTGCATCACATGAGCGAGCATACATTTATTCATTATGATGAATCCATTTTATCATTTAATGATAAATAAAACGTATGTAAGGATATTTCAAAGTAGGTACAAGAATCCTTGACTTGTAACGATATGATAAACACATCATCACATTGTAATTTGTAAAAATTGCTTAGAAACCCTGATTCCAATCATAGAAAGTTGATAAGTCCACCCATACATGCAGCTGTACATTATGATGTGGTGTTCAGTTCAAAACGTCATGGACCTACATGTAGAAATAAGAATGCTATATGATCAGTTGATTTTTACAGAGGCTTTTTAACCCTTTGGGTGCATTCTGTGTTGCATCTTGTCACTAATACTGCACAAAAATGCCATCCATTTTATCTGACACATTCAGGACAAAGGCAGTTTTACAGCAAAACATCATTATTTGGGCTTTGAGTTGACAACACTATCGTGTTTAAATCAGATTTTTTATCTTAAAATGGAACAAACAAGGCATTGTAAAACAACAAATTATCATAAATATTCAATGTCGAGCAATTTGTGTTGATCCAGAGAGCAAAAGCATGATCTCAAAAGTTACAGCCCTAAAACCACATATTTGCTTATAGTTAAAAAAGTGTAGGAGTTAGTAAAAAAATCCTCCCTGTCTCTAGTTCTTAGCTATAAGGAATTTCTATGGTGGATCCCCTGTAAGTCAAAATCATGAGTTTTGTGCAATACTGACAGAAATAAAAGATTATCTAGATACAATGACCTTCATCTAACCTTTTCGAAAGCCCGGCAGTAGGAAAATGTGTGAAGTTTGTAGGGTAAGGGTCCTATAGTGTGTCCCTTGTGATTGGGCTTTTGTGGACTTTCCCCATATTTGTCGCCACAAACTATTTACCTGGTTTAAATTTTCTCCGGTCAACAGATATTAAGGACACTGTGCTTTTGTCACGTTTGCGCTCAGTAAACATCAAACGGAAAGGTGATGGGCTCGACTTTCCATGAAGATTTTTGTGTTTACTTGACAATCATTACTAATTAAAGTTTGCTATATATACACCAGCAAACCATGAAGTAATGGCACATGATATGTACTACATCAGTATTTGTTTCCTATTGTGAGTACAAGAAGGATAATCTGTTAGTGAGCGATACAGATTGACTGTAGGAGAACATTAGCCTAGAATCTAGTCTGAAGTCCAGAGTACATGAAAACAAGTCAGGCTAGAAACAACTCAAGCCTGTCAATAAAGACTGAGCCCTCTTCTCTTCCTGTTCTCTTAGGCCCGTCCTTATTTACAACTAACTTCATGGAGAACAAAATGAATCATCTGATGTTGTCACAAACTCATTGATTTTCATCACAGAATCACAGCAGTGGGTGATTACATTTATTTGCTGTAATCATGTGGACAAACTCCATATATAGCAAAATGATTCCTAGGACAAAATCGATCATTTGAATAATAATTTGTCATGATGTTTTATTTGGCGTCCCATAAAGTGAGTTCAGATTTAGTGCACTGTTTGCGTGAAACCTCTGTTCTGAATATGGACCGTAGTTTTTATTGACAAACTTGGATGTTTTACAGACTCATACCCCTTTTATAGTGAGAGTTACCCCTCATCAGGTCCGGACCTGACACAGGGTAACTCTCACTATGAAAGGTTGAAAAATATTTAGCCCAAGCTAAAGTTAGTGTGGGCTGCAAGGTGGGTCAGGTCCGCATCAGACCCAAGCTAACGTCACTATAAAACGTTTCTCGATTTAGTGCGGACTAAATCAGTGACCCGGGTTACCCACGCTGTAAACATTCGCACCTGGTAGACGAAAGTGCCTCGCGTGCTCTGTACATGTGCCATGTATACTGTTTGAGCCGAGAATTTAAAGTCGCGTTTTCCGCACGTGAAGTAAATGACCGCCAGAATCGCTGAGACAAGAGCATGGCGAGTGCACTTATACAATTTTCGTGCTTGCGGGAAGCACAAGCTGATGGGGCAATAGGTTACCACGGCAACTAGTCCGGTCTCGCTCTCATCATGGGTGGTCGAAAAAGGCAGTGTAAAACGACTTACCCCTTGCCAAATTTACCCCGCTTCTGAAACGGGGTAAAGTCAGCGCGCACTCTAAAACGGGTATCAGTTGTGTCCATGCACTCTATGGCCTAGGAACTAGACGAGGGGAATGTACATGCACAGTATGTGTGAAACATTTATTTTTCACTGAATGTGACTGGATAGGAGCCAATGTGTACATGTACATTGAAGCCAAGGGCAAGGTAATATCAATTACACTGGGCTGATGGACAGTACAATTAGGTTATAACTCTCAATACTTTCCAAGAAAGTTTATTGATACCTGGCACTATGACAGCCTAGCTGTGTTTACGAGGAGGTATTGAGGTATAATACTAAATACTTAAAAGATTATTTATGTTGCAATTATCGCTATCAATCTTATTATCCTTTTAATTGACATTTTTCTGTGATATTTGGGTGGTGTTTCACCTAGTTGTTCGTAAGCTACGAACGACTTTACGAACGACTGGGGATCCCTTCTTGTGCTAAATCAGATTCTCAATGAACAAAGTGTGGTTCTCATTTAGCACATGAAGGGATCACCAGTCGTTCGTAAAGTCATTCATAATCCATCTTATTCGTATTTCATTATAATTTTTCTCATCGATCAAAGCTTTATTTCATGTACAGTGTACTGTAAATTGAAGAAGATGTATTCTTATCACAACAGTAAATTTAAAACAAAACTTAAAATCTATATTTTAATAATTTACCAAAGTGGAATATGTGTGATACACTAGTACAATTACATGGACATGATGGAAGGATTAATCCATTCAAACTTTTTCACTTACAAATTAGGATATAATTGCATACATTTTTAGATACTCCTTGATGCAGGCGACTGGTAAAACAGTTTTCAATTATTATAGTGTCTAGAAAACTGTAACAGCTTCCCCATAGATTGGATGCAATATGTGACTAATGAATGCCTTGAATGGGCCAGCCGTCACTTCTCTCTTCCTTCCCTTTCTCCCCTGTCTGATTATCCTAAACATATCATTGAGATCGTGGAAATGTGGCCATCGGATGCCCTAGTTTTGGCATAGAAATATGCTGCCCCATTTTTATGTAGTATGCAGCACTGGGCTGTCTTACATGTTTAGTACCATATGTTTTTATTTCATATCTAGATATACTGTAACTATCTCTAGCATGTGGAAGTTCTGTCTTCATTAAATACTGTATGATACTAATATAAGCAGTACTTGGTAATGAGTAAACTTGCAAAACAAACTTTGGTTTTCACAATGTGTACATGAACCTCTTTACGTAGTAGTACACAACATTGCTATATGATCGGATGAGGGCCTTGTTGCATTAAAATGGAGCTCATGACTCACATGAGAGAATGTATTGTATTGTATTGACCAATGACAACTACTCTAAATGCACCTTTTTCTCTCTTTCTTTCTAATGTACAGTACATTATGTATGTACCTATAATGAGGAGCTTCTATCAATGCATTCCAGTTGTATTTCTTTGCATCTAGATCCTGCATTCTGAGAATTTGTCAGGGATCGTCCTAATTTCTGTATCGCTTTCTCAACAATTTTGCTCCTGAGATTGTGCAGAGTGCAGTGACTACAAACATGTGAATACTAGCAAAAGATGATAACATCTTTGTTCAGTTTGACTTTGTATTGCGCGTTGCAAAAGAGGTTGGGATTGGGATGTTTTGTGTGTTTTTTTTAGACTTGTCTGGAGGGTTAAAATGTCGTACGACCTGTTGAAGATGAAGGACAGGGTCTTAACCTGCAGCTTATCATTTCTGCTGAATATTGAATGTGTCAGGATGAACTCATTTTCCCCCGCATAATAGGAGCTTGAAAGAGCGGGACATGTTGCATTGTGACCTGAGAGAAAACCACAAATCCCAAAATTGTGTGAGTGAATAGAACAGCATGAAAACTTGGCCATTATTTGCAGAACTTATTCCCCAAACTAGCTAGAAATTACGTGCGGATGGCTGGAGCTTTAGTAATCATAAATACCACTCTTTGTATGCATATTATTTTTGCCCAAGCCTGTTCTCATGGTAGAGAGGAATAAAGTTCAGTTTTTAAGTAGTTTATTGAGCTATTCTGATTTGGAAGTCATGCAAAATATTCAAATAGGAATATATGCATATCACGCCACGCATCTGTCCATCAGAAGGACGTCCTTTCTTTGATACCATACATGTACATGCTCAGGTACCTGTTTATTTAAAAACTGCTGTAGGAGCCTTGACACAGTGCAGTCTATTGAAGGGAATATACTGTACTGAGAAGACAAAAAAAAACTTCAAAATGTGATCGTGAGCAATCTAGCCAATAGTCTTCAATTCATGTATTGTCCATTTGAGAAACTTACTGAAAATTATTTTCATTTAAATGATCCACATTTGGAGTGATAAGTAGTTACATCACAAATCCTCAAAGTGTTCGGGCCAAACATTTTGAGGATTGGTGCTTTTATCAATGAGTACCCCAAATGTGGATCATTTGAAGGCAAATGACTTTCAGCAAGTTTCTAAAATGGATAATACATGCATTTAAGACCATTGGTAAGAAGATTGCTCATGATCACCCTTTTGAAGGCTTTTTGTCTTCCCAGTACAGTATATGCCCTTTAAAGATAGTTTGAGATCACATGTAAAGCATACTATGTAGAAATGGTTGTAACTTGATGGCCATCCTGTGCATGTACACTACAGCTCAAAGGAATTGGCGTAGGGAAAGGGAAGGGAAGTAAGGGAAGGAGCCTCAGTTTTAAACTGCGGTATATTTTGTCCAGTTCAGCATGAAACACGATGCTTTAGCCTAAAAATCATCATGTTTCATGCTGAACTGGACAAATTATACCGCTGTTTAAAACTGTGGCTCTGTTCCTTTCTTCCCTTTCCCTTTCCCTAAGCCAATTCCTTTGAGCTGTAGTGTATGTTGTTCAACCCTTGTTACACCAGATGAAATGCTGCTCTATGGGATTTGTGTACATTGCTGATGAAAATATACACGCATAGCACAAAAAGAGTCAATTTGTTTGTATCTGGTTACATGCACATATACCTCAGTCTTATCTATAGCGTTGTGATATTCTACTGTAATACATTTGAAACAACACTGGTACACATTCACTGTACAACATATTGCATTAGGAAATCATGTGTTAGTTTTGAATGTACAGTTGAGGCCAAAAGTTTACATACACCCATGGAATTCCATGAAATTTGTTCCCTTGCCAAACATCGTAAAATTGACTGTATCTTTAGAAATATAAGTACAACCATGACGAATTGGGTATCAAATAAAAGAACGTATTAAGTTCTTTCACATGATTGGAATTTTGTTGGGATTAAATCATACTTCAGGTGGAATTTTCTTTGAAGAAAAAAAGCAATATTCATGCCAAATGTATTCTATTGTTTGTTATTATATTTCCAAACATCGCTTCATAGAAATATATAATAGTCAAATCTATCAATTATATTACATTGTCTATCATGATATATCACCACTGAACAAAAAAGTGAAATCTAAAATGTTTGTGTTGATAAGTAAATATGAAATGTTTTTGTCAATTTTTTATCTTTGATTTGTCTAAAATATGAAGATGTTTTGGGGAAATATGACACCTAAATATTTTTCAGCTCCTGATGTCAAAGCAATGTGATGAAGGGGCATAGCATACTCATTTGTTTGATATCAAATTCGTCATGATAGCACAAATATTTTATAAAATACAGTAAATTCTATGACATGAAATTTTCTTTGAATTTCCTGGGTGTATGTAAACTTCTGGCCTTAACTGTATGTGTATTAGAATTGCTTTCGTATTGAATATGACAAACCAATAAATATTTATAGATATTTATTTCAGTATATGACAATCACTCCCCTCCATGTGTTTGATAATGTAAGAAATTTATGTAGTTACAGGGAGAAACACTATGAGCATGTTTTTTTGTTATGCAGACAAATTTAAAGGGGACCCTTTGAAATTGTGTCCGCATAACCAAAGACCATGGGCCATATTCATGAAAGCTTACCAGCCTAGTTGGTTACTACAATGCATGCATTTTGATGCAGTTTAGTAACTAACTAGGCTTAGAAACGTTTCATGAATATGGCCCCAAGTTCATAGTGAAAGGGTTTATTTTGATTTGTAGGCCTTAGATGTATGGAAAACAATAGTCTATATATATATATAATGACCTTCAACACATGTCAGATTCAGTATGCAAAGTCTCTGCGATTGATGTCACAGTTTGTTGACAGAGGTCTGATGAGGTTTGTTAGCCACTGGTTGATGGTATGTAAGCAAGATAGCATGACCTCCATGTGAAGGTTTGTGGTGAGAATGGTGTTTGTGAGGGCTGAAAAGATTACATTTGCCACACAGACAAGTAGAGCCCACAGAAAGGATCTGTTTGTATGTGTGTCAAATCAGGGAAGTACATTTTGGAATCAGTGCCCTGTTGCATAAAACTTACTATTGATGGTAACTTTGCTACTAATGACAACTTTGATGGAAACCTTGAATTTGATCAGCTGTTGAGTTACCATTGATGGGAGAGTTGCCATGAATGGTAAGATTTATGCAATGGGCCCCCCCCCCCCCCCCCGAAGGCCCTGTCTTATTAAGAGCTGTGATCTATCACAATCAATCGCAAGTCCAATTTCTAACATGGTATAATGCAAAGTACAAGTATTGAGTCCAATTTCCTATCTGTAATGTACAGAGTTACGATTGATATGAAGCGGAAGTCAAGTTGCAATCAATTGCAATTCTTTATTAAACAGAGCCCAGGTATATATGGTTTGGAGCCAAGTCTTTCAAACCTGGACCATGTTGCACATTTAACTTTTCAATTATTGTAACCTACTCTCAATGGTAACTACCATGGCAACAGCCAGTGAGCTCTCATTATTGCACCTGTTGCCATGGTAGTACCATTGATGATAAGTTATAATAATTGAAAACCCATAGGGAAACTGATTTGTATTGACCATGCTCATACTCCATCTAGTTGTCCGTCTTTAACCCTTGATCTGTCGTCTCCTCTCTCTCTCACCCGCAGTGGACCAAACGCCGGACAGCAACCAGGTGATCACGGAGATCACCGACAACCTGATCTCCCTGAGGGTGGAGAGCACCAGGAACCGCATGAGCAGGGGCTCCTCCTCACACTCGGTACCTCCTCATGCTAAGCTTATGGTAAAACGATTGCTTGCCTGCACCGACTACCCGGGCACCAAGCACCAAGCACCTTGCATGTTCTTTGCACCAAGCAAACTTGCACGTTCATTGCAGATCTTCAAACTTACAGGGCTGTAACTAAGCTATACCAAAACATTTCATACCAAAACATTTCACTACTAAAAGATGACAAAAGATATTTGATACATCCTCCTGCTAAGCTTATGGCAAAATGATTGCTTGCCTGCACCGACTACCCGGGCACCAAGCACCAAGCACCTTGCATGTTCTTTGCACCAAGCACCTTGCACGTTCATTGCAGATCTTTAAACTTACAGGGCTGTAACTAAGCCACACCAAAGTATTTCATACATGACACAAGATGACTTGATACCTCCTCATGCTAAGCTTATGGTAAAACGATTGCTTGCCTGCACCGACTACCCGGGCACCAAGCACTTGCATGATATTTGCACCAAGCACCTTGCATGTTTTTTGCACTGCATGAAGGCAGATCTTCAAACTTACAGGGCTGTAACTAAGCTACACCAAAGCATTTCAAACATGATACAAGATGACTTGATACCTCCTCATGCTAAGCTTATGGTAAAATGATTGTTTCCCTGCACCGACTACCCAGGCACCAATCACCCAGCACCATGCACGTTCTTTGCACTGCATGAAAGCAGATCTTTAAACTTACAGGGCTATAACTAAGCCACACCAAAACACAAAAGATGACTTGATACCTCCTAATGCTAAGCTTATGGTAAAATGATTGCTTGCCTGCACCGACTACCCGGGCACCAAGCACTAAGCACCTTGCATGTTCTATGCACCAAGCACCTTGCATGTTTTTTGCACTGCATGAAGGCAGATCTTTAAACTTACAGGGCTGTAACTAAGCTACACCAAAGCACTTTAAACGTGACACAAGATGACTTGATACCTCCTCATGCTAAGCTTATGGTAAAACGATATGCCTGCACCGACAACCCAGGCACCAAGCACCAAGCACCTTGCATGTTCATTGTACTGAGAAACTGGCGCCAACCACAGAGTGCAAAAAGTTACCCTGTATGGCACGGAATCAGATAAACATTTTTCTAATGACCAATCTCGTGAACCAATGAAAAGATGCTAAACTATATTAATATGTAAATAATGTACCCTCTCCTACTAGGTACTGCCTTCTTTTGACCTTTTCATAAAAACTGCTTGTTTGTACCAAGAAATTAGACACCAAACATTACATGCATGGCAAGAAATCAGACATACACAAGCAAACACTGTCCATAAAAAGAGATGTTGGTACTTAAATAAAGGCAACGTTCTTATTTGTAGTACTGTAAAACCGGTAATTTTCGCACTTTTCGCGCAACTCCAAGCAAGTGCAAATTATATATCAGCGCAATTATATAACCATCGTGCTATCTTTAGCAGGCTTGAGGCGCAAGTCTATCTGGGATTCCGGAGTTACTAGTATTGGCATTCAAATTGTGCATGTGTTGCATTCTGTGACGCACTGCATAGCCATCAAACTTTCTGTGACCTCGTTGCTTAGGATACTGTTTTGGTGATGATTTTAATGCGTAGGATGAATTGTTTTTCTTGCGTGCGAAAATAACATCCCCATTATATGTTGTAGGTGTGCTGTGCCACAATAATTTACCTGCGCAGAAATTACTGGTTTTACATTATCTTGCTTCTATGCATTGCGCACAATGCATATGATGCATTAGCCTAAAAAGCATCATGTTTCATGGTGAACTGGACAAAATATACCGCAGGTTTAAAACTGCGGCTCCTTCCCTTTCTTCCCTTTCCCTTGAGCTGTAGTGTATATTCAGTCGTAAAAAGCTGACACCACTTTGAGAATAGACACATTTGATAAACCACTGCTTGCTTTGTCTTACACTAGATATCAAGCACTTACATGCATCACATTCACACATACCATGATGAAGAAATCACATAGTATCATCAAGCCATCACCAAAGAAATCAAGAATCGTAAAATAGTACCATATCATACAAGTTTGTTTTGCTTTGCACCAAGAAAGTGGCACCCAGCAAAGTTATATTGATGAGAGGGATCTCATATCAGTAGTATTTGTCTGTGCTTAGTACATGGAAAAAATGAACTTCTATCAATAGTTAATCACTCAATATATTAAGAAAATACTGTCACAAAGTATGTCTTTGTTACTTATCTTGTAGAAATTGTCTGATTCAACTTTGAAATGTTATCTTGTATAAATTGTAGCTGCCAAATAAGACATGAATTGAAAAAGTTATTTTTTGTTTGGTGAATCTATCATCCCTTCCATGAGTTTATGATGGCGTCAAGTACACTGGGGCTTACCAACATTGCCCAAATGAGCCTCCTTCAGTCACAGAGCCCCTCTGAAAACTTAAAGGGATAGTCCACCCTGAAGGACAATTGACTTTGATAAAAGCAGAAACCTGAAAGAAACATACACTGTATACGCCATATATTACGTCAGTCCAATTTTTTGTGAATCAGGACTTCTCGGCAGTTTCGCGAGTGGTTGAATTCGCGATTGCGGAGTACTAGTACTATTAGTATATGTGCTTTTGCATGTCGTATTCATGTTTTGGCATGTCGTTAATGCACGAATATCATCTGACTCGCGAAATTTGTGAAAATAAAAACCCTGCGAAATATATGGCATATACAGTACATGTAAGTGAAGGTTTGACGAACATCTGTCAAAGGGTTAAAGAGAAAGTTATGATCTTTTAAAATGTTGATCTTGTGACGTCATGTGCGAGGTGCTCTCCCATATGGTGTCTGCTATATGATTCCATCAATTGCTCTTTTTCTGTTTTTGATGAAGGAATAAATCACTTTCACAGAGGTATGTCACAAAAATGTGTGTCTAATGATTATCAAATGCACAGGTAAAATAATGCATATTGTTTTAAGAAGGACATTTTCCAAAAAAAAAATAGTACACAACATATGGGAGAGCATCTCGCATATATCGTCACAAAATTGACATTTCAAAAGATCATAACTTTCTTATCCTTTGACGGATTTTTGTCAAAACTTCACTAGTACATGTATGTAGCATTCATGTTCTGCTTTTATTAAAACAGCTGAACTTCAGGGTGAACTTTCCCTTTAATTTTGTCCTAAAGTGCATGTAGAATGCTCAGTATGGCTCAGTGTGTTCCTTCGTTAGATGACATCCGTCTTGAACAGAACCCCCGCAAATTATGTTTGATTTATTTCCCTGGCTAGACTAGGGAGAGGAAGCTCAGCTGGTCAGCGTCCACTTCCACCTGTCTTGAGAGCTTTAAAGGGCAGGATCATGAACAAGCTCATTGGGGCTTACCGGTCCCCCCTCCAATGACCATAGATGACCATACTTCATTATTGACCCTTAAGCCAGAAGAGGAAGCTAGGGGGGAGGGGAGGGGGCGGTTGTTGTGGCACTGCCGTGCTGCTGTGTGCTGCAGTCCTTGCGTGGGCTATTTTAGCACTCTACAAACTTAGTCATTCTCCTCAACAACTTGTTTTGGTGTCACTCAGAAATAAGTGATTGCCCAAATCATGGAGATAGAAGTCTCTCTTAAGAAAGTGCTCAAAAAGTAACTCCCCAAACTTTTGAATTATTTTTCCCCCTTTAGGGGTGCTTCTGGTAGAGACTAGCACAGGCTATTCTAGCGCTCTACATGTTCTTATCAAACTTTAAACTTACAAATGTGCCACTAGGAAGTTGTGTTATTATCTGCCTATAGATTTCAAATGCACCCCTCAAAAGTTATGTCATTGTCTGCAAAAGTAGAACCGACATCAGCAGAATATGCCCTACAAATTCAAGACTTCAAATAGTAATTTTTGTTACTTGCCTAATTGGCTAACTAATAGTTGTCTCTCTAGGGATATATTCATTAATCTGAAGTTTCCTCTATTCCAGTCCAGAATTAGTGCATGTACCTTGCATTATTTAACCCACTCTGTCCCATACGCAAGAATCTGAGTTGTGATTCAAATAGGGCTGGCGGTGCTTGGAACTAACTCAACTCATGTTAAGTTGAGTTAACTCGACTTATGTCACTATGTTAAATAATCCTTGGTGTTATAACCACTATCCGCATAGACGTCATAAATCTTATGCAAACATTGTCCAGGGCTTTTTTCTAGTTTGTGGGAAAATTCTTTGTATGTCATAATTCATAAAGTCAACATTATTCTGTCTGACATCCTATTCCATGCACTTTCCTGTCAAATAATGGCACCACATTTATAGATTTGTTTTATTATGGTTTTTAACAAGATCGCATTTGCCCACTGTTCATGCTTTGAAATACTGGCAAATCCCCTTTGTGATTCCTCTTTTGTTCAAAGTGTAAGTTTATGGAAGAAAGAATTCAAACAAAGGAAAAGTTACATGCTGCATGGAGGAAATGTACACTCCCTGCCTACACAAATACCATCTATTTTCTAAACTGTACTGAGTCTGGAAACAACTGGCAATAAAGACTAAGGCCTTTTCTTGTGTGAGGAGAGAGAGCAGGAAGGGAAGAGGGCTTAGTCTATATCGCCAGACATGGTTGTTTGCATCCTCAGCTGTGTGCATACACTCTACAGGCTAGACACACTGCACTATACCAGCAGTGCTTGCATTCGTACATTTAAAAAAAAAAAAAAGAGTCATTGTCATGATGAAGCGATCTGACACGATCCCAAAGAGGTTCTCATAATCAGAAATAACCTTTTTGAGAAGGGTTACAGGTGCCCTGTGCTGGAAATCTCTCATTTTCCTGTCAGATTGGTTAGCGTGATAGCAGGAACGTGCGGTGGCTGCGGTAGCAAACTTGCAGGAAAAGACTTGTGTAGAGGGAAAAAGCATGAACCACTTTTGCCTGTTTTTGTGGTCCATCAACACAGTTTGGGAAGTCAATGAGTTACGAACACAAGCGTTGCAAATATTGTTAACAGGTCTTTTGTCTTGCAGCACAAATTTAGATTGAAAAGCACTTTTGAACAAGATACATTAATAAGAAGAAAAAAACAAAGTAGACGATCTCAAATTTGGGATTTGTTAGTGCTTGTATATCAACATATCAAATGCATTTAAAAGTTTGAAACTTTTTATTAATAAATGGAAATATTCAATAAATAAAGGGCAAGGGCAAATAAAGGGCAAGGCTATGTTGGCAAGTCTTAAGAAACTTTTGTTATTAAGAAAGTTTATGTTTTGTGACGTCACATGCAAGATTTCTCTTGTGGCACTCAACTATAAATATTCAACATGTTAACATCCATGTGTTTTTAATGACATCAAAGAAAGATAGACAGAGAGTGTGCCATATCCACGGGCCTCCTTTAATTGACAAGTCAGAACCCACTGCTAGCACGTAAACCCAATTACACAGTATTTGCCTATACCATGCACGCCATGCTCTGCTCACATCTCCAGCCTGTACCTTATCACTTCACCCCACCTCAGGGGTGCGCTTCCTCCCCCCTTTAGAGCTAGATGTAGGGGAGGGGGGGTAAGAGGGGGGAAGGGAGCCCTTCCGTCAGGGGGTGTATTTTTAGCTCTGGGGGGAGAGGAAGTCATTGCAATCAATTGAGCCTGTGACACAGCACAATTTTGAGTGATATTCTAAGCTGAAGCTGCGTGTACTGGTCTGGCAGCTGTCACCCCACTCCCCACTAAACTAAACCCTCTCAATACCAAGCCAGAAAAAGCCCATTAACTTAATGCACATTTCACATACCTTTAGTGGTATTGACGGGGTTAAACTAAACCCTGTCAAGCACAAGTGTTACTTGCACATGTGTGTAACAAGTCCATTCTTCAGCCAGACGCTTCAGTCTGGCGCTGTTACCCCACTCCCCCCTAAACTGAACCTTCTCACTACCAAGCCAGAAAGAGGCCTATAGATTTAATAAGCATTTCACATACCTTTAGTGGTACTGACAGGGTTAAAACTAAACCTTTTGAAGCACAAGCTTTACTTGCACAAGTTTAACAAGTCCATTCTTCAGCCAAATGCTTCAGTTTAGCACTGTTTCCCCCCCCCCCCCAGCCAGAAAAAGTCCATTGACTTAATAGTTTCACTTAAACCAAGGGAATCTATGCAATACGAGCTCAGCTTTTTAATAGGTGTCCCCATATATCACTGTAAACTCTGTCTCTTCCTATTTTCAACATGCCATCTTAAGCTGATACAAAGAATGAATCAATGTACCTTGTATTGAATTTACTTTGTATTCTGTGTAATATGTACATTGTACTGTTCTTTGATGTCATTTTGTTTGTAATATGTGAAATATGAAACCAAACTAAACTGAAACTGAAACTGGAACTGAATACGCAGTGGTAATGAGAGGGTTAAAACTAAACCATTTGAAGCACAAGCTTTACTTGCACAAAAGTGTAACAAGTCCATTCTTCAGCCAAATGCAAAGGTAAAGGAACTGCAAAATTTCTTTTTCCATTGTAATGAATTAAAAGCATTAACAACCCTCCCCCCCCCCCCCCCCAGCACACACAAATATAGACATGCACTGGCTATTTGATTTAATTGTTGAAAGTCTAGATGGTAATCACATGAATGAACAAAGTAAGATAATTTTCTTCTTCATTTTGAAGTTGTGATTTGGTATACAAATTCTAGAACTTTAACATTTTAAGATACTTCCTTCCTTACAAACCAAAAAAAAAGAACTAGTGTGGGACTCAAGGTCATGGAATAAGTCATTACCACCATACACTTAACTTTAATCTTCAAAATGTTCATTATAATTTAATATACATTTGATATGGCTGGTACAGTATTTTACAACAAATTCACATCTCAAGTATTCTGATGAGCTCTTTCTAAAGTCCAGAGTGTAATTTGTCATTGTCTAAGCTTGGGGTAATACAAATACATTTTTTTTGTATTATATGACTAATTAAGTTTTCCCTGTATATGAGATAACATGTACATGTAGGAATGTTGATATCAGTGTTTCATTAGTAGCTTGCTTTGCACTCTTTTTACACATACAGTGTTGGATACATATTCATGTGCGACATATTTATAGAAGTATAATAGTACAGTACTGGGAGGTTTATCCCCTTTTCAAGTTTTGTATAGAGCTACATGTATATTAGGACACTTGAAGAATAATGAACGAAAATGGCATCAGGAATCAAGCTGAAAATAAGACATAAAATGATGCTCAAATTTGGGGGAGGTTTCACTAATGATATTCTTTTAATAATTCTTTGAATATTTGATCATTGTAATCATTGTAACCTACCATCAATGGTAACTACCTGGCAACAGCCAATGAGCTCTCATTATTGCATATGTTGCCATGGTAGCTACCATTGATGGTTATTGCAATAATCGAAAATCGTTATGCAACATGGCCTAGGACCAAAAGATTGTTTGTATCGGATAATGAATTCGGATCCCTCTACAGTGTCCTAAAGGGCGCCACCAACCACTGGTGGTGTGAGGAAGCAATATGATCAAGCACTGTGCATGTACATGTATTAGTGCATACATACAGTAGTGTCCCCAACATAAGATTCTGACATTGCAGACACGCAATGGTGTCAATATACACTCCCATGATTAATACATTTAGTATTTATACACGACCATGCAAAGCAAAAGCCCCTAGACCTGAACTGCTGTGCATGTTATAATCTAAATGGGGTTTCCCCTATGTCCTTGTACAGTAGATCTTTGACCAAAGAGAATATTGTTCAAAGGGTGTTCTTTAAAGGAAACACTAATGATGGACAGGTTTACATTTATGGCCTGGAGGGACCTTACACAAACTTATAAAAACCTTCATAACTACACGGATACATGTATGTACTTTAATGGTACTTAAATAAGATACAATATTTACATTTGTGCTTATATATGTAAGAAATAAAGATGCTTTCAGAGAACCAAAATATGAGGTGACGTGCTTATTTGATTGGTTCTACACTATGCGGGTAGAGCAATCCGCGGTGATCATAACTGCGAGTCCTGTTGCCAGTGCAACCAATGAGCCAATTAGGCAATGTGAGTCTGTGAGTAAAGCTCTGCAAGGGATGTTGCTTCGAGGGAGAGTTCCGCATGGCAATGGATGTCACAGTACCACTTCTTTACCACTCTTTAAGGATAATACAAGCCGAGGCTTCTTGCGTTCTATAAACAATGGCCAAATCTATCTTTGGTGTTGCAGAAAACGTGAACATGCAAGTACATTGTACCTATAGTATCAGTATGCAATGATTTGACCACCTTTCAGATCAATGATTTAGGTGAAATTAATCAAGCTATTGATTCTCAACATGCTAAAACTAGCCTTTTTAAAATATTTGTTTAGGGGTTGTGTAGAGGCAGCAAGAATGATACCTGCAAATCATTAGGCACATGTATCGAATGATGAAATGACAACTCCAATACTGGTATTATTTGATGTCCATTGGTAACAATGTTTTCTGTTTCTTTTGTTCTTTCCTTACAGAATGAAATCCGTGTCAAGTTTGAATACAACGGAGAAAAAAGGTAAGCCTCCCTCTTGCATTGGCAGTATGTGTTTCTACTTTTATCTTGCTAGTAGCCTTTCTTCCCACATGCAATATTTTTGTGGTCGATATAAGGGCAATATTAAAGTTATATGACTGTAGAATATGGTCGCTATACATGTAAAAACGGTTCAAACATCAATATATTTTCAGTTCTCCTGAAAATGTTTGTGAAGCTATGACTGTGAGATGTCATACATGTGATCGTTAGGTATTCTTGATCCATGTCAAGTTTCATGACAATTGTAAAAGGCTTTCCTGCCTTTGAAGGGGACCAATGGGCATTACAAAACTAGTATTTTGTTGTTTTGGTACTAGAATTGAATATCAGTCATACTGTGGGTCTGATATGCTTTTGTAATTTGAGAACATTGCATTTAATCAATACGGCGCTCTGAACATCGGCTATCTCAATATTCCTGCACCACTTCGTGTGCATGTCTGCTAGATAAATACGCATACATTATTCTTGTACTTTAGTGATTTATCGCAATGAACAATAAACAATAGTAAGCGGCGGGCACACAAATAATTTTTGAGATTTTCTTTGCTGGCTACGATATATCGCAATTGTGATCGATTAGAGTATTGTTAGGTGGTGTCGTTATCAGAACTGTGCTGTCCCTAGCAATGTAGAAATGCTCTCAGGATCTCAGACTTGTTTTGCGTGTTCATTTGAGATATGGGTGATTCCACAGGGTTGGGGCAATTTTTGAGACAGTCATACCACAACTCCAAATCAATATCTTTTTTAAACCAGGCAAATATAGTCATATAATGTCATGAGCAAAAAAATGGGGTCCCATCCAGTAATATTTCTCAAAGACCATGGCATATTGCAATTTGACTTATGAAAATTTCTTGTCCATGTAAAAACAATATGAAGTCCATGTAACGGTGGTAGATTTTTGTATGCCTGTTGCTTCATCAAATGCATAAAAGATTTCCAATTCTAACGTCTATACTCAGAAAAGAGAGCAATTTTTCATTGACAGCTCAAAACTTAACCACGTCTGAATTGATCTTCATGGTGAACTGCAAAGGTTGTTACATGGACATTGCATGAAAACTTGCAACAACCCCATGGAATGACCCATATATATGTGATATGAGAGAGCTCCCTCTGCCTGATGGTACCCTTTAAAGGGCATATACTGTACTGGGAAGGCAAAAAAGCCTTAAAAATGTAATTGTCAGCAATCTTCTTGCCAATCGTCTTACATTCATGTATTGTCCATTTTAAAAGCTTGCTGAAAGTTATTTGCCCTCAAATGATCCACATATGGAGTAATTAATGATTAATGATTAATGATTTGTGATTTAATCACTCTTTACTCCAAATGTCGATCATTTCAGGGCAAATAAATTTCAGCAAGCTTCTAAAATAGATAATACGTGAATTTAAGACCATTGGCACGAAGATTGCTAACAATTACATTTTTAAGGCTTTTTTGCCTTCCCAATACAGTATATGCCCTTTAACCTGGCCTCTCTGGCACACAAGCCATGGGAGAGTGGGCGGGTGAGAAGAATCATCACATCACAGGCTCTGCGTGAGAAGTATGATTCGATTCATTACATGGCCCTCATCGCAACATCAGAATGCAATTGATCTTTTTAGTTTGGATTTCCTGAGTTACTCACAACCAAATGCGGGGTGCGAAGTTGAATGTGGCCACCCTGTGCCTTTTATTCCGCTTTTCAGCATTTTCCGCACAGTACTTTCCAAAAACATTGCAAATGAAACCTTAACCAAAAATAAGTGCTTATGTAGAATGTGAACTTTAATATTTGAACTTTATGTCAAAAGAGTTGTATTAGAGCTGTATTAATAAACTAGAGGGCGCAGTCCCTATTCTGCTAATGTAACGCTGGCGTGCCCGCATGGGGGAGCGGCCGCCATTAGCAAAGAGGGCAACAGAGGACAAAGTACCCAGATCTAACCTACAACTGCGTACGAATTTTATTGCGGAAGTGCACAATCGAATCGATACTCTATTATTCATGACTGTATGGTTTTATCGTATGTTGAGCTGTTCATACCTGCATTTTTGGATTGATCATTTAAATAACACTATTTCCATGAAATCAGAGGGTAAAACACATTTACAAGCCTTACCGTATCGACGAAAATCAGCAACAAATCTAGTGTTTCTGACAGCTTCCTACACTATGGTCCACGGAAACAATACAGCATTCGCGTCCTGATCGGTGGCATACATGGCACAACTCCAGTCAATCGGCAATACCCCAAAGAGTCGTTCCTTTCATTCAGCTCGCTTTGATGATGTCTTTGACGAGACCTCTGACGGGCAATGTAGATGTGTTTTATAAACTAGTATAACTTGAGCAAGTGTTATCCATTTCTTACAAAAGTCTTTAAAAGGAATACCTTCAACCTTGCCGAAAAAAATCAGGGAAAAAGTGTTTGAGAAATTGTCTCTTTTTACAACAAAATCTCATTGAGCCTGCTAATGTAAAGTTTATTGAGTGGAAAATTAATATATCTAGCTAAAAATGTTAATTTGGGGGGTGATTCGTGTTGAATCGGATCAAGATCACACTTTCTCCCCTACCATCCTAGAATACGCAGTCCCATATGCTCATTTTCATTTGATCTTTTTACGTACTCTGCTGCGAGTTGTTATGTGCGTGTGTATATGCTGTGAAGCGTACATATGAATGGTTCGACCGTGAAATGGATGGGGACAGATGAAGAGATATGAGTGTGTGAGAAATAAAGAGATGAGGAGAAAGAGAGTAAAAGACATTATTTCTAGGTATCTAGGCCAAACTGACTCTTGTGTTCTCCATTCTTTTTAAAGATCAAATTATTTCAAAGTAGGCCTATCTACAATGACATCGATGAGGCCAAATTCAATCCCGGAAATTCAAGTGCCCTGTCTGAAACTATGCTAGCCTGACTCTCGTCATGAAACCTAGCGAGAAACTGCCACCAAATTAAAAATTGAATGAATATTCAATAGAACTTGAATAATTTTCCTTCACGATAGAATGCTGCCATCGTAAGTTCAAACAGGCCCATCCAAATTGTAAATGTTTGTTCACAATTTTTCCCCCACTCTTTCAGCATACATTAGGGGGCAGTGAACAACTATGTGGATGAATTGAGAGTGACTTTCCAAGTTTGGCATTGTGTATAAAGTTGCTCTGAGTTACTCATAAAGGACGACAATATCTGACAGATTGTTTCTGGTTTCGAAACCCCAAAAGGTGCCAATGTGTCACAGAAAGCGTGCATTAACTGGTTTCGTAGCACAGCCCCCGTGATCCCTACGATCCCGGGGCTAATAGATTGCAGATACGCCGAAGCAAATGTCTCCTCTTTAATTTCCTGGCTTGTAGATCAAGGCATTATTAGTTTGTTAGTGCGGAGCTCCTGATGGGAAAAAGCTGTTGAGTTATGCTGGATATTTGCTAATGTGCGCTCTTTCCCAGTAATGTTTTTCTCGGGGGAAGAGATTCGTACAATTCAAAGTGTCTTAGCAATAATATGAACACTGTGATTCAATTTCTTGCTAGAGTTCAAGAGTTTAACAAATCGACTTACTACAGCAATAGACTTAAAGAAGGGAGGATTTTTTTTTCCTTTTTTTAATGCTGTTGTAGAATTGAGATAAATGCATGTATACAGCACTGTTATTGTTCTTTTTGTCCAGTCATATATGTGTATGTAATTGAATTGCCCTCTGTAATAAACCCTAAGGCCTTGTCCTGATCTTTGCAAATAGGAGGAATGACAAGAAGAAGAAGTGCTGAAACAATTCATGAGGGAGATCAAAATGACAGTGACAAATGCTCATTATGGGTATCATACAAGTTGTATGAAAAGCATGCCACCTCCCCAAGCCATCTTCAATTCTATAATGTGTGACATGAAGAAGTTACCCTCAAGACAGGATGTGCCTTTTGCAGTCAAGAAAATAACATTTTGGAAATATCACGGAAGATGGAAGAATATACTGTCGCAGAACTTCTCTCCCAATGATAGGCCTGGAAACAAAGCAAAATTTGTACGCGAAATTATAGCAATTGCTAGATTATGAGGAAGTTTTTGGCTGGTCATCCAAACCCTATGGCCTAGAGACTGGAGACACGTTTTCCTTTGGGTATATTGCTGATTCCTGCCGAGTTTCATGACTTTTGCAAGTGGGACACCCTATCTTTAACTGGCAAAACTTTCAAAACATATTGTTTGCACCCTCATTAAAAGTTTCATTTTTTCATCATATCAAGATCTGATTACCCAGTAAATGGAAAATTTGTCATACCAAGTGCCAAGTGGAAACCATAATCACTGACAGAAGTTCTTTATTCACATATTCGATTGCACATTGGATTTTGATTTGATTTTTACTCTTGTATAAATTGTTGCCTTTCTGTAACTATTATTTCTTATTTTTTCCTTCCCCGTTTCCAGGATATTACAAATTCCCAGGCCGCTCAAGTACGATGACTTACTCCAAAAGGCTCGGACAACGTTTGGGCAGGCTCTGGATATGTTCCTGACGAATCATAATAATACATTAACGGTAAGAAGACACAGGGTGTGTTTTCATGGACTCTATCCTAGCCCTATAATCAGCGTTTTCAAACGTGATACCGGCTAACGTTTGCAGTTGATTAGTGCGACTGCATGCTGTTACGTGTTAAGCCTCGCCAATTTGGAAGGCAGAAAATGTGCGTTTTGAAATGCATATGAGCCAGAATCACATGTCTGAGAGTTGATAAATGCAAAGCCATTTTGGAAGACGTTTTCAGCGTACAGGTATATTATGGACTTGCACTTCCTTTTTCGTGGAGTGGTACACCACGTGCAGTCTGCTGGTCTTTAGAGCTTGTGTCAATGGCACTGCACAGATGGGCCTGTCTACAGTAATGGGTACATCTCTGTTACATTTACTGTAACATTCGCATAATTCTCTTAAATTCCCATTATGTTTTTTGTCTCTTAAACAAACCAGCCAATAATAATAAAATATCAAAGAAATGTATTGATTTGCACTTTACAAGGTACGCTTGTACGCTTTTGTACGCTTCAGAAAATTTGCCCTGTGCAAATCTGCCATAGCACATTTTTAACGGGAAAGACGAGTGTGTTAGAAATTAAGTTTCACACATTTCTTTTGCTTTCCAATAAAACTTTAAACTGGATCACCACGAAATTGTGTGTGCCAGATTTTTTCTGTGCATTAGTCAAGGGTCAACAAACTTCTCATGATGAAGTACTATCTTCTGAATATCTCTGGGTAGAACTAGAAGTATATTTTAATTGATTATTTTTTTTTTACATACTTTTGCCCCAATGGGCAAGTTTATTTACAAAAGAAAAAAAATGAACACGTTTACAGAAGTCAAATCATATACATTATTCAAACAAATGTTTTAACATACTCCATTTCAAAGTAAAATCTGTCCTTTTCCCATTCATATCATAAGTGTAACATTCATCTAAATAATAAGTTTGTATTACCTTCTGAATCTTCTTAAAATCGGGTACAGTTTTGTTCAACCTCGAGAAGTATAATTGTTGTTTGACTAAAATGATAATACAATTCAAGGCATCTTTTCACTTATCTTTGTATCCAAACAAAATATTCTGGAGTAAATTTAAAAATAAACATAAAAGATGATATCTGCGTTTCTATTTTACTCCAAATATTTCTACTAAAATTACAGAAGTAAAAGAGGTGTTCAATTGTTTCCTTTACATTATAACAAAATGTACAGTACTCAGTATTTGTGATCTTTAGTTTGAATAAATTATTGTTTAAAAACACAATTCTATTGAAAACTTTGTATTGGAAATACTTTATCCGAATGTCGGTTGTGAATCTGAAAATCATCCTATTCAATTTTGGTATTTTAGTGTGATCCAAAAGAATATTTGAATTTTTCCCCATTTTGTTGCAATAGTTTTGGCAGAATCTTTATTTCCTATCAAAAGTTTGTATATACTTTTACACCCCTTTTTATCACACATTATAGGAGAAATATAAGGCATAACAAATGGTTCACATATTCTATTATGTAGGTTTTGAAAGTTTTGATTAAACACACATCTTAGAGCCTGAGAAATTGAAAAATGTTCCAAAACATTGACTTTTAAAACCAAACTTAATTTCACTTTCAGTTAAAGATATAATATTTCCTTCTCGATCTATTAAATCATTAATAAATCTTATACCCCTTTCTTGCCAGTGTTTAAAATAAACAAACCTTCAATCTATTTGTATTTAACTATTTTTCCATAAAGGTTGCGCTAACCAGTTGATATTTTCAGATTTTTTAAATATCAAAAATAGCATGGCAAAAAATTCTTTCCAAAAAGGATTACTAATCTTTTCTGGTATGTTATAAAAAATATTCATCCCCATAAAACAGATGGAAAGGCTGTCCTAATAGGAATCCTAATAGACTTTCTACGTCATCACATTTTCTTAACAGAATTCCTCTCAACCATGTCAATTTTAATGCTTTGTTAAAACAATCTATATCTATCATTTTCAATCCCCCTTCTTCGTATGAACCAAGTATTTGTTCCCTACTAATTTTGTCTGGTTTTCCATTCATAATATTTTTCATTAATTGAGCCGATGGACTGGGGATTGAAAGAAAAAGATGATTGAATTGTGTTAATTAAAGGGATTTAGCCACTGTAATTCTACCCAAATGTGTAATATTTCTCTTTGACCGTGAAATCATCTGTCTTTTTAATTCATTAAAAATCCTATCGTAATTGAAATCTGGGATCTTATTAATATTCACATGAAAATCTGTACCAAGATAGCGGAAATAAGTATCCTTTATCAAGATCACTTCTACTCCATTGTCTAAAATTGTGCTTTTCAGGTTACCCAAAAAAATAATTTACGTCTTTTGTGAAGTGAGTTTAAGTCCAGTAAATTGAGTGAAAAAAGAAATAATCTCCAACGCTTTTTGAAAAGACTTATTTGATCCAGAAATGAATAAAGCCGTATCATCAGCATATTGAAGTATTTTTAATTCTCTTTTGTTCACTTTCATTCCCTCAAATTGATTATTGGTGTGAATCCATCAATGATTCTCTAGTTATGTCGCCCATTTGGTGAGTTTACCATTCCATATTGTTGAGAGGATGTGAAAGAAATTTTGATTTACTTGATTGTAAAGATATTTGTTATGGATTTTTGTTTCTTCCTCTTCTCTTGCAGTTACTAATACCAATCCAAAATCAGACTGATGTCAATCATGCGGTCGAGATCACAGACCAGAACCCGAATGCCAAGAGTCTCAGGATACACCTCGAGCCTGCCGTGGGCTCTTCTTCCTCCTCAAACAACAATGGCAGCTCCAAGAGAGATCTCTACGACACCGCGGTGAGTTGCTTTTCTGGACCCTGTTGCATAAAAATTACCATTAATGGTAACTCTGCCATTAATGGTAACTACCATAGTAACAGCACTGGACAGCCAATCAAATCAAAGGCTGCCATAGAACTTGCCATTGATAGCAAAGTTACCATCAATGGTAAGTTTTATGCAACAGGGCCCAGATTATGTTTATGACTTCATTTCAAGAAGTTACTTCAAATTCTCATACTTCTATGAATGATTATGTTAACTTTGTTTGTTTTGGCATATTTTGTACCTGAATTTATATGTTATTGTCTGTGTTCTTTCTGTGGAAAATTAAATAGAATTGAACCTGAAGTTAGATATTATTGTTTGTGTTGTATTTTTGAGGAAAATAAAATTGTATCGAAATAAAGTAAAAATGTTTATGCTTGTTTGTTCTTGCATATTTTGAATATTGCAAAATTTGGGTAGAATTGAAATGAAATAAAAATTGCACCTTGCAGATCCGGAGTGGCAGTGGGAATGTTTCTCAATCCAAGCACCACTCGTCCCCGTCCCGCTCCCAGTCAGTGCCTCAGGACTCCCAGGTGCGTTCCCACGCCCACCCTGAAGAGGCCTACAACAAGCGCTACTCCTCCCAGGAAATGCCCACGAGGGACAACGCCAACCGCTCGCCCCCTCCAGGTTACGTGCCCGGTTACGTGCCCGCCGAAACCAGCATCAGCAGAAGCCACCACGAGTCATATGGGGAGGGCGCTTTTATCCCAGAGCCCGAAGAGGTGAGTCCAGGGGCCGTATTCCATAAACATCTAAGAATTTTTGCTTAAGTCTAAGCAATTTGTCTTAGCCTTTTTCTTGTCTAAGAAATTTGTCCTAACGGTATTCCATAAACTTAAGCAATTTTTCTTAGGTTAGATGATTTGGCTAAGCCAAATCTTACAATTCTTTGACGTCATGAGAAAATTGGTGACGTCACGCAACTTTCATCACACTCGTTCTCCCACGAACAGCTCCCCGCGGTGAAAAGTCAATGCATTTTATGTGTTTAGGCAAAAATTGCACCAGCATTGAGTCTACCGTTAAAGCTATGCATACCTTGTCTGTGGTCTCAATAGGATAGTTCCAATTTGCCATAGGGGCAAAGTCATCATAGATGAGATCAGTGATGTTAAACATACCGTGCCGACATTTCACCAGTACGAACGCAAGTTGAAAATAGAGGTATTTGGAACGAAAATGTGCAATTGTCAAATATGTACACATTTTGCCTAGAGTTTTCTTCCGTTAATCTTACATCTTGCTTACTAATGGCTATGCGTAAAAGAAAACGCGCATCCAACCTTTGACAATGAAATTAACACGCATTGAGCAGAAATACGCGGTCATGGTGCAAGCGCGCGTGGATAAAGCTACCATACTGCGCGCAACCACTCTGCAACCCCAAAGTTAAGACAACCCACAGCTGTCTTAAAGTTAGGGCAAAATTCTTAGCCATTTGTACTTTATAGAATACTAAGTACACAATTTTAAGAAAAGTTACTAAGTCATACATCCTAAATCTGTCTTAGCTAAGCAAAAAATCTTAGCCGAATTCTAAGACAAAACTCGTAGCCAAATTTTTATGGAATACGCATTTTGGCTAAGAATTTTGTCTTAGACAGAAGATAAGACAAATTGCTTAGATTTTTTGACTTAAGCATGCTTATCTTGTTTATGGAATGCGGCCCCAGGGGCATTTCATTAAAGGGAAAGTCCACCCTGAGGTTCAGTTGGTTTCAATAAAAGCGCAAACATGAAAGGAGCACATCAGTGAAAGTTTGATGAAAATCTGTTAAAGGATAAGAAAGTTATGATCTTTTAAAATGTTAATTTTGTGACATCACATGTGAGGTGCTCTCCCATATGTTGTGTGATATATAATTCCATGAAGTGTGCTTTTTCTGTTTTTGATCAAGGAATTTTTTTTCTTCATAGAGGTTTTTTTTTTTAATTATGTTTCCATTGATGTATCAAATGCACAGGTAAAATAATGCATTTCCTCACAGCCTAGTACCTAGTCTGTGTTACCAGACATAGTTGTTAACAGGCTGGGTTGTGTCCATGCACCTCACAGCCTAGTACCTAGTCTATGTTACCAGACATAGTTGTTAACAGGCTGGGTTGTGTCCATGCACCTCACAGCCTAGTACCTAGTCTATGTTACCAGACATAGTTGTTAACAGGCTGGGTTGTGTCCATGCACCTCACAGCCTAGTACCTAGTCTGTGTTACCAGACATAGTTGTTAACAGGCTGGGTTGTGTCCATGCACCTCAAAGCCTAGTACCTAGTCTGTGTTACCAGACGTAGTTGTTAACAGGCTGGGTTTTGTCCATGCACCTCACAGCCTAGTACCTAGTCTGTGTTACCAGACATAGTTGTTAACAGGCTGGGTTGTGTCCATGCACCTCACAGCCTAGTACCTAGGCTAGGAATGGCCCGGTTGTGTATTGACTGATATTGATGTTTTCCTTTTCTTTGATTTGCAGAGAATTATAGGCAGTCCAGATGGAAGCCAACAGTCACTAGATAAAATGAGGTTGGGAAGCCATTCATTAGGGAGGTAAGTACACAGACCGACATGGGCCCTGTTGCATAAAACTTACCATCGATTGCGGACAGACATGGGCCCTGTTCCATAAAATTTACCATTGATTGCAGACAGACATGGGTCCTGTTGCATAAAACTTACCATTGATGGCAGACAGACATGGGTCCTGTTGCATAAAACTTACCGTTGATTGCAGACAGACATGGGTCCTGTTGCATAAAACTTACCATTGATGGCAGACAGACATGGGTCCTGTTGCATAAAACTTACCGTTGATTGCAGACAGACATGGGTCCTGTTGCATAAAACTTACCATTGATGGCAGACAGACATGGGTCCTGTTGCATAAAACTTACCATTGATGGCAGACAGACATGGGTCCTGTTGCATAAAACTTACCATTGATGGCAGACAGACATGGGCCCTGTTGCATAAAACTTACCATTGATAGCATACAGACATGGGTCCTGTTGCATAAAACTTACCGTTGATTGCAGACAGACATGGGTCCTGTTGCATAAAACTTACCATCGATTGCGGACAGACATGGGCCCTGTTCCATAAAATTTACCATTGATTGCAGACAGACATGGGTCCTGTTGCATAAAACTTACCATTGATGGCAGACAGACATGGGTCCTGTTGCATAAAACTTACCGTTGATTGCAGACAGACATGGGTCCTGTTGCATAAAACTTACCATTGATGGCAGACAGACATGGGTCCTGTTGCATAAAACTTACCGTTGATTGCAGACAGACATGGGTCCTGTTGCATAAAACTTACCATTGATGGCAGACAGACATGGGTCCTGTTGCATAAAACTTACCATTGATGGCAGACAGACATGGGTCCTGTTGCATAAAACTTACCATTGATGGCAGACAGACATGGGCCCTGTTGCATAAAACTTACCATTGATAGCATACAGACATGGGTCCTGTTGCATAAAACTTACCGTTGATTGCAGACAGACATGGGTCCTGTTGCATAAAACTTACCATTGATAGCAGACAGACATGGGCCCTGTTGCATAAAATTTACCATTGATTGCAGACAGACATGGGTCCTGTTGCATAAAACTTACCATTGATTGCAGACAGACATGTGCCCTGTTGCATAAAATTTACCATTGATTGCAGACAGACATGGGCCCTGTTGCATAAAATTTACCATTGATTGCAGACAGACATGGACCCTGTTGCATAAAACTTACCATTGATGGCAGACAGACATGGGCCCTGTTCCATAAAACTTACCATTAATGGTAGCTTTGCTACCAATGGCAACCTCAAATGGATCCTTGACTTTGATTGGCTGTCAAGCGACACAACCATGGTAGTTACCATTAATAGAAAGTTTTATGCAATGGGACCATGATGTAGATAAAAGGAGTGAGAGGTGGATGGAATGCTCAAAGAACGCATGTACCGTCATATTTAACCCGCTGTGTGCCAGAAAACCTGCTGCTCCATCTGATTGGTATGCATTGATAGTGAAATAATCCACACATGCCATTAAAGACAGGGTATCCCTTTTGCAGGTAAAAAAAAATCAAATTAATTGGGTAAAAATCAGAGAAAATTCTATGTAAGAACCTCCATCCGTTCTGCATAGAGACGTACAGTAGAGCCTGAGATCAATGTCACAGCTGATTGCTATCAAATGCAATCAGCTCCATACACTGACTGCAGTCTGACTGCAATACATTGCAATCAGCTGTGATATTGATCTCAGACCCAACTGTATGTTACTTAGATGGATAGAAAGTAGTAGATAGATAAAGAGATGAATGAATACATGCATAGATACATACAAATGTATAAAGTAAGACATTGTAAACATTGACTAGGCTCTATCTGCATGTGTGTCTGTGTATGTATTTGACTGTGTGTGTGTGAGAGAGAGTACTTAAATCATTATGATAAGCACTATGTATAGGCATGCAGAATTCTTAAATGAAACACTTCACGCAAACCATTCTGTATCCTTGTTCATTCTCTCTCTCTTCTCTAGTGCCTCTGGCAAAATGTTCAAGTCACAGAGTTGCGCGAACCAAGAAGACTTTGGTAAGTTTGCATTCAAATACTCTATCTACTTCATGAATTTCCTTAAGAAACAAGTTTTTTTAAAGACTCATTTGAATTCTGAGAAATCAAGCTTTTCTTTTGATTTGAGATAACATTATCCTTAAGCTGGTTCCTTGTCCTTCTGTTAATCTATCTGTCCTCTCTTTGTCCTTAAGACATATCCTTACTTCTGACATGTACTTCAATTGGTTCTTTCTAATCTTCAACCTTGTTTTATAATAGGATGATGAACACCTTTGTATGGGTTCATCTTTGTACACATACTGGGGACATTTTCATCGGCCATTGGTCAAGCAGAAGTCTTAGTAAAGATATTGTATCGATACGATGTGAATAAATGGCATGTATAAAATGTCATTTCTGTTAACTTAACTTTTCTTGTTAAAAATTGTATTTTCAAAGATATCCTGCCTATAAATCTTTGCTTCTTTGGACCTCTCCTCTCTCTCTCAGTCGATTTAAAAATGTTTGATTGATTTGTTTTATTTCAGATTCAGTAAAAAAAAAAAAACACATATAAACATATTTGCAAAGTACATATCAAGTTAGGTTATAGAAAAGGTGTTCGACTTATATTTTTCAACTAATGTTTAAAGTCAATACCCTGTTCTTACTGTATGGGTTGTGGAAACAAATAACCTAACTTTGAACGTGAAACCTAAAATCTTTCCTTTGTTCCCCTCTCCAGATAATTCTCCAATCGGTAGAGGGATGATCAAAGGCGGTACATTTCCATCAAGACAAAGTGTCAAAAGTTCCAGAATAGACGCTGATGACGGTAAGCAAACTTTAAAAGCCAACCAGTTTGTGATCATTTGATCTTGGATTGATGACGTGAAGAGACTGTTAAGAGGAAGATTGATAAGTGAGACCCACTTGGCAGAGAACAGAGCTTAATGCTCTTGTGAAGACCACAGTAAGTGAGTTTACTGCATGTCTTGTGTGGAATATTTCTTCTCTAGAATAATTGGTATCATCCACTGTAATGGTAAGTGTGTTTTACACTGGCAGGAAGTAAAGTCCACATCAAAATGTTAAAATATGTTGACATACAGTTGGGCCTGAGATCAATATCACAGCTGATTGCAATCTATTGCAGTCAGATTGCAGTCAATGTATGGAGCTGATTGCATTTGATTGCAATCACTGTGCATTTGATCTCAGGCTCCACTGAAACCTCACATGCCCACAACATATTATGTTGTTCTAATTCACTTTCCTTTCCTTTCTTCACCCCATAAGTGGGCCAATTATCCGCAAGAATACAACCACATGGTGTTACCGAAAATGTTACTATTTTCTAAATAGGATTTATTAGAACACTCTCACCGTGGAAACATTCAAAGAACATTTAATATTATGTTGTGTTTTAATTCATTGTTATCAATGATTGCTCTTGAAATATAACTATAGGAAATCTTTTGTCTGTTGAATACACACATATGATTTCATGCACGTTCACCCATTCATGACTTGCCTATCACTATTTGCCAACAGGTCGTAAAACATTTCCAAGCCGGGGCAAGAGGCCGCCACTGTCATCGATGCATGACGACCAGCAGTCGATATCAGACTCGATGTCGTCGTTGGGTCGCAGTAGCAGTAGCGGGATCAGCCCAGACTACGACACGGACAGCAGCATTCCTAGGAGGTGGACAGAAGGAGACTTAGAAGGACTGTCACACCCACCCTTCGATCCTGTGAATGATACCAGATGTAAGTAGGGAGAGGACAGGGATCATTAGGAGGGGTTAGGGGTGGGAGGGGGGTGGCAGCTACAGTAGCAGTACCAGGATCAGCCCAAACTATGACAGAAGAACTGTCACACCCAACCTTCAATGCTGTGAACGACACCAGATGTAAGTAGGGAGAGGACTGGGATCATTAGGAGGGGTTAAGGGTGGGAGGGGGTGGCGGCTGCAGCAGCAGTACCAGGATCAGCCCAAACTATGACAGAAGGACTGTCACACCCAACCTTCAATGCTGTGAACGACACCAGATGTAAGTAGGGAGAGGACTGGGATCATTAGGAACGGTTAGGGGTAGGAGGGGGGTGGCGGCTGCAGTAGCAGTACCAGGATCAGCCCAGACTATGACAGAAGAACTGTCACACCCACCCTTCAATGCTGTGAACGACACCAGATGTAAGTAGGGAGAGGATTGGGATCATTACATTAGGAGGGGTTAGGGGTAGGAGGGGGGTGGCGGCTGCAGTAGCAGTACCAGGATCAGCCCAGACTATGACAGAAGAGCTGTCACATCCAACCTTCAATGCTGTGAACGACACCAGGTGGAAGTAGGGAGAGGACTGGGATCATTAGGAAGGGTTAGGGGTAGGAGGGGGGTGGCGGCTGCAGTAGCAGTACCAGGATCAGCCCAGACTATGACAGAAGAACTGTCACACCCAACCTTCAATGCTGTGAACGACACCAGAAGTAGGGAGAAGGCTGGGATCATGTTGCACACAAAATTTGAATTATTGTTACTTACCAGTGATTTTAACTTCCACAGTAGCATCTATGAATTTCACAGCTCATTGATTGTTTCCATGGAAGTTGCAATGATTGAAAATGTATATACCATGCCATAGGCGCTGTTCACTTTAAAGTGAGTATCATTGCATAAATTACTTGTTTAAAAAACTTTCTCTCCTTGTACCCTTTCCCGGCAATGCAGCTCCACGAGCGCCGACAAATTGGCAGAGGCGGAAGATGCTAGGTCAGGGAGCCTTTGGCGTAGTCTACGTCTGCTACGACGCAGACACGGGGCGAGAGCTGGCCGTCAAGCAAGTCCGAACCGAAAATAGCAATACTGATGCTAGAAAAGTAAGATTGGCCAGAATCCTTATTCTCTTTCCATATAAGTTTGAAACCTGACTTAAAGATGGCCCATCCTTTTTACAAACATCTGCAAACAAAAAAAAAAGCTCGATCAATTATTGAAGATTATTTCCTCAAAATCGAATATTATCATTCCAGGGAAAAGTTATATAGCCATTCTCTCTCAAATGATGACAAAGTCAGGGAACTTTCAGAATTAGGACTGCAAAAGGAACGGGCTACCTTTATGTATAAAAAAAAATGTGTGCTAATAGAGCAATCACAGTTATAAGTATTGTAGGGGACTTAGTCGATCTCAAGTCAGAACTCAATCAGTACGTCTAGGATACCTCTATTTTTAGCCGTTGTCCAAAAGGATAGTACAAGAGACTGTTTTTGTTATGTAAGCAAATTTTATGCATACCATTCTCACATCACATTACTAATCGCACCCCAAGGCTTTACTTTGATATACACAGTAATTTGAGGTCTTCACACTCTTGTGCTCAATGATACTGAACTGTGCTTTACATTTTTATTGCACTGAAAAAACATGAAGCAATAAAACCCTAGAGATAGTACAAGGCTTTATTGGGAATTGTACAGCTAGTAACAACTTCTACATTCAGTGTGCATTCCATCCATTTTAACTCAATGATGAAATACAGGTGAATGGAATTATGCATCAGTACGCACTAAAGGGGAAGTTGTGAATACATCCTGAAAAAGCAGCTTACTCCGTTGCTCTTTGCTGATTGCCCATTTGCTTGCATGTGCTTTCCCGTGCAGGAGGTGCAATCGCTGAAGCAAGAGATTGGGTTGTTGAGGAATCTGCAGCACCCGAGGATAGTGCAATACTTTGGCTGTCTGGAGGAGAACGGAACCCTCTCTATCTTCATGGAGTTAATGTCAGGGGTAAGTGCTGCTCCATGGAAAAAGCCTGGGGGTGTTTCACCAAGCTGTTCGTAAGTTACGAACGACTGGTGATCCCTTCTTGTGCTCAATGCGGTACCACACTTTGTTCATTGAGAATCTTATTTAGCACAAGAAGGGATCACCAGTCGTTCGTAAAGTCGTTCGTAACTTATGAACAGCTTGGTGAAACGCCCCCCTGTTTGTAGTTACACCATGGTCGGACAATCCACTGAATAAATACTACTAGACTGCAGACTGGGATTTGTTCATGAAGCTGTGTTCGATGATGGATGTGAAGACAGTTTATAGTTAGCCCGGCACAACAATAGAGGCAGATCTGTAGTGGAATGTTCATTCACTTCCTTCTCAGGGCTGAATAGCTCTTGCCATATATGCATGATAATAAGTTGAAATGTGCTTGACTATCTCATGAAATTCCATTTTACTATGTATGACCTGAGGTCATTTTCTAACAGCAATAACCTGCTCATGCAGAGATTGCAACTGGCTTATTCAGCTCACATGGCTCACAGGGTGTCGCATAGCTGCCAAGAAGTACAGATTTTTTAAGTACTGAAATTTGAAAAGATTACTGGAGGTTTCATACAAAATACTGATATCATAAGTTCTAGTTCATGGGTTGTTCTATTGTCTTCATTTGAAAATACTTATTTTTTTCCATCAAAGTACTGACGTTCAGCCGGTAGAATGCTGAAATGTTTTGATTACCTGTAAGGTTGGCAACCCTGGGTGCCAGCTCTGACCAGGCATTCCCCACTGGTTTGTTTAGGGCCCAGTTGCATAAAACTTACCATTACTGGTAAATGAAACTACCATGGTAACAACGCTTGACATTCAATGAGATGCAAGGTTTCCATAGAAATTGCCATTGGTAGCAAAGATACCATCAATGGTATGTTTTATGCAACAGGGCCTAGGAGTCGGCCATTTGTCTGTAATTTATCGTACTAACTTTGGTAATGCTTGTTTGTGATTTATCGTTGTTCAATTTTGGTCAGGCTTGTTTCTGTACACAAAGTCAACACAGATAATTGAGAAGAGTTCTCAGAAGATTCATCTTCTCTGTGTATTTTTCATATTGTATGTCCTGGGCCCTGTTGCATAAAACATACCATTGATGGTAAGTTTGCTACCAATGGTAACTTCTATGGAAACCTTGAATTTCATTGGCTGCTGAGCGATGTTTCCATGGTAGTTACCATTCATGGCATAGTTACCATTAATGGTAAGCTTTATGCAATGAAGCCCAGATATTTCATGATCTGTCAGATCTTATTTCTACTACCCTACTATCCTTGAGACTTGTAAGTGCTTTAGTCCCATGTTGCACTAAATAAGGTCATGAAACTATAAAGCCAGACCTCAACAATCTAATCGAGATGATTATTCCGTATAACTAGCTACCTTCCCCTCTCCTATCAGTCATGTTAGTGACATAATTTCATGATGTGTCTGTGTACGGGAGAGGGTTCCTACCAGATCTTATTTCTACTACCCCACTACTCTTGAGACTTGTAAGCAACATTCAGGCATTTTGGCATGCATATCACACACAAATTCCATAGAGCAGCTCTTTATTTGACACAGGAAAGATTTAACACTTCATTAACCCTCTCTTTGTTAACACTCTCTGTCCATTTGTCCAGGGTTCAGTGAAAGACGAGCTAAGGAATTATGGCGCTCTGACTGAAATGGTCACGAGAAAATACACCAGACAGATTCTTGAAGGAACGGCATACCTCCATGACCATCACATAGTACATAGAGACATCAAAGGTAAGCAGGCAGTCCACTCATATGATTTCACCCTGTCCACTATCTACTTGGGAGGTGTTTCTCCAAGCTGTTTGTACGCTGCAGACGACTTTACCCACAGCTGGTGACCCGTTCTTGTGCTAAATCATATTCTAAATTATTCTGATTCCCATCAGCTAAACTTTAAATCCAGTCTTCGTAAATTAAAATGCTTGTTGTTGATAACAATTGTCTTGTTTCACCAAGCTGTTCGTAAGCTACAAACAATTTTACGAATGACTTGTGACTTGGTGACTGGTGATTTAGCAAGCATAAATTAATGAATGTATGGGCATGTTTATCAACTCTTTTTTTGGTAGAATTATGGTTTCCAAACGCGTTGAAATTTTTTTAAACGTGTTTACACGAGTTGATAAACGCAAAGGTGTTTTGATTATGGGGTTTGGAAAGCTGTTTTGAAACACGCAAATTTGTACAATCCTAAACGCGTTTAAACCAGCAACGCGTTTATAGAAGCGAGATAAACGCAAAGCTGTTTTGAAACGCGTTTAAACCATATGTTTTCGATGACAAGGCCGGTTTTCGACTTGGGCGATCGGGTTGATAAATGCACTGTTTTTTTTAAAACGCGTTTGGAAATGCGTTCGTAAAGGCCTTTGGAAACGCGTTTAAATTTCTGAAAAGTTGATAAACACGGCCTATGATGTCATTTCTTTGTGTTGACAGGCGCAAACGTGTTACGATCAGTGGGCAACGTGAAGCTGGCAGACTTTGGTGCGTCCACGAGGCTGCAGACGATACACAGCCATATAACAGGGATGAAAACGGTGACTGGGACACCCTACTGGATGAGCCCTGAGATCATCAACGGCAACGGCTATGGACGCAAGGCAGACGTCTGGTAAGCAAAGTCCCACCGATTCTCATCCCAGGACTATGTTGTATATAGGTTTTCAGCTACTGTAACTGACCATTGGTGGTACCTGTCATAGCACCAGCAGTAATGTATAAAGAAGAAATGAACCATTTAAGTTAACCACTAATTATTTAAATGTTTTTTTGTTGTTTTTTTCTCCTCGTTTTTTTTTTTTTGGGGGGGGGGGGGCATTTAAAGCTGATATGACAACCACAATAGTTGTTGAACTAGTTCAGCTGAAGCTTGTTTTAAAGACGAATTGAACCATTGCAGTTAACCACTACTTATTTAAATGTGTTTTTGTTGTTGTTGTTGTTGTTGTTTTTCTTTCTTTTTTTTTTCTTTTTTTTTTTGGGGGGGGGAGCATTTAAAGCTGATATGACAACCACAATAGTTGTTGCAATAGGTCAGCTGAAGCTTATTATTAACTGTTGGTTCTATGGTGTGTACATGACGTCTCTTTCTTTCCCTGCCTGTAGGAGTATTGGCTGCACAGTGGTGGAGATGCTCACGACGAAGCCGCCATGGTCCGACTATGAAGCCATGGCGGCCATCTTTAAGATTGCTACTCAGGACACGCAACCCAGCCTCCCCTCCACCGTGTCGCAAGACGCAAGCAACTTTCTCGCTCTCTGCTTCAAGAAGGTGCTCGGCGAGCGACCCACGGCGGCCGATCTTCTGCGGCATCCCTTCACGAGAACTACGCCCATGGATTGATCCATACATAGAGGGCGACAAACCAGAAAACATTGCATCAGTTTTCATGACAATTATGATACCATGGTGGTTCTGCTGTGCGCCCATGGATTGAAACAGAGGGCGACAAACATGGCATCATTTATCATTATTATGATGATACTACGGTGGTCCGACTCTGCGCCACACATCGCAGAGCGAGTGGTGGATTGATTTTATATCTAACGCAAATGTCTGCAATAGATGAGACTACGAAGCATGATAATGGTGCAGATTTTGGCAAATGTAAAATGCTGCGTATGGAGCGTGTGCCTGCTCATGGACGGCTTTGTTGCAGGAGGAGGAGGACGAGCCGTGACTGATGAGCAAGTTGCTGGGTTCGAGGAGAAGGCAAGATGAAGGCGTGAGCTGATCGTGATGATGAGGATCAGACCATGCCATGCCCAGAATTCAAATCAATCATGCCAAGATATCAAGCAGACCTGACGAGAGATAGACACATAAACCAATGATCAACTCAAAAGCTCGTCGAATCTCTCATCTTTAATAGAGCTTGGACTTGTCTTTTTATTCTGTGCCTCACAATCATTGTTTGAAAACTCCTTACTTAACTGGTTAAATAACTTGCACCCTGTCATGACAGAGACTTCATGTCATGGCTTTCTCATTTTTCTCTCACCCCATCTCTATGCCTTTCATTCCGTCATCCCTCCTAACGATTGCTAGATTGATCACTAAGTAATGCTGAATAACTCATTGCAAGCCATTCCTTTGGAGCGAAACCAACTTTTGACAAGAATGAGTACAATTCAAGCATGGACAAACCAAGGACCCTCTTCCATCAAGCACTTTAAGAGTAGCTTGAGCACTAACTCCCATTATTGAATAATAGTTAAACCTAGACAAAATATTCATCCCTGAACTTTTACTTGTCAAACAATATGTGATATTTAAAGTACATCTGAAAGAAAATGAAGAAATAATTATGTCTTGTTTGTGATTATTAGCAAGTTCCCACATTGTTATGATGGTCATATAGGGGATCTTGTAGCTTTCTTTCTGACATGTTAATTCAACGGGAGTGGGGGATGCGACTGTGCAGGAATTTGCAGAGTTGTGTATGCTCTTGTTTTTCCAGGAAATTTGGCTAATCCTAGGAGTAAAACGGTACTTAAGAAACCTTTGATTGTTTACCTGTTTCGATATTCATGTTGATCTGTCATGTGTAAGTCCATCCTGAAGCTGTTGCAGTAATCTGACGTCAGTTATTAATTCATTGCACAAATGCAAGTGTTTGACAGCCAAAGGCTGAACTTAATTGCTGTTATACAACTATCAGTAGTCCAGGAACCGATGTACAATCACAATCTGTAGTGATCTCTGTGGTAAGATCTATATGGGAACAGTGTATCTGAATACTACTTGAATCGTTGGTTAGCCCCATGAGAAGCAAGTCAAAAGTGTACCATTGTTTTTGCTCATGGTTGTATGAGTGTTAAGCTTACAGGCAGGGTAGCCCTCTTACAGGTCAAAATCATCAAATTGTATAAATACCATGGAAAATAGAAGAAAATACTGAATAAGACCTTCCTTCACAAAATTAGCAGAATTGTAGTGATGGATGATTCAGATATCGTAAGTCTACTGCTTCATGTGGTCTACAGACCGGAGTTCGCTGTTGGCATTGCAGTGCATGCGTTAATGCCTGCTAACTGACTCATTGTGCACTGACAAGCAATGCGGTATGTGAATGTAGATTATGATCACTACGCAACATGGCGTTTCAAACATGCACAATGATATTTTTTTTGCTTTTCCTGAAAAGGGTCGCAAAGCTCAGACTGAGATATTATACAGGATTTTGTTGGGGTATACCACTGATTCCTGCCAAGTTTCACGACTTCTATAAAAGGGCTACCCGAACTGTCAAGGCTCAAACTTTTTGTTGGCTTGATGGTAAGTGGAAACCAGAAAGAATTGTGATGCGACGTGATGCTACCGGTCAGTATCCGATATGCAGTCCGTCGAAGAATTACCGGTATCCACCATATTGAGTCATACTCATACATATGCTGAAGAGGAAACCTTCACATAAATGCTGAGTGAAATCAGTTGTTTTCTTTTCGTCTTTGGGTTGTTTCCGTTGTGTACCTATTTGTTCTTCATGAAAGTTCTGTGCTCCTTTGCATCTTGGGGGAAAAGGAACTTGACTGGAACATCAGAATTCACAGAAAATGCCCAGAATAGTAAAAGGGAGACATTTTGTACCTATTATGTAAATGCCTATATGTTTAAATGCGGATCATAGCTCTATATTTCTATCATATTGGTAATTTCTCCATGTGAGTGTGTGCGCATAGCTGATACATGTACGTACATTTGTCATACATGTGTATGGTAATACCTGTGTTTGGGTAATGTGTTCTGTACTATACGTTATATAGATGCATATAAAAAAATATATATGCATACACAAAAAATGTGTGTGTTGTATGTGCCTATGTACAAACTCCTGTTTATCTCTTTGTGTCAGTTAATTAGAGGAATCTATCACACAAGTGTCTTCGTATTGAGGTTTTTGCCACTCCTTCTCTATACCGGTAGTTGTTGGAATACCCAGGGCCCAATCCTATGAAGAGTTACAATTAAAATGAAATAGTTGCGAGTCAAATCCCCTATTTCTAATGTGAGATTGTAATGTAAAGGGTGTCGATGGACATCAGAGTAAGTTGCGATCAATCGTAACTCTTTGTAAGATAGGGCCCAGATGTGTAGCTGCCTACCAGGGAACTTTCTGGGAAGTTGTGATTCAGAGCTGTCAGGAAAGGGTCTGGGGGGGGGGGGGGGGGGTGCTGCTTAAGAGAGAGATTCACAGAGTATGAATAAAGTGCCTGTCTCTAATCATCTTGATCCGAGTCCAGCACGTCAGTGTCCATGTCATGTAGACCATTTTCTAACTCTTTTTTAATGGTCAGTCCTTTTCTGCGTCTGTAAAGTAATGTGTGGATAATGTTGTTGATGTCTGTCTGTGTCATTTGACCTTTTTTCAAGTACTCAGTTAGCGTCGTTTTGCGATTCAGTTTGATTTGGATTATTTTTTTCCACATTCTCCGCCTTGGGGAGTGTGAGGCATGGCAGCTTAAAGAGCTGATCCCACATGTCATGTCATTAATCAAGTACAAAGAGCACTGCACAAAACAGCTTGGTTTGAAAGGAGTAGCAGAGTCATAAGACATAGGTGAAATTCCCTACTTGAAATGCAGTAAAGGTAGATTGAAATGCAGCGTGAGCTTAAGCTGTGACAACTTCTCTTTTGAAAAGCTAGATAATAATAACCTTTACTAGAGACAACTCAATATGAACTTGATTCACATTTTCTCCTCAATCTGCCTTTCAAATCAATCTCTTAATGTCTCCTTTAATTTCTTGTTAAGTCTTTCAATCTTAAGAAGATTTCACCAAGTAATGCTTCTTCAAGCATTGTAAACCCAAATTTGAGAGGAGCAAAGGGGAGGGTGCAGCGTTGTTTGCTTGTTGGCAACTTGATGTGAAGGTAAAGTGAAATGGAAAAGAGTGATTAAACACATTGAAAAGTAATTTATCTTAATTTCCAATTTCCTCTCCATTATGAATTGAATTATGATGTAGTTTACAATCACCATTCATTCAGTGATGAAACTCAATGAGGTGGAATTGTATTCACATAGGCATACATGTACTTATTCCTGAATTGACAAGCTAGAAATATGTCCTTGAATTATTTTCGTGGGTTGGCATGTGGGCAGAATGTACCTAATGCGTGTAATAGCTCAATAATATAAGAACACGTTTTCCCTGGCGAATTTATGGGAAATGCATGCAACATGTTTTAAACGATCTATTTTATGTCCTTCATGTGACTTTATACAAATAGGGATATGCACTTTACTACGATCATTATCCCAAGAGGTTGTAATATTTTGCTATAATCTAATGAAGATTGGTTGTTATGTTCCAAATTACAAGCAAACAAAGACTTTTAAGCCCAACTACTTATAACATTACCGTATCAAGCAAGTTGTGTTTCGTTGGCAAAATGTTCATGTGGATCCTAACTATTACGTGACTATGTCACTTTGGAGTTCTACAGTGCTACAGTTCATTCCCATGATGGGGATATTACTAGAGTTAACACAATCTCTCTGTTCAATAGTATTTGTATACCACAAAGGGTTGTGTTTAGTACAACATAAAATAAAATACTGCAATCTCTTCTGTCATGGTAGTCCCATACCTTGTACACTTTGTGTCCAAGGAATAAAGGGTGGATTTTGTTCTATTTAATATGTCTCAATCTACAGATGGGCTGTCCTTTGTTTAATATCAGTAGTGTTATTTCCTGTGTGGTTAATATTGCAGAAGTTACAAATGGTCTTCACGTATCTCAGTGTGATATATAGATATTTTGAGCAATGAAAAGGGCTTTGCAGTTGTCAAATTAACCTCCCCTGATGGCTAGCGTATGCATACATATAAGTTTGTTTGCATTGTAGTCACACTTTTATGTGCGATATGTTTCTGGGTTTTCCATATTAAGTCAGGGAGGAAAAGTTAAAATCCCTACATATTATCTATCAAATGGAATATACTTTGGGTCAATGAAGAATAATTTTGATTTTCATGAAAGACATCTTTAGAGGACGAAAATATTTATTGAGGTGGTAGAGTGAAACCTGATAATGATTCAGAAATGAAACATTTCAAGTGGTACAACACTCATAGATATGTTCATAATCACAACAGAATCTTATCTAATTTGAAATTTACAAGGTCTAACTTGTGAAGATAAATCTTGCGCTCTCTCTCCTTTTTTTGTTATACCCCATCTCATCTCTGCAGTACTGTAAGCATGGCAGTAGGAACATGTGTATATGAGCACTACTCATAACTCTGATGTCATTGTCGCAGGGGTTGTACACGCTCAACCTCGCGAGGCCCTACGTGAATACTCTGTCTCGAGGGTGCTAGAAATCTGATTGGCCAAAAAAAAAGTAGTTTATGTATCCGTCAGCCCGCTAATCACACACACTTCATGTTTGTATCAGTATTCATTCCCCTACACACTCATTACCCAACATGATCGAATGGAGCGTTTACAAATTAAGTCTTGCTTTGAACCATAGAATATTTCTTTTTCTCTTCCTGTTTTTTTTTTTTTTTAAATAGAGGAAAATGTATACAATTGATATATTCTTAGTGTATGAGAATATTAACAACTATTTATATATTCAAATATTATTGTACATTTTTTATCACAAAAAGAATTCCAGACATATTTTTTGTAAGAATTGTTGCTATAGCGACAGAAAGCTCATTATAATGTAGATGTATATGGTTATATATACTCATATTGGATTGTACAAAGTTCTGTATGTATATTATAGTGGGCTTATATTGATTCCTAATTATACGAAAAGACAAAAAAAAAAGTTGAAAAAGGTGGTCTTTTGAAAGCTAAGAAGTGGCTGATCATGTGAGAGTAATTTATCAGCCTGATGTAAATGCATTTATATGTTGGAGGGAAAGAAGTGATGTTTTTGTCACTTATTTTCTTAACTGTATCAAAACATGTTATGATACAACCGCAACTGTCTATTACATTGGCATTGTATACTATACATACTGTTTCAGAAAGTTGTATTGTATGATGGCTGTTTTTATACCAAAATGTGTACAAATTGAGATTAAAATGCCAAAATGAAACATGCTAAGGTTGACTTTGTTGACTTCGTTGGGGAACGAAATGTGATTTGATGGTGGTGTGTGTTTGTAATGTGTTTAAGTGCGCTTTAATCAATCTGTGTGTGTGTGAGTTGGTGTATGTGGGTTTGTAGGGTTGTAGGGGGTTGCTGTTTCTTACATATGTCTGTGTATGTGTGTGTGTGTGTGTGTGTGTGTGTGTGTGTGTGTGTGTGTGTGTGTGTGTGTGTGTGTGTGTGTGTGTGTGTGTGTGTGTGTGTTGTGGTGTGTGTGTGTGTGTGTGTGTGTGTGTGTGTGTGTGTGTGTGTGTGTGTGTGTGTGTGTGTGTGTGTGTGTTGTGGGTGTGTGTGTGTGTGTGTGTGTGTGTGTGTGTGTGTGTGTGTGTGTGTGTGGATGTGTGTGTGAGTGTTTGTAAGGGGAAGTTGCTGTGACATGCCTCCCCTTCCCCATCCATCCCACTGCATACACACACACACACACCTACACACACACACATACATGCATACACACACACACACACAAATTCAACTGAATGTTATGAGTTAGACTAATAGTTACTGAACACACTGCAACTGACTGGTGACTGTTTGAATCTTTGAGCCCCATTAATTTATTTTTTGCACAAGCGATACACGCAGTTCACATACAGCGGCATTTATGTCTTTATCTAAATAAACTGCAAGTAACAAAAAGAACTGAAGTGGCTTGGATTAGTGCAATTAATTACACCTCCACATTTCTGAGCAGCGTCTTTCATATGGAATTCCCCCCCCCACCCCCCTCCAATAAGCATACCCCTCAAACTTGAATTGCATTTAACAATAAACATAATTACAGGATTGTATTCATTAAATGTACGTACATTATTTATTCAATATTCATTCGATATTGTTTGGCATACCTGTATGGACACAAATTAACACAAAAGAATAATCACATGGTGTATTTAACGATATACATGCACGTGTATCACACAAGATAGATGAACTTAAATAATCAAGAATGCGTAAGTTATTCTGGAAGAAATATGTACCGGTACAACAGAAAACAAAATATACATCTCAGCATTTAGGCCCATATTGAATATTTCCTTTCAAAGATATTATGCAAGAGCCCCAAAATCAGCGCTATATTAGTGCTCTATGAAATAAAAACACAAAATGAGCAAATTCTCTTTGAAGCATTATTATTACATTTTATATACAATATTCCAATTGTTCAGAATGATGCAGCTCAGAATTTAGGCCTATATTGAACATTTCCTTTCAAAGGAAGATCTACTGCAGAATACAATAGCTCAAATTCAGCATTATATTACATTATATCATGTGCTCTTAGCAATAAAAAATTATTTCTGAAGAATTTATTACATTTTGTAAACAATTATATTTCAGTCGTTCAGAACAACACATCTCATGAATAATTCCTTTTAAAGAAAGTTCTGATGCAAAACACAAAGAGTGCAATTCAGAATTATATTACTGCTGTAGGCAATATAAACATAAAATGATCAAATTGTTTTTTAATAATCACATTTACATGTTGTATATAATATTCCAGTTATTCAGATTTTAAAAATACAGGAATCAACTGAGCTCTAAATGGTTTGGATAGCTTTGTCACGTACCATGGATTATAATGGGGAATAAGAGAGAACTTGGGACCAGGGTCCTGTTGCATAAAACATTTTAAATGGTAACTTCCATGGTACAATGCTCAACAGTCAATCACATTCAAGGTTTCAATAGTTGTCATTGGTAGCAGAGTTACCACCAACAGTTAGTTTTATGCAACAGGGTCCAGAACAAGACAGAGAGATGGAGAGAGAGTGAAGACAGATTGAAATTGAAATGAAGAATGAGAGAGAGCAAAAGAAGGAAAATAAGATGATAAAATGCAAACAAAATCCATTGTACATACCAGCTTAAAATCCATAAAATCAAATGCAAAGTGCAGCTATGTACATTATATATTCTGGGCCCCATTGCATAAAGCTTTCCAGTAATGGTAACTTTGCCATCAGTGGTGACTACCATGGTAGCATCGCTTGATGGCCAATGGAATTCAAGGCTTCTAAGAAATTGCCATTGGTACAAGCTCGCACCATCAGTCCATTTCAATTGCGCATCTGCTCTCATTTACACCTCTACATAATCTCAGGCCAAATTATTGAAATTATGAAGTTCAAACTTCTTCCCACTGTGTATCCTCAAAGAATGCTGTTGCTTAGTTGGTTGAAAGTGGGGACATATTTCTAACAATTCCCTTGAAAAAGTCTCAGACTCTAGGGTATAATTAGTCTTGCAGAAGTCCAGCTTTTGTGACAGCTTTTGTGGTGATTTTTTATATGGGATATGTGTATTTAATACAGGGTGTCCCATTTGCAAAAGTCATGGAACTCAGCAGGAATCAGCAGTATGCCCTAACATTAGGACGTGTGAAATCTCACAGTCATAGCCTCACAAACGTTTGGAAGAAAAGTGAAAAACTATTGATGTTTACGATTGACATGTAGCAGCCGTAGTTTACATTCACAGTCATATTCACAGTCGCAATGCGCCAGGCACCGTAAGCATGCTCCCATTGAACGCATGCACTGTGGTGTGGACCATAGCGCACAGCGGTCTCTGGTGTCTAGGCTTCAAGAACCAGGAGGTTTCTCATAATTATGTCACACCACACTTTCCTTCATGTCTTTTGGAACACCTATACACAGGCGTGTTGCACTCCAGCTATATACATGTAGCATGACTGCAAAAACTATGATGTACCTTCAACTTTTTGAAAAACTTTTTCATCCAACTTGCCATTTTGGTAAAGCAGTAACGCTATCTTTATACATCTATGTATATATTTAAAATAGAGTTTGCAGCAAGCTATTTGTGACAATGTACACCTTTACAAGCTTTTAATCGTCCTTGACTATTACACATGTCACTCTAAACTGTACTTTCTTTATTTGATTCATTGATTTCTCCCTACTCGTCCTTTCAATCACTATCATGATCATCATCATCACTGCTTTCAATTGTGGCCCTCCGCTTTCTTCTCTGACCTCTTGGAGCATTAAAACTCAGTTCCTCATCACTGTCGCTACCAGCTTCCCTGCCGCTGGCTTCAACAGGCATTTTCTCCTGACACAACTTCTCCGACAAATTCTTCTCCACGGTTTGAGTTTTATCTTTTGGGAAACGAGTTCCCCTAAGTTCGTAATGGTGTCTTCTGTTTGCTGCCCTCTTGTGTTGCATGGTTGTTGAACTGGATACCTGGTGTTCAGCACCATCACTTTCATCGCTACTCTCTATTGCTTTCTTCATCTTCCTAGCTGGTTTGTTTATCTGGTTCTCCTCGTCAGTTTCTTCCCGTTCTTTCTCTCCGCTGGCTTCAACAGGTGTTTTCTTCTGACACAACTTCTCCGACAAATTCTTCTCAACGGTTTGAGTTTTATCTTTTGGGAAACGAGTTCCCCTAAGTTCGTAATGGTGTCTTCTGTTTGCTGCCCTCTTGTGTTGCATGGTTGTTGAACTGGATACCTGGTGTTCAGCACCATCACTTTCATCGCTACTCTCTATTGCTTTCTTCATCTTCCTAGCTGGTTTGTTTATCTGGTTCTCCTCGTCAGTTTCTTCCTGTTCTTTCTCTCCGCTATCAAGATCATCTTCACTGCTTTCAATTGTGGCCCTCCGCTTTCTTCTCCGACTTCTTGGAGCATTAAAACTCAGTTCCTCATCACTGTCACTACCAGCTTCCCTGCCGCTGGCTTCAACAGGCATTTTCTTCTGACACAACTTCTCCAACAAATTCTTCTCAACAGTTTGAGTTTTATCTTTTGGGAAACGAGTTCCCCTAAGTTCATAATGGTGTCTTCTGTTTACTGCCCTCTTGTTTTGCGTGGTTGTTGGACTGGATACCTGACATTCATCACCATCACTTTCATCGCTGCTCTCGATTGTTTTCTTCCTCTTCCTGTGTGGTCTGTTTATCTGGTCCTCCTCATCAGTGTCTTCCTGTTCATTCTCTCCGCTACCAATATCATCTTCACTGCTTTCAATCATTTGGCTCTTCTTTTTCCTATGTCCTCTTCTTAAAGTCACAAAGCTTTCCTCATCTTCCAATTCATCAACATCACCATTATCCTGAATTTTTACATTCCCAACTTTGCCTTTTACTCTCTCATTATGATTGTTGTCCACTTTAACCTTGGTAGTTGATACAACTCTCCGTTTCGAAACACAGTTCCTCTTAGCTCTTCGATTTCTATCAGATTCTACTTTTGAAGCCAAGTTATGACTTTCTTTTATACTTTCCTCTCCAGACTCCTCACTTGATGAAATCTGTTTGCTTTTTCTCCGCTTCCGTAAAACTGGGCGATCGACTTGTGATGCTGTGTTTTTCCTGCCTCGCTTCACGTCATCATCAGAACTCTCCTCCTCCTCCTCTTCATCCCTGCTGTCGTTTGATTGGCTCTCAGCCGACGATGCAGTGTCGTCACTCTCCTCCTCTCCCACCTCTTCTTCATCATCTACGATGAAATCTGACATGGCTCCATCTTCCCACAGTGAAACAGGATCTGTGTTGTTATACCGGTTGTGCCTGAGAGGAGGAGAACCACAGATAAAAACATCACCATCATGGACTTTTATATTTTAAAAAAAAACATCAAGACAATTATTAGGAATTTGCATGACAAAACTCTCAAAACCGTTTGCTCACCTATGCTTATTAGATTTGGTACATTAAAGAGTGTTCTCTTTATCAAAAGTCTTCTACTAAGACAAGCTATCACTATATCAGCAATTCTAGATTTTAAAACAAAGTTCAGACAAATATGAGGAAGTTACGGCAAATCTCTCAAAACAGCTTGCTCACCTGTGCTTATTAGATTTGGTAAATTAAAGAGTGTTCTCTTTATCAAAAGTCTTCTACTAAGACAAGCTATCACTATATCAGCAGTTTTAGATTTTAAAACAAAGTTCAGACAAATATTAGGAAGTTACGGCAAATCTCTCAAAAGAGTTTGCTCACCTGTGCTTATTAGATTTGGTACATTAAAGAGTGTTCTTTTTATCAAAAGTATTCTACTTACACAATTTAATCATGAGAGGGGCAGAGACGATATAATTACAGGTTGGAATTTATCGTTTGAGGAACATGTGAAGTACAGCGTGAACAAATGGTATGGGCACCAAAATTTAATCTGCCAGAACATAACAAATGTCCTCATTGTCACTCCTCTTCACTTATTGTTTTGAAAGTCAGTCTTTTATTTTGAAAAGACAGCAGATATATGTTTTCAAGTTTGTCAATTAAGCAAATGCAAAAACCTCACAGCCATACTGAAGTGATCTTGGTCAGTTGACGACCAGTGCACTCCTCCCTTTAATGCCACATATTGGTATGAAAAGATATGATAAGCCCTACTGCTGTCTCAAATCTCTAAGATAGGGGCACCAACAGGTTTTGGAGTACTTGTTGAAAAACTCAACTCACAGTCCAATCTAAAGCAATTAAACCAATCTGTTCCAAGTTCTATTTTGAGGAGAGTGCTTAAAATAATATTTCTTCCATTTTCTGTGGTATTTACACAATTTCATTTTGTTGACTGACCTGCAAATTCACATTGACATTCACATTAAACTTCAAGCTAATTTTTAGACAATTTGTCAAAAATGCAGTGGTTCCTGTAGGCAAGAGACCTGACACAGAAGAGATGCACGATTGTGGGGATGCAAAATCCTACAAAAACAGCCATAATCACTCACCCTTTCACAAAGTCATGGATCAACTTGCGTGGCCTGAAGTGGTCAAGGCTTTTGTGTGGGGTCCGATCGACTTGGATTTTCTCCAGAACCTCATCTCTTGATGGCATACTGAAGACTTTCCTTGCTTTCAGACGGGCCGAGCTGCGGCCAGGAGTGCAAACAGTGCCGTAGTCTGCCATAGTCAGGGACATGAGTCACTGGTGAGGCGTTCACATTGGTCGGCTCTGAGGTTCTAGCCAATAATGGGGCAGTGATGTACGCTGGAACAGACTTCCACGTTGTAGTTGCTTTTAACTCCAAGCTCATGAGCTGACTGACACTACAAATACAACCGCTACAAAGACCTGCATAGAGAATACAAAATCAAACCAAGGAGTTAAAACTGTACTGCATCATGTACAATGTATAACTGTGGTCGACAAGTAAATGGCTGAACTTGTAAACATCCAAATTCACAAGAAATATCTGTTCTCACCATGATAGCGCACTTATTTTTCTGTAGTTGGCCACGAATTTGCGCTGTGCGCACTGTTTTGTATTGTATTGACTCATGCGTTAATGCCCTATAATAACGAAGCAATCACTTACATACTTTTTTGTACATGTGTAACGACAGTTTCTAGCGATTGTCCACAAAAGCAGGAAATTGTGTTTTCATGGTGAAATGTGTTGTAGCTTATTGCAATTTACTTTGGTGAATATCGTGGAGAGAACAATGTTTGAGGACCTTTTTTTCAGCGGTTTTTACTGTAGACCATGAGATAATGAAGTGGATGATTGATTAATTGGATTGGATGAGTGAAAAATGGATTTACAATTCAGGTAAATTAGTCATTGCTCGACCTTAAAAACCCTACACCTAGACATAACAGGTATCCCTGATTTTGAGGTACAGTATACGACTAGAATCTTGAGGAACTATAACAAAGTTCGGGAACAAAGTTAGGCATAGAGGCTGTATATCGTCGCCCCCCCCCCCCCCCCCCCCAAAAAAAAAAAAAAAATAATAATAATAATAATAATAATAATAAAACAAAACACTAAAAAAACTAGGCCAGGGTCTGAAGGGAGTCGAAACCCACCCACTTGGCAATCTAAAAACTTGTAGGGACGCAAACAATCAAATCAGTTCACATCGGCAACGACGGGCACTCGTTGCTAACCTTCTTGACCGTTACTAGAGCCTTTTTAGAAGTGGAACGCAAGTCGGTAAAGTGCATATACCCGCGAGAACTCTACATCAACATGGATAGCTCGGGCTGTACAATAGTCAATAGTGTTATAAATAAATCGCGAAATGTTCTCAAATGAAAGCTTTCCCTTCAATTCCTCAGATGCTCCAACTTCTAGGATTTGATTTACTCTGGATTTAAGGGATCTTAATCATTTTGAGGCATTTAAACCCCTAGAAAACTCACCTAACTCCAGCACACCTCACGAACATCTCAGTTCCAGGGCGCCAATCAGCCAATGCACCGCAATGCACTTGTGTGTCCCTGCGCGCGGGCTTTGCCGCTTACT
>OZ022595.1:17313830-17378830 GCA_963669155.1 Arbacia lixula | reverse complement strand
CCGAGTGAGTGAGAGAGAGAGAGAGAGAGAGAGAGAGAGAGAGAGAGAGAGAGAGAGAGAGAGAGGGAGAGAGACGATCACTTAACACTTTCGTCAGTAACGCCCTCAATAAACTTGGAGAGTGATTATGAAATATGTGATTCTTCAAGTAGCACGTCATTGATTAAAGATAGAACGTACACCAATTGAATTATCTTAAGGCGACATAATAACGTTAGTTTATTTATAAATAATAGAAGAGCATTGGGTTGTACATGGACAGTAATACATACACATATTATAGATAACATATAGCCATATCAAAGAATACATCATAGAACAAGCATTCTTCCTACACACATTATAATCACATTAAATTTGTTATGTTAACAAGTGCTATTGATCCTTTCATATCAAATGATCACATCGTGAACATGATTATCAAAGGGGAAGTCCACCCTTACGTTAACTTGGTTTTAATAAAGCAAACATAAAAGTGAAGGTTTGACGAAAATCCGTCAAAGGATAAGAAAGTTATGATTTATTAAAAATTTTGATTGTGTGATGTCACTTGCATGATGCGCCTATAATGTATGTACCATTTTCTGTTGATAATTATCATTTTCTCAACAGGGTAATGTATTTTTCTTGTACATTTCATATATTATCAGACACTTATTTTTACACACATAATTTTATCACGTCTATGGAAAAGATACATATTTCTCTCTTGTTTGTGCTTTTATCAAAACCAACGTACCTTTAGGGTGGACTTTCAGTTTAAAGCTTGTGATGTCTGAGGTAATGCGCAAAACTAAACCATTTATTTCATAAACCTTTAGTGAGTGGAATGATATGAATAATATAAATGTACGCGTTACGTACCACATTTTGAACATTCATCATCATTATAACATTTCAGAAAGTAGAGTAAAGAGTATCGTTTTGCTTGTTTTGTTGACTTACCCGTTGTTGGAAGAAGTTCCAAGATGGAAAATGTCAACTATACGGTGAAACATAGCCGACATCATTGATTTCAATGAAACTAGAGAGGAAATATTTCCAAAATAGCTCGAAAAGTATGCTAGTATACAGATCGCAAACGCAAATCACATAGCAATGAGCATAGATGTGATATTGTAGCTATAGAAATGAATCTTGCGCGTGCGCAGAACCGGCTTGGCATTGTTGACGTCATAATATGGAATTGCGTACTGGGCAAGCCAGATAGTTCACCGCTTCCCACCATTCGTGATGAGATGTGTGTTTCCGTGATATGAGCAAAATGACGATATGTTGTAACTGCTACCTTAATAAGATTATCTATTATGCATAGGCCTACTTGTTTCACAACAGTTAAACCTCCTAAGGCTTGCCCGCCGACATTTGCCCGGCATAGCAACAAAACTTTATGTTTATAGCATGTTTGCTTCCTTGGTGCAAGAGAATTGAAGAAAATGCTTTCTCCGTATCTTCCTTTGGCCTTCCCTCCAATCCTCTCTATCCCTCTTTTTACCCCTTTTAGTTATCTCGCTTTCTCTTTTATCCTCTCTCTCCCTCTTTCTATCAATTTTTCTTTCCTTCTTTCAATCTCTCTTTTCTTCTTTTCCATCCTCACTTTCGTGCCCGTTTTCCACGTTCTTTCCCTGGTACTCTCTTTCTCTCTATGTCTGTGTTTCGACTTAAAACTGCACACGGTAGGCCTACTGAAATATAACTGCTTTTGTTTGCATGTGCACTGTGTTAGGCTACGAAAAACCCATTAAATGTTCCTTCCCAGGAAATATCTTATTTTACACATCATATGCAATACATAAAATGAATTAAGATATAAATGTATAATACAAGCATAGTAAGTAGGTTTTGTTTGCACCAAAAGTTATCAGGGATAAGTATGTCTTCCACTGACATCGTGATTATATAGAAATCCTGGAAGTTCTCTTTTGCTTATCCTTGTGTACTCAAATGGCATAAAAAAATCATACTTGGTGGCACTTTTCCTAAAAGAAGCTTAACTGTTTTTTTTTCATGTTTAAGTTTTGACTGGTTTCAGTTATGGAAACAAAGTGACACCTTTTCCAGCAGATCGAGCTCTACTCATTTTTCCATAAATTGCCGTTTTCATTTTTCTATTCTTTTCATAGCGATACGTGTGTAAAAACATGTGTCTCATGATATATCAAACGCACAGGTTAAATGGTGAACATGCTCTTGAAAATACACCTGTATTGACATTTTCCACAAAAATTGTACATAACATATGAGAAGAGCATCTCGCACGTGACGTCACAATTAAAACTTGAACATATCATAACAATTCAAATGATTTTCTTTTCCTTTGACCGATTTTCGTCAAACCTTCACTAATATGTATCTTTCAAGTGTCTCCTTTTGTTGAAACCAAAATAATTTCAGGGCGAACTTTCCCTTTCATAGAAGCAGAAACGTGAACGAAACATATCAGTGAAGTTTTATGAAAATCCGTCAAAGGATAGGAAAGTTACAATGTTTTTAAAGTTTTTATTTTGTGACGTCACGTACGAGATGCCCTCGCATATATTGTGTACTCATTTCTTTTAAATGTCCATTTCCCCAAAAGGATATGCATCATTTTACCTGTGCATTTGATATATCATTAGACACACGTTTTTACACAATACCTTCATGAAAAAGATGTATTCCTTCATCAAAATCAGAAAAAGAGCAATTCATGGAATTATGCAGCGCATAACATAGGACAGCACCTCGCACGTCATATCACAAAATCAAAAGTATAAAAGATCATAACTTTCTTATCCTTTGACGGATTTTTGTCAAACCTTCACTAATGTGTTCCTTTCATGTTTCTGCTTTTATTAAAGAAAACTTAACTTCAGGGTGGAGTGGACTTTCCCATTCACAAAAATGCACCCAAGCCTAGCTCTGGATTCGTAACCCGGGGAAGGAGGCGGGGGGAGGGGCTTTCATTGACGCTTAAAATCGATTCGATCAATCTTAGGAGCTTATCTGATCTTGATTTAAGTTAATGAAACACCCCAATTGCTTGATATCATTTCTTTATTAGAAATGGTACCCTACCGAGCCCTTAATAGATAGAGTATCATTCTGCCATGACCGCAGAAGTAAATCATATAAATTTGGCGATAAGTCTTGGGGATAAGTCTTGGCGGTAAGTCTTGATGATCAGTTTGGTGACACCAAAACGGTGTTGCCATGACATCGGTGCGTAATCTTCTACCCATTCCCTATATGATTTTCATACTCAGTGAATCTGTTGCACTTATGTAGGAGAAAGAGAGTAAAGAAAGTTTCCATTTGAACTAAATCATTCTACACATTCACACAAAGGCAGATGCACATAATCAACAGATTCAAGACAAAATTATATTTCTTCAGAATATATTTACAAATGAGAGCACATTTGAAAACTCTTTTACTTTCACGACTCTCTAGTAATCACTACAGGTCGTAATACATGCAATTCAGAAAAGCACTCACAATGTGCTAGAAAGCAATATATAAATAAATCTTTATATACTTCGCAAGACAATTGTTAATATAGAAGTTATGTACAATGCCATAATCGCAAGTATATCTTCATGGAGGGAATGATCTGTACAAAACACACAATGCTATTTGTTATTAATGCAATAATATCACCATCCTTACAGAGGGTTCCTATGAGAATCACAAACAAGAAGACAGCGAAGGAGTGATAAAAACTATTTATGCCCCTTTTCAAACCAACAATACAGGTCCTGGGGGTGTTTCACCAAGCTGTTCTTACGCTAAGAATGACTTTACGCACGACTGGGGACCCTTTCTTCTGCTAAATCACATTCTCAATGATTTTGATTCCCAACAGCTAAAGTTGAAATCTGATCTTTGTAAATTAAAATTCTTGTTGTTAATACGTGTCTGAATATGTTTATGTTTATGATTTGTCAAATTTGATTAGGATTGTTTGAAATTATTATGTTAAAACAGGAAGAAATTGTGGTATCGGATTTAGCACAAGAAAAGGTCACCAGTCATGCATAAAGTTGTTTTTAGCTTAAGAACAACTTGATGAAAAAAAAACACAGGTATCTTATCGAACAAAGAGTGAACCAATAATTGCCTTTCTCTACAGTATGAATACGTGCCTCGGCTTTAGCAACTGCAGGTGGAGATGACATTTTCAAAAGAAAGGCTTGAATCTGATATGAACAGATGAAAGCAATGAATATCCGACAAAACAGGCATTGTTCTGTGAAAGGGCTGTGCACACTTCATATAGTGGACTGCTCTAAAGAAACAAAGTACAGACCAACCTTTCTATAAAGACCACTTCCAAGGAAAACACAAAATGTGGTTTTAATAGACAGGTGGTCATTATAAACAGGTGTAATTACATGAAAACTACTCTAAAGGGGTTCAAGGTGACTGGTCTTTATTGACAGTGTTTTTTTATGAATGGTGGTTCTTTATAGATGGTGGTCTTTATGGATAATGGTCTCTGTGTATAGGCACATGTTTGACTGTATTACATTTCCACACTTAAACATCTGCAAGTATCACAGAGAAATACCATTACAACAGTCGACCACATTCTTATTACAATGGAAATTATTTGAAAAAAAGGCTTGTAAAATTGAAAGACAGCATAAGGTTCGGAAGCAAATTGTTATGTTTTACATCGATTTATTCTGGCTTACAACTGACTTCACATTCCTCACATGTTAAGAGTGATACATAGCTTCCTAACAAACAAGTAATTTACATTGTGATAAACAGGTGAGTGACCTACACAATTTATAACATGCACATTGTATTGGCAATGCTGCCAAGTACTTAACTTCAATTTCAGTCTTCTGCTGTCTCAAAATGAGTATTCTGATCAGTTGTTTTCCCATTGGCTTCACATAACACTGGTTACAAAAATTAAGTATTTTCACTAAAACGTTTCGTTTTAACCATATAAGGAGTAATTATTGCCGTAAACAGTTTCTTATGACTCTTTGAGTCTTGTGTATATTGGTTCTGTGACTATGTAAGCCTTTAATGCATTTATTGTCCTTTCCTTCTTGATATAAGTGAGACACGTTTGAAAATACTCCTGTGGTATGTTCCCCTTAATCATTTTACAATTTACCCCTATTTCTAAATGATATTAATTTGTAAATTGTGACTTGAGTATCTGCATGAGAAAGATTCAACTTGGTCTCTTGGTAGTGCAGAATCCACAATGCTCTCATCCATGCATCCCAATGTTCATGAGACAACCCCTCAGTGTTCAACGGATAGTATAGCTTGACTCATTGGTTGACAACGGGATTGAGTGCAAAGAGCTACTTGTAACGAGCTTTCTCATTGGCCAAGGCCAGTCGGCGGATGTTTCCGATGCATCCAGCAGCAGCCTCTTGCAGTGCTGGGTTGTCAGAGCCAACCATGAACACCAGGAGCTGTGGGCAAACAAAATACACAAATTTGTAAGCATGAATTTCACTTTCTTCTTTAAATTCATTATACAAACTCGATTAGCATCCATGCTATTTTCTAGTTCAGGCGAACATACTCTTTATAGGTTATTTTCTTGCACCTTGTTATATCATTTTTATTTGCCAGGATAGTCCCACTGAGGGAAATTCTTCAGTGATTTTGATTCTTCATTTTTTGTTGGAGTCAATTTCTTGCACGAGAATCATTCCTGACCGCAACCAAAGACCCAATTCTATACCTTAATCTAAGCCCAATCTAAGGCATCATCGCAAAACCTTACCCTATCAGTATATCTTTCCAAAAATTAGTTACATATTCAATATTTTCTTGTAAGTTATTAAATCATTTGTACTGGTATTTAGTTTGTTGTTAATCTCTGTTTTAATAAGATTGATTGATCAATCTGTTACAAGTATAAGCAGAGGAAAAGAAGATCATGCAGGGACATGACCCTGTATCTACTGTTTGCCATGTAGCAACACTATACATCAGGCTTACTGCTGGTTTATTGCCATTTGGTCCAATCCCACTTGGTCCACTCACCATTTCGTCTACAGGGAACCCCTTAAAAATACCGTTTTAGATTAAAATTTTGGGTTAACTTATCAACGACTCTAATCTACACCATAACCTCAACCGTTAACCCTAATCCAGACCTCCTACCCTAACCCTAACCCATACATATTGGCATGTGATGGTAGACGAAATGGTGAGTGGACCAACTGGGAGTGGACCAAATGGCAAATCATCTTACTGCTTGGCTTATGATAATGACATGATACTATTAGGAACCAATATCCAAGGCTTCCATTCACTTGCTCATTTGTATTCATGAGTACGCAGTAGGACAGGTGTTCATTCAAAAAATTGTATCTCACTATTTTTCTTGTAATTGATTATATTATTTGTATATGTAATATTTGAAATTTTCAGTGCACCATGTGAGAAAAGGGAGGGATTGGATTCATTCAGGAGTTGTGGTAGTCCTACCAACAATCTTTTTCTCACATTTTGCACCGCAAAGTTCAAGTATCATCTACACCATTTTGGAAGCCTATACTTACCAGCAACATCTAATTCATATTTAGTTTGTTGATCTCCATAATAATATAAATTGATCACAGAGAGTGGCCATTTTTTAAAGTTCATTGAATGATAAAACATCAGAGTGGTAAGCCGACCTACCTTTACAACGCCACTCTCGTGCATGGTGATGCAGTTGTTTGGGTCCCGTGATAGCTGATACAGGGCCTCTGCTGTGGCGCAGTGCACGCTGGCATCGGGTGACTTCAGGTAGTGGACCAAGGGTGCTACTGCCTCGTTCTGGCCAAACGCTACGCGGTTATTGCCCCACATGCAGCACCTCGCGATGGCGTCTGCCAAGTGTCTCCTCAGCTTATCGTCGGTCTGTGGACAGCGATATATAAGACTACTTGTCAAACTACAGCAATGTGCATGCATGTACTTCATTTCAATTCAATTCAAGTGTGGTTTATTAATAAAAATACATTAAATACAAAAGTCTGGAGACTTACATCATTTACAATTAAAACAAATAAACAATCTTGAGAAGATTCAGGATTTGACCTTTGGTCTTTGACTCGTTAGACCCAAAACCAAATGAATCATGTTGCATATAGCTGAAAAATTCACTTGCAATTCACGGTAGCTATTATGACAACACAAACAATGCTGAGGACTCATTTGCTATTTCCTTGGGAACTACAATTATTGGAAATTACAATCCTGTCAAGTTCATAGGCAACATGGGCAAAAGTATCAAAGTCCTATGTACTATACAGCCATCGGCTTTTACTCTGGAGTTTAAATAATTGCGTTTCCCTTTTCTCCTCAAGGGGAAAGCTCAAGAACAATTCCTGTATGTTTAAAAGTTCATGAACCGTATCTTTTATGTAAGATTCCTTCACATGATCGTGATATCAAACAGGAATATGATGTGTGGTCATAATAGACTGGCTCTGTCTCATAAACTTAACCACTTTTATCCCTTTGTGTTATCTGCATATTGGCAACATTTATCTCTCTGTGCGTCATTGAGACATTCTAACTGGGGTAAGACACACAAAGCCCATACAACTCTTTGTCTGGAAGAGAAATGGTTAATGAAAAATAACTGAACAGGAGAGAGGAGGAAACTGACCGTGGATGCGAGTCTGGCAAGCATGGGAACCACTCCATGGTCAGTGATGACCGCTAGGTTCTCCTCATCCTTGGCGATGTTTGCGATGGCGGCGCACACACTGGCCAGAACCTCCTTGTCCTCTGACTTGAGCAGGCTGACAATCAGCTCCAGACCACCCACGAAGGAGCGTACCATCTCACCAGCATCCTAGGGCGGGAAGGGGAGGGCAGATAGGAGGGAGGGGGGCAGAGGAGGGGAGGGAGGGAGGGAGGGAGGGAGGGAGGGAGGAGGTGGAGGGAGGGAGGGAAGGAAAGGGAGGTGAAGAACAAAAAAAAAGAAGGGGAGGAAGGAAGGAATGAGGAAAGGAGGGGGGGAGAGAAAGGTTGTGAGAAAGGACAGAGGAAGGGAAGGGAGGAAGAAAGAGGGGAGGAGGGAAAGGAGGAAAGAAGGAGGGAAGGGAGGAAAGAAGGAGGAAATGAAAAAGACAATAAAGAGGAATGGGAAGAAGTGAGGGAAAGTGGGAGTGATAGAGATAAGGATGCAAAGGAGACAAAGAAGGAGGAATAAAGATAATAAAAAATCAGGGGAGATATGGAAAGAGAGACAAAACATACAAGGTGTTAATACATAGACAAGATTTGATTCGTTGCACCATAATGAATAGTGCGCTATAATAGTGGGATACGTAACTACATTCCTTGCCTAGTGTGATACTGACTGCTTTGATTTTAATCATAAGCTAAATAATGATTTCTAGTTAAGGTAATGCATTACAACAATTCAAACAACTGCAATTTTCATTGACTCAATTTGAATCGCACACCTTGATGATGCATGAAAGCACCTCTCGTTAAATTACATAGATCCTCAAGCCCATTACAGGAGTATATGAAATATGAATATATGAAATATGACGAAGGTTTAGTATTCTTCTCAGCTCTACTTGCAAGAACAGAGTCCCATATGCTAGCTTTCATGTCTTGGTTACTGGCCTTACCTTGGCGTTCTCTATGCAGGGGCAGATAGCCCATGCAGCACTGGCCTGGACCTCAGGGTTCTGGTTCTTGAGTAGTGACCACAGCAGCCTCACACCGTCCAACCGGTCAATGATTCTGGACATCACAAATACAACAATCACACATGGTCAACATCTTGTACTGACATGCATATTTTTGTCCTTTCAAATACATCTTCAAAAAGAAGTCACACAAAAGTAAAAACGAGTGAGGAGCATAAACTTAACTACAAAGAAATATCAAAATCTATAGTCTTCTCAAAAACTCTTTCTATACATTTCTATGATTCTCTTTACAGTTCATGAAGTACTAATGTTTGTGAACTGATAAATCAATAATATATAATATCTAAACATTTGAAAAGCAAAGGATTCTTTGTGATTAATTTGAATATACTTGGATATTTCCTTCCTTAATCTAAAACAAGGCATTAGCAATATTGTGTCTCGCCCACTTGCGAAAATAACCAGAAATATCGCGATCTCCGTTGCTACGCAAAAGAATTGTATCCCTCACACAATTCTGTGCACAAGTTAGGAAGCCTTCACCAAGAGTCTTGCAAGTAAACTTTAATGTATGACCTCAAATGACCTTTGACCTTATCATGTGACCTCTTACAGCACAATAACATGCAGGTGCCCCCAGTGCATCTATCATCCAAGTTTGATTGCCATTGTAGCAACATGTGATGAGTTATGTGTGATAAGAGAGTCTTGCAAGTAAACTTTAACGTATGACCTCAAATGACCTTTGACCTTATCCTGTGACCTCCAACGGTACCATAACATGAAGGTACCCCCAGTGCATCTATGACCCAAGTTAGGTTGTAATCCACGCAACCTATGTGAAGTTATTTGTCAAAAGAGAGTCTTGCAGGTAAACTTTAACGTATGACCTCAATGACCTTTGACCTTATCCTGTGACCTCCAACAGCACCATAACATGAAGGTACCCCTAGTGCATCTATGACCCAAGTTAGGTTGTAATCCAAGCAACCTATGTGAAGTTATTTGTCAAAAGAGAGTCTTGCAGGTAAACTTTAACGTATGACCTCAAATGACCTTTGACCTTATCTTGTGACCTCCAACGGCACCATAACATGAAGGTACCCCCAGTGCATCTATGACCCAAGTTAGGTTGTAATCCAAGCAACCCATGTGAAGTTATTTGTCAAAAGAGAGTCTTGCAGGTAAACTTTAACGTATGACCTCAAATGACCTTTGACCTTATCCTGTGACCTCCAACGGTACCATAACATGAAGGTACCCCCAGTGCATCTATGACCCAAGTTAGGTTGTAATCCAAGCAACCCATGTGAAGTTATTTGTCAAAAGAGAGTCTTGCAGGTTAACTTTAACGTATGACCTCAAATGACCTTTGACCTTATCCTGTGACCTCCAACGTTACCATAACATGAAGGTACCCCCAGTGCATCTATGACCCAAGTTAGGTTGTAATCCAAGCAACCTATGTGAAGTTATTTGTCAAAAGAGAGTCTTGCAGGTAAACTTTAACATTTGTGACGGACGACGGACGACGGACGGACGACGGACGGACGACGGACGGACGACGGACGGACGACGGACGGACGACGGACGGACGCCATTTGGATCCCTTAGTCTCGCCTTCACCTCCGGTGGGCGAGACAAAAAGTGGAAGACTTATGAGACTAGAGTGGTTTGACTGCACGCAATGGAGATATACATGTCTGCCTCAGGGCCACAAGGCCCATACTCACCCCATATTGTCTGTCTCAGTGGCGCAGGCACCCACGGCCTTGGTGACGTTGACCAGCAGGGCTTGGTTGGTGCCGGTCAGCAAGTTGACCAGCGGGGGGATGCCCCCGGCCTTGCGGATGAGCCCCCTGTTGGACGGCTCTTGGGCAGCACACTCTCCCAGGGCACCCACCACGTTGACCAACACCTATGGGAGAGGGAAGGGGTGAAAGGAAACCGTTGTAAAGAGATTTAGCTCTCTTACATCAAACACACTCAGGAGGGCACAGTGGGAGAAGGAAGGGGTGAAAGGAGACCACTATACAGAGATTTAGCTCTCTTACATCAAACACACTCAGGAGGGCACAGTGGGAGAAGGAAGGGGTGAAAGGAGACCACTATACAGAGATTTAGCTCTCTTACATCAAGCACACTTATACAGAGACAGTGGGAGAAGAAAGGAGTGAAAGGAGATCACCATACAGAGATTTAGCTCTCTTACATCAAACACACTCAGGAGGGCACAGTGGGAGAAAGAAGGGGTAAAAGGAGACCACTGTACAGAAATTTAGCTCTCATGCATCAAACGCACTTATACAGAGACAGTGGGAGAGGGAAGGGGTTATAGGAGATCACCATACAGAGATTTAGTTCTCTTACATCAAAAATACTCATGAGGTTACAGTAGATCACAGATACGCCAACCCTATAGGATGATTTTCAGGACAATTTACTCCATTTATGAGGAACAAATAGGGTCTCTCATGAACACAGACTAATAAAAGCTACTGCATTTCTGACCTACTTAGAGAGGACCACCTTACAGAGATTAAGCTCTCGCACATCAACGGCATATCCCAAATAAACATACAAAACAAGTTTGTGATTGATATCAATCGTTGGTTGCCTAGTAACCCATCACGCCCCCCTCCCCCACCCTGGTTGCCTAGTAACCCATCATGCCCCCCCCCCTCCTGGTTGCTTAGTAACCCACCTCCTCTGGCTGGTCGTTGAGCAGAGCCACCAGCTTCTCAATGGCCTTCAGCTCCTGGAAGCGCATCACGTTCTCACTGCTCATGGCGCACTTCCAGATGGCACCAGTGGCCGCAGCCAACAGCTCCTTGTTGTCCGAGCCGTCCAGCAGGGACACCATGGGGTCCAGACCACCGTAGGTACGCACCAGGTCCCGCGTCTCCCGCTCCTCGGCGCACTTGAAGATGGCGCTAGCACAATGCATCTGCAGCTCCTGGTTCTGGCTGTGCAGGTTCTTGACTAGGTCCTCCACCATGCCCTCGGTGCGGATCGCCAGCCGGTAGCTATGCTGTGGGTTGCAGGGAAGATGGTACAGTACATAAAACACTGGTTGTAACGATTGTATGTCAGTAAATACCACTTAACTGGTAGCTGTGCAATAGAGTACCAAAGTGTGATGTCATGTGAGCATGTTGTCAAGATAACTGGTTCTAAACTATGTGGGTAGAGCAAGCAGCAGCGAGGACTCTCATTAGGAGTGCCCGAGACTAGCTTGCTAGACAATGTCGGACCAGTAAATCTCTCTCTCATTTTATCACTAGCTGTAAAGATCACATGTTTGTCAAGACCATTGAACTTTCAAGTAGTTTGCATACCAATGTCAAACTGTAAACTACCACTGAACTTGAATTCCTTTAGGGTAGTTTGCATATAATTGCACCACTGTCTATGAAGATCACATCTACGTAAATGCCGGTGTTTTACCGGCAGTGCTAACCATAGGAATAGTTACAAACCTCTCTTATGTGAATGAGGCCTACCTCAGCATGTTTGAATATCACCCCAAGGAGATATTGTGAGGAGATCTGAAATGAACCTCTAACGTCACCATTTTGGAATAACACCCTAAGGAAATTTCATGAGGGTGTCAGCAACGTACCTCTGAGGCGCATTCCTGGAGGGTGCCTACGACAGGGATGAGCATGTTCTCATGGGGTGACTTGAGGAGGCGAGCCAGCAGGGGGATTCCCCCGGCCTTGCGGATGGCTTGCTTGTTCTTAGTACTCTTACTGCAGCTCCACAGGGCGAGGGCGCCACAGCGGGCCACATCGATGTCCTTCTCCTGCTCGGGAGAGACCGGGGCAGTGCTGAGGGGGGCACAATCCAGAAGGGCCACCTAGCATGGGGGATGGGTGGGGAGGGAAGGGGGGGGGGGGAGAGGTAGATGTCATCTCAAAAATATAACTTAAATATGCTATTAGTTGAAGTATGCCAGGGAGTATCCATTAAATTTTTTATTTAAACTTTGGCATATATATATCTTTAAAGTAACGGTGACGTATAGTTCTTAATTAACAGTTAACTTATAATAATATGTTCATTTGTAAATGCATGTTGTTTTATTCAATCATATTATAATCATGATGCTATACCAGATTATTGTATGTTTGTTCTCACAGATCATTAATTGCATTGTTATTTATGTGTGGTATCAATTTCAGTATCATTAAATCACATTGTTAAGCGCACAGAGATGATCTTTTGATTAATATGCATTATTCTACACGATTATATTGCTATATCTAAACAAACATCGCTATAATCATAAAACTAACCAGCTTCCTGATGCCACCATGTTGCCTGACAGTGCGCCGGGCCCTGCGGAACTTGGCGACGTGGGCGATAGTCTCTGCTGCGAGGCAACGCAGGTCCTTGTTACTGGCCCGCAGGATGTGTACCATGGTCTGTAGGCCGCCCAGGTCTGCAATGGCCCGGCGGATCTGAGTGTTCTCTGAGATCTCCTTCAAGATCTTCAGCGAGCCAATCTGTGTGAAGACAGCAGATGGAAGGCTGTGTAAGTTTAAAACTCACTTGGGACAAGAGCCTTTTTAGAGCAAAAATTATCACTATTTGATTTTAAGATTGGCAACACTATTTTTTTTCTAATTCAAATTTTGATTAGAAAGCCTTTTTTATAGCAAAACTGAAGGCCTTTTTACAGCAAAACTGATCACTATATGGATTTTAGACTGGCAAAACACATTTTTATATTAAAATTAAAAATGGAATGAAAATTTGATTATGAAATAAAAAAAACGTCCCAATATTTCATGAGAGAGCATAAACATAACATAAATCACATTAATACTTTAATATTTAACATTAATATTTCGATAATATATGGCACACATTATCCTTCAAATAAAGAAGAAACTGACCATGCACTTGATCTCGCCAGTCTCCAGCAGGTTGATCAGGACCTCCAGGCCACCCACATCCCTGATGGCCAGCTGACATGTCTCCTGGGCTAGGTTGAAGTCACGGGTGGCGCACAGGGCAATGATGGTAGCAGTCTGGTTGCCCCCCTGTTATGTAATCAAAGAGAGGAAATTTTATGATGTACTGTATGCCGATGCAGATACGAGTTTGTTTGTTTTTACACTGAAGCTGCGTTTATCAGATTTTCTGTGGTGAAATTCAGTGTTTAAAAAGGGCTACAAATCTGGGCCCTGTGGCATAAACTTACCATTGATGGTAACTTTGCTACTAATGACAATTTCTATAGACACCTTGAATCTCATTAGTTGTCAAGCAATGTTACCATGTTACTTATCACTGATTGCAGAGTTACTGTTAATGGTAAGTTTTATGCAACAGGGCCCACAAGAAATTAAAATTATAGCTCTGCTCTCCGAGAAGCAGATATTATTCATGCATTGCGAGTATCATTGTAATGACAGTTTACATTTCCCTCCACTGAAATGAAACGGAAAGTCAGACATCGCACAGACACATTCCAGAGAGAAAAGCATTGCCATAGATGAGCTTTATCTTCAGTCATTATGCCCAACCACTATACTACAACAAATCCCTTAAATATGGGATATCCCTTTTGCAGGTCACAAAAATACAATTTTGTAAAAACCATGGAAAATGGAAGAAGATACTCTATCACAGCTTCCTTCCCAATGATGAAACTGGAAACTGACTAGAAACGAAGAATATAGCTCTAGCTAGATTTTGAGGAGGTTTGGCGCGGGTCGGCCGAAATCTATAGCCTTGTGAATGGAGACCGTTGTGTGCTATGGTCCGCATTGGTCTGCTCTATAGTGCATGCGTACATGGAGCAATGCCCCCATAGCGCACTGACAGGGATAAATGATTATGAATGCAGACTATGGTCTGTACGATAGTATTTCACTTTTTCTGAAAAATATTTGCGAGGCTATGACTGTGAGATATCGCATCTGTTCTCGTGAGGATATACTTTCAGGACTTTTTCAAATGGTTCACCCTGATATTTGCGAGGCTACGACTGTGAGATATCGCATCCGTTCTCGTGAGGATATACTTTCAGGACTTTTTCAAATGGTTCACCCTGATATTTGCGAGGCTAACTGTGAGATATCGCATCCGTTCTCGTGAGGATATACTTTCAGGACTTTTTCAAATGGTTCACCCTGATATTTGCGAGGCTACGACTGTGAGATATCGCATCCGTTCTCGTGAGGATATACTTTCAGGACTTTTTCAAATGGTTCACCCTGATATTTGCGAGGCTACGACTGTGAGATATCGCATCCGTTCTCGTGAGGATATACTTTCAGGACTTTTTCAAATGGTTCACCCTGATATTTGCGAGGCTACGACTGTGAGATATCGCATCCGTTCTCGTGAGGATATACTTTCAGGACTTTTTCAAATGGTTCACCCTGATATTTGCGAGGCTATGACTGTGAGATATCGCATCCGTTCTCGTGAGGATATACTTTCAGGACTTTTTCAAATGGGTGACCCGGTGTTTGAATGGCCACGATGGCAGACATACCTTGAGGTATTTGACCAGCTTCTGGATCTGCCAGTATTCTGAGGGCAGGTCTGAGTTCTGCTCCTGCCTCCTGTCAGTGGTCTCCTCCTCCTCCTCAGACTCCGAGGAGCTGGAGGAGAATTCGTCCTCCATGGCGGGCGTCTTAGACTTGAGCCGGTCGCTGTGGAGACAGGGGCATATACTCATTAAAGGGACAGTCCACCCTAAAATTAGGTTGGTTTTAATACAAGCAGTAACGTAAAAGAAACATATCTGTGAAGGTTTGATAAAATCCATCAAAGGATAAGAAGCTTCATGTGAGAGATGCTGTCCCATATATTGTGTTATAATCTGTTTGAAAATGTTGATTTTATCAAACGGATATGCATTATTTCACTATCCCTTCAATAGAGGTACAGTTGCAATACCCCTACATAATATTTCTGGTACAAGATCTGAAACAGAAGAAATCAAAGATACACTGAAAGATAAAACTCTTTTAAGTGTCATTGGTAATTGATTTACCTTGTCTGTCTTGATATTTTCTCCATTTTCTCCTTCTTCTCACCGCTCTTCTCCTTGTTCAGATCATTTTTCCAGTTGAGGGTTGCAGGCATTGTCTTCTTTGTCATCTTGGTTTTCTTCTTCACCTTTCGCTATATCATGAAATCAATGAATTCACACCTTCATAACACAAAACTGCATTCTAAAGGTTCACTAAACAAAATGGCAATCTTTTGATGCCTTCAAGAGAGTATCTCCACTGCGTCAAAGTGGTTAACTGCCTTAGTATTGAAAGACTGCTACACAATTTGCTTCAATAAGGCTTCATTCCCCGTTTGTCCAAAAAAAAAAAAAAAGAGAGATAATGGATGGTATCCTCAATTGCTATGGCAATGCACATATTTATGTATCTCTGAAAAGTAAACATTTTTACATTGGACTGTGAACAAACACACTAAATAGGTTTGTGAAAAGGATTAATCTTAATTAAAAAAAAAAACTATTTCACAATGCAAGTCCATCAAACAAATCCATGCATTCACATTCATATTTTTTTTTTATTCAAGTTAAGTTCAAATCAATGCAACTCACCTCTTTCTTCTTTTTGTCATCCTCCTTCTCCTCCTTCTTCTCCTCCCTCGCTGTTCGTTCACCCATGCCGTCATCCTCCTCAAACTCTTCCTCATAGTTGCTGATCTGCTCCGGGTGCTGGCTGTCACCCCTCAGTTGGAACTCCTTGCTGTCAATCACCTTATTAAAGCGCTCGCTCTTTGCCGAGAGAAGGGCGACTAGGTTGCGGTAGATGTCTCCATCACGCTCATAGTTGATGTCCTCACCTTCTTTCTTGGAACCCTGACATAAAAGGAAAGGATGTAAATTAAACCCTCTGTATGCGAGATAAAACGATGCTCAATGTCATTTGTGGGTGTTATTGGTGACAAAATGTACACATGGCATAAAAAGAATTAAAGCTTTAAAATCATGGATCACCGTTTCTCACTCAATTCATTGAGTTTTGTTGTATAATCGTAAATAACTTTGTTGATACATTGTCTTGATTTACTATTAACCTGACAGGATAAAAAAAATGTCAACTATAATAATCTCAAATCAAACATCATGTCCAAAAAGCTAGCACGCTCAGATTGTTGCAAGGATTGTCATTGTAGTTTACAATCAAGAGCTCTCCAACATGTAGTGATATTACTCTCTAGATTTCATTGATCAAACAAAAGGTGAAAGGTGAATGAATGTAAACTATGCCTATATATTATTTGTTATAGAAAGCTATTGAATTATGAGAATGATTATCATCAATATCATCATTATTCTTATAATCATTATATTATTTTTAGTATTATATTATCATTTCATATCATCATTATCATCATTAACATCATCATCATCACCATTGTCATGATCATCATTTTCATTGTCATTTATCTTAAACATTATCATGATGATTAAAATGGTCCAAGTTGCACAGAGGTGCTGCTAGAGCTGCCGTCAGGCGTCAGCCACTAACTGACCTTGTTGAGGTAGACGCCGGCAGTGCTGGTGGTGACCGAGAGCTGGTCCACATCGTGTGGCTTGATGAGCAGGTAGGCGATGTCGCCGTGTACCTGACGCCACGGAGGGGCGTGGCAGCCGTTGTCAAACTTGTAGTCCGAGGTGAAGGCGATGGACTCCAGCGCGCTGCCTGAATCCCCGTCCTCGCTGCAGAAGCCTTGCAGCAGAGCCACCTCATCGTTGACTTGTTGAGGAGTCAGACGGATCTCCCTGACAATATCAAAAAGTCAGTATGATTTCAAGGGTAGTCAGGATTGATTTCATCCCTCACATCAAAATCTATGTTCTTTTAATAACTTTAAAGATAAATGATAGATAAAAGATAAGCTGGGGTGGTATTCTGAGACCGTTTTATCTCTGTTTTAAGTCTGTTGTAACTAATCGGTATTCTGAACACCGTTTTATCTCTATTGTAGCTATTGTTTTAACTCTGTTTTAATGTTTTATCTCTCCCCCTTTGCCCGTGCATGCCATTGTCATAGTTTGTGCGCACGCGCGTAACTTTTGGTGCAAACAGTGCAACCATATCTGTAACACGGTATTCTGACGATTGTTTTATCTTCTGTTGTAACTCTGCCCATGTGCAAAAATATGCCTGTGAGATAAAACAAGGTGGATGGTGTTTTAACTTTGTATAGTTATTTTTGATGAGCTCTTCTCTCACTACAACTTCAACAACTAATCGCTCAAACTCTTCTGCGAGAAAATTCACACCTCTTCGAGCCTTTGCCATGACTATCTTCAGCAAAATTGTGGGTTTTTTTAATTCTCTCGCATAACGTGCACACAACATTAACACAAGCAAAAATCCAACGCAATATATTAAGCGCAAAATAAAGCGCTAAACCATGCATATTAAAGCAAGGCGCGTTTTGCGCGTTTTTGCCCAAGGGAGCAATCGGATTGGTTAAAACTTCTTATATGCTACCTCTAACAACGTTTCCTATTGGTTATAGTTGTGGCGGTGGGCGTGGTTTTCATGACTTACAACACCGTTAAAACGGTGTTCAGAATACCTTTTAACTGTTTTTAACTGTTTTAGCGCTGTTGTAACTCACTGACTTACAACAGAGATAAAACAGAAAGTTAAAACAGAGATAAAACGATGCTCAGAATACTCACCCCAGGTACTCATTGTACATAACTCTTTATGATTTCTGATTTTATGTAAGGTGTCTTTTGTCCTCTCCTTTCTCCATTTTTGTCTGGATTAGGATTGTCTTGTTCATACATTTGAAATATCATGCTTGTCAGGTCACAAGCTTTACTACATTGTGAGTTTGTGATAAAGAGAAGCAGCCGGCTCATTGAATTGAGTACCAAAGTGGTGTTGTTATATCCTTGTTATGCAGGTTTCTGGTTTTTAAACAATATCACCCAAATGAGAGTTTCACTAGTCCGACAATGCCTATCACACTAGTGTCCCAATGAGAGATCCACTATGATTACCACTGTTTGCTTTACCCACAGTTTGGAATAAGTTGTCTTGACAACATACTCCTATGATGTCACATTTTGGTACTCCATGAAACAAGTTAATCAAACTTAAATAATCCTTCATCACAGGCCTTACCCGGACACTTCGTGGAGGTACTGGTTCAGCAGCTGCATATCAAAGTCTTTGAAGATTAGCAGGAGTTTGACCTTCAGCCTCTTCTCGGCCGCCTCCTCGGAGGTATCTTTGGTGGTCTCTTCCAGCAGGCGGATGGCCGAGTTGTCCTCCCCCTCCACCGTGGCAAAGCCTTCCCCCAGGATCTTGGCCAGAGGGTCTCTGTTAGCTGGTGTAGTTATGGGCAGATAGTGGAGAGGAAGGTCATTGTTAGAGGTCAGGTTCCAATCAATTCTCCATACCACATACATTCCACCTCAAAGGAATTGGCACAGGGAAAGGGAAAGGGAAGAAAGGGAAAGAGCCGTAGTTTTAAACCAAGGTAAATTTTGTCCAGTTCAGCATGAAAGACGATGCTTTAGCCTAAAAAGCATCATGTTTCATGCTGAAGTTTGAATATACCGTGGTTCAAAACTGCAGCTCCTTCCCCTTCTTCTCTTTCCCTCTCCCTATGCCAATTCCTTTGAGCTGTGGTGTACTGTCCATAGGGAGACGTCTTTCCATAATGCACCGCGCATTGCCATCCACATTCATGTTGCAGTCATACCCACTTCCAGTCTCATAGACTAGTACATTTTAGACCGGAATCAGACATGACTGCAAACAAAATCTTTATGTGGCTGTTTGGTGCATCATGGGATGACTTTTCCCTACATGCCATATATTTCTGTGTTTGTTTTCCCCCTTGAGCCTCCCTAGCAGTTATACTGTATATGTAAGTGGAACATTATTAAAGTGAATTACATAATTTCTTCATTATGTCTTTATAACATTCATTACACAATATTGGGCCAGGCTGCAGTTACAGGATAAATTATTGCAATTATCATTTGTCCTTTATTTTCTCAAAACAAAATTTAATTTTAACAGAAATCTCAGAATCAAAGGTCATTCCAATGATATATTGCCCCCCCCCCCAAAAAAAAAAAACAAAACAAAACAAAACAAAACAAAACAAAACAACAACAGAATAGTGAAAATTAAGGCAGGTAACAGATGAACATTTCTTACTTTCTAGGATGACCCTGGTTTCTTGCATCTTCTTGTCTCCAGCACAACGGATAACAGCAGCCAATGTGTCCATAGTTCTGACGCTGAGTTTGCAGTTCAGCTCCCCCAGCTTCTGTAGATGCAGCAAGGGCTGTTCATCTTTGTCTGTTGCGTTGGAACGCACACCTTCATCGCTGCCAGAATCAAATATGGGTACAGTCATTCTCCATTAAACAACATTTAGACTGGGAGTGTGTATTTGCCATTTGACCCCCTCAGATCCAAGTCATTAAAATAAGCGTATGTACATGATCTGTTTGCCAAAGGTAACGAGGGGGGCCCCGTTACCATTAATGGTAGCTCTGTCATCAATGGTAACTACCATGGTAACATCGCTCAATGGCCAATCAAATTCAAGGTTTCCATGAAAGTTACAATTGCTAGCAATGGTGCCATCAATGGTAAGTTTTATGCAATAGGGCCTCGGTTAATGTTCCTTGAAATCATGTCATAACATCTTTACTTGCAAGTAGGTAACATAGCATGAACACAGAGCAATATTTAGACATGGTTTACATTGGAATATTCTACCATCTACCATTCATTGGGGATTCATTCTCGTTGCTCAGGAAATCACACTGGACATTGGGACAGTATAAATCTTAAAAGGTGAACATTGTGTAAAAAATTCTTTATCGCTTGTGTGATGCACATGTATGTGGAAGTATCGGTCCTCCTTCTTTTGTTATGTTGATCTGTGTTGCATTTTGGTATACAGCCTTGTCATAATGGGGTTACCCTGTTTAGAAAAGACTCAATAAATATTAATTAATCAATTAAAATTCCACTGCACAAATAGCATGGAACTCAAAAACTCTTTTTGCACCACACATGAATTTATTTGCTAGAAATACATGCAAACTCTATACAGCACTGTATGTCTGGCACACCAAGGATTAAACGTCTAACCAACCTGTGTTCATAATCCCCTGAGAATGATGATGCCTCTAAGTTTGTCTTCCACTGGAGCGGGGTTCTGAAGATGAGACTGGCCTCGTCTGGCTGCTTGGATGGGAAGCTCTCTGCGAACTTGATGATGTTGTTCAGGAGATTCTCATTGGCTGGGGTAAACTCCAGTTTGCCTTCCCCGCCCTCACTAGCAGAGGTCCACTTGGCTGCTCTGGTTAGGGTCTGACCCATCTTGTTCTAGCAAGAAAATGCGGGAAACATGGAGAGAGAATATTTCATTTTTGGTAATGACATATTAAATCATAACAATGAAAGAAATTATTTTAAATGATACTACTACTAGTGTTTCTGTGAAACAAAGCTATTCAGGACATGAGTTTTAGAGCAATTTTGTGGCCCTAAAGAGTAAAATGGCAAAAACTGACCTCTTGATCATGAAGGAAATCAATTGAAATGGTAGTGTTTTTCGTGCAACAAAGTTATTTGTGGCATGATTTAGAGCCATAAAATTGCAAAAATAAACCCCCACCGCGACTCTCACTTCTCAGCTAACTTCAGAGCCTAGGTATCAACTATCAAGAGAGTGGCTTTGTGCCTGATGAATTATAAATAAATAAGGTCCCTGAGTATGGTTAGCATAGGGTTTAGTGTGGACTTATGATGGTCTGTTTGATTTTGACAGTTACGGGCGATTTCAATTGTGGCCAGAATAGACCGTCAAAAAAAAAACACTGCTTCACCTTCACAGTCACACACATTTCTCAATCTCACAAAACTACAAGTGGTTTTATGCATGTGCCCACACAATAGTGTGTGCGTGCGATGTTCCCCCAAATTCTAGACTAGATTCTACTTGAAAGTTAAAGTCAATTGACTGTCATTTGCATCTGCTGCTGCACCCATCAGACACACCACGTCTCCACGGTATGTTTACCCGAGACTAGCCGGGCAAGTCGACGGTCGATGCGGTGCACAACTTGCTGTGTTTTCGCATCGTTGCCTCTACCAAAACAGTGCAAATCCGTAAAAATTACTGCGTGAAATGTTCTTATCGTGAAACCATACACATAAAAATATACACAATACCTTGTATACGTGGGACTCCTCGTAATAGTAATTCCTTTAATGTAAAAGTCAATAATAATTCCATGTAACAACGTGAAAGCTTCGGGAAACAATCTCTGTGCAGCTGGCGTATTTGGAGTCTTGTTGCTAAGCGTTCAATCACGCATAGCGCATGCGTCGACCCTATGGCCCTGAGCTGCGCTGAGCGATCGCGAGAGCCAGCTAGCTAGCTGCATGCATATATATGCTCATGCTCGAGCGCTAGCGCGATGCAAAAAAAAAATATATTTCAGATAGTTTGTACAATTAAGAATAGAAATGTTTCTCTTCGTAGCTTACTTTGAATATTTTTTCAACCTCAGTTTTTCAATGTTTCAATCAAATTTATTCAGCACTTTTATAAAAAGATGCAATACAAAGAAATATACAATGCATATCATACTGTAATACACATTAAATAGCAAATTAACAAGATTTAAAACATAAACATGTTTACTGAACTTGAAATATTGTTCTGCTTAGATTTCGTTACTAATCTAGTTTTCATGTTACCTCCAGCAGGTTTTAATTAATTTCTAAAATTTATTTTTCGCCTTTTTTATTTCACGAGTGACTTAACTTCGACATACAACCATCAGCATGCATGGATTCGTGGAAAACACTTGTCATAAATGCACTACATCATATTCATGTTCAACATTATTTCCATCCCACGCCAAATTTGCTCTTGATTCTTAATTATGATATCCCGATACTGTGAAAACTGCATCAGCAAATTTGATTTTGATTTGGAATATACATGTACTCATGCCCTACTCTGACAAAAGGAAGTAACTAACAAACCTTTTAGATTTTTCTTGTAAATTATCAAAATGTGTCTTTCGCTTGCATTGGCATCAGTGCAAAACCACATCATGTTAGTTTGAATATCTCACAGCAAGATGGATATTTCTTGTCCAGATTTTGATCGTATGTAGTGAATGCTGGGTACAATCTAAGAAAACCAATAACCCAGATTTGAGTGATTTGTCACTTGCTTCCTTTTGTCAGAGTAGGACAGTATAAGAAAATGGTCACTGACGTCAGCTTTTATGACCCCAGAAGAATTTTGATCTAAATCATTTGTGAAAATAATATCGTATGGAGTAGTTTTCGGTAACACGTGTTAGAAGCTGAATAGAATAATGGGTACATTGAATTGAAAATAAGTAAATCTAGAAATTAACCTGTAATATGGCAAGGCTGAGCTAGGTGTAAATCTATCATAGCCAGTATGAAATAATTATATCGATGAAATATTTTAACAAAATGCACTGGTTGGTTTGGCGGTCGATATATCACTCCATGTAAAAATCATTTTTACACTTTAAAATTTTTCCATGAGCATGTTCAATGAACTCGTGAATAACAGATAAACCAGGGCTCATTTTTCAGTTAAAGTCTCATCTAAGAAAGACAACCATTGCCCATCCCTTCTTACCAACTCTACTTTTTGCCAACTAATTAATGTACCTATCAATATCGTAACATGAATCACTTTCTTTCAACCAAGACCCTGTCACTCAAAAAGAATTAAAAGAAAAAGAGTGTTCAGTCATGAAAGTTTCTATTATTCTGGAATTAAAATCAATTGTTGAAAACTGTTGAATATCATTAGGTGACTTAAATTGACCCTTCAAAATATCATCCAATTAATTTGGTGTACAGAAAGATTGATCTGGGGTATAAAAATCGTGTTCACCATTTTGAGTAGATAGCAAATCAGAAATTGAGCTTAGGCCTTTATGTAATTTATGTTTTTTTTGTTATGCACAAAAGCGATATCAAGGATGTAGATCAGATTGCAGAAAATATCCACAGATATAATGTTATTAACTAGTTCGTTATGTTCTTTATGCCATGTTCATGTTCACAAGAGATGAGCTTTGTGATCCGTTTGCCGTATGTCAGTGGCGGATGCCGCGGATCTATGGGTGGGGTGGTGGTGAGTGGGGGTGGGGTGGATATACAAAAAAAAATAAGAATAGAAACGGGGTAATGAGTGGGGTTATGGGGCTACCCCCCCCCCCCCCCAAGCCCCCAGGTCAGGTCCACATAGGCAGGGGTGGGGGGGGGGGGGGGCGGGGGGGGGGGGGGTGCAGGTGAGGACAACTGGACTGCTCGCCATGCATGGAATGGATTTCCCCCTGGCCCCGGCCGGGCCCTAATTGAAACCCCCTCGCTCTGACTGGTCTAATGATCGTGTTTAAAATGATGATGATGATGATGATGATGATGATGATGATGATGATGATGATAATGATGATGATGGATGATGACGCTGATGATGATGATGATGATGATGATGATGATGATGAGAAGGAGGAGGAGGAGGAGGATAATGGCGATGAGGATGATAAGGAGGACGAGGAGAAGGATGACGACGAAGAAGGATATAAAAATGGATGAGGATCGATGATGATGGTGGATATGGCGATGATGTTGATCGATGACGACGGTAATGATAATGATGATGAACTTGATGATAATCGTTGATGATCGCAAATATTGTATCACAGTAATGATATTAGTAGGCCTAATGATTCAAATATTAATAGCAACAAAACGACTTATGAATACGTTGTTATCAAATTTTTCTTAGCGCATTATCGCATGCAGTACAATTCCATCCCATTAATCATTAATGACAGCAATTAAGTGGAGCATCAGATATAATAATAGTTTGCCCTTGCCGTGGTCTTGAATTATTTACAAACATGCCGTTCTACCGTCCACATGCACGTGATAGCGAACTCCGTGTGACCTCAATTGCCTTATTGTTAATAGTCTTCTTGCTAATAGACCCCTTGTTTAAGATGTGAGATCTCGTCGAATCTTGTTCTATCGGTGGGGGGGGGGGGGGGGGGGGGCAAGTGGGAATACATCCCCTCTATACATACGAAGGCATCGTTATAGATAAATACAAATCATATGTCATGTGGAGAATGACAACAGTGTGTCAGGCTGTACTTAGCTCGACAATCTACACTGTATGGACATAATAGACTACGCATCATTTCGCCTTCCTCTTGGCAGAGACAGAAGAGAAGAAGACAAAAGCGGCCTCAAATGTAGGAGGAAGTCGGAGAGAAAGGGGGGAAAGGAGAAGCGGTGGGGAAGGGGATCGAAGAGGGAGAGGAAGAGGAGAGAGGGATTTTCAAAATGTCATGCCTCATCCAATCAACCGTAAAAAACCGTCCTCAAGTTTTAATTATATCAGTAATTAATTGCATTACTCTGATTATGTTTAGCAGCAACAATACTCATTGCAATTTTTTGTCCATTTAGGTACCTATCATCTTTAAGTGCTTTCTTATTGATCTAGTTATCATCTGAAGTCGATTTCATCAAACACTGAAAAAGACGATACATGTGTTATACGCGAAGTCAAAGAAAGTAACTGATGTTTTTCAATTTTCGTCTGGAAAAGCACTGAAATTCGTACGCGCGTGTCCCCATAAGTACACATTACAAGCAGTTCATGGTGAAACTGCCAATTCATCAGCTAAAAAATGAATGTCTGCATATTTTACAATCTTCCTGGCCTATCGTAACATCCAGATGGATGAGTTTAAATCGTCTATGCATCGTATTGTTTAGAGCAGCTGTCAGTCATGTATATTGAGTGGCTGTAACGGACATCGTCTCAGAGGGATGGAGAGCATCTTTTCCAACATCCTCAATTCAACTCTCTAAAAGTGAGCGTGAACCCTCTTATTACTGTTGCTGGCATGAAGATGTTTAGTGAGCCATTGGGGTCATCAAGGTCTGGTAATGTATGGGTTAATACGAGTAGTCTTCCCTCTATTCTTCCTAACAATGTTCGGATGGTACCGTCGATGGAGGAGGCTTCACCCGGCTGCCTCCGGTGCTCCGGCCCAGCCTGTTTCGCCTATCCCTTTGTTCGGTGTTCCGTTCAGCGAACACAGATCGATACACAGGCACGGATCAATGAGGATTATGAAGCCAGATGAAAAAGAGTCTTTTGTCAATCTTCCCCCGCCGACAAAGGGGCCCTTCTTATTCACTGACTTATTAAAGTGAGCCTCTGCATGCCAGTCGATAATGTGTTTAATGTATAGCGTCTTATAACAGAACGGCAACTGGTTGCCAGTTATCCCCCTCCCCCACCCCAACCTCAGAGCTGTCTCTACCTCTCCTATCACCCTTTCTCGATCTCCCCTCCTTATCTCCATCTCCCTCCCCTTCAGATCCTTTCCCTTCTCACCGCCCTGTTCAGTATCAGTCTCTCTCTCTCTCTCTCTCTCTCTCCCCTCTCTCTGTCTCTGTCTTTCTCTCTCTCTCTATCTCTCTCTCTCTCTCTCTCGCTCTCTCTCTCTCTCTCTCTCTCCCCCTCTCTCTGTCTCTGTCTTTCTCTCTCTCTGTCTCTCTGTCTCTGCCTATCTCTCTCTCTCTCTCTCCCTCCCTCGCAACAGCACTGGCCAATTTCCTCTTCACTGACATACACATACGGCATCGATGACTTTCATGACTTTTCTGTGACTTGAATCAATATTCAGGACTTGACCTAAAAGCTGTAGATACGTTAACGCCTTCATTGTCAGACTCCACATTGCCCTATGAAAAAGGCGTGTATATATATGACTATAGCGCCCGATAACGCACAGAGAGTGCCATGTCATGCAAACTGAAACGCGTGTATCACCTCCGCAATATGCCTGAATTGTGCATTTAAGAGTTAACAAATTGATCACCCTTTCCACGAAGTAAGATTATTCTTCACTAGGTATTAAAAGTCTTAAAACATATTTGACACCCTGCTGGAAAATGGCATCAAAATAAAACTCGAATCAAGCTAAGATTTACACATTGCCGGATTGTATTAGAAAGCTAACAAGTCTAATAAGATACCCCAATGATCATTGCAGGAATATTGATTGATACGAGTGTACGTACACACCTAACATTGTACATTCTTTACAATGTAACTTTACAATGTACAAATCTCAGCTAGATTCGAGTTGTAGCTTTGAAACTTTTATCAATCAAAAGTGTCAACTATTGTTTTTAGAAAGGGACCAAAATATAGTGAAAGCAGGTCAGGGTTTGAAAATGAAAGGGCTACACTTTCTTGGTAGAAAGGAATCGTTTTTCCCTATTTTCGTGATCACTATCAGTGAATTACAGTATTTTTTTTTTTAAACTGTCCTCCCAGATTCTTATAATATGGGTGGTAACACGATTTAAAGTGAAACAACAATTTCCACAGCAACGACATTTTTGTTTTCTCTCAAGAGGAATCTTAGAATAATAACATTAACTCTTGAAGTATAAATACAAGATAAGCTTTGGAAAATTGTCAGACATAATTGTGAAAAACTCACTTGTGGCACACAAAGAGTTAATAAGCAAACATCTCTCCATTCTTTAAACATCACAAGCCGGTCATTCAAGATGTAATGACGCAATTGAACTTGAAATGGGAGTGTGGGCGTGTTTCCCACGCAACGAGGCTATTTAGGTGGGTTCTCCCGCTCCCACCTAGATATGCTATTATTACACCGTCAATCATCCGGCGGGTTCAAGACGTAATCGGATCTGTTTATTGATTCCGAAGACGTATCCAGCATTGTTACGTTTCTTTGGGTATAGGTCAGTACTAATGATGGCGGAATGTTGCCATTTTGTGAGTTGGGGAGTTAATATATTTTGATGTTTTTTTTTTCCTTTGGAAATATTCATCAGTTTGGTCGCGCCAATGCAGTGAACAGAATGATTTTGGAGCTTGGATTATTCGGTTGGTCATGTTGGTGGTGTGTACGAACGGCAATGACCGGGAAGAGGCTCACATCAAGAAGCAATTTTACGATAACCGACGCTTAATTTTGTTCCGTCACTAGCGAGGTACTCTGCTATAAGTTGTGCACTATTTTTCCCCGAAAATTACCATTTTCTCAACTTACATAATTATTTATTTTACTGGTGAATTTGATATATTACAAGACACATTATATATTTCTATACACACCTCTATGGAAAAGATTTCTGATTCCATCATCAAGAACCAGAAAGAGGACAATATTTTTTGGGAATCATTCAGCACGCATTAAATGGGAGAGCACCTCGCAAGTGACGTCACAATATAAAAGTTTTGAAAAAGTCTTAACCTTCACTAATCTTCACTAATGATGTTGTTTTCATGCTTCTACTACAATTAAAATGAATTTTACTTCAGGGTGGACTTTCCCTTTAAGAGCGGCTGTCAGTCACAGTCGTGACAATCTAAAACTCGCTACTGGAGGAGATCAGGGAAGGCCAATGCAGAGCAGGGGAAAAAATAAACCGAAAAATCAGTCTTTGTAGGCTCTCACCAAAAAATATAATTTATGGAATTACCGATTGAGACGGTTAATCCTGTCTAGAGAGAAAATGGCGCTTGCTCAGTCCCAAGATTTGAAGAATTCAACCCACTGTTAGATCCAAATCCCAATATTTGAAGCAATACAACTCATCGTATAGTAAACATGCAGGGTATGCGTTGGGAGAAATTCACATCCTGCTTTCACTCCAGATTATGATGTCGCACATGCATTGTGCTATATATTGTTTGAATCTTTCTTTGGATGATGATTACCCCGAAGGGTGGGCCGGTCCCGGAAGGACTGCAAAACCGGGCCAACCCGTGATCTGGACGGAGCAAGCTCCTATTCCATAATCGCAGTTCAAATATCAAATTGATATACAAGCGACTTGTAGCCGCATTTCAGATATCAACCTGAAAAGAACAGATACTTAACATGATCTTAACCAAAAGGCCGAGAAGCGATAACGTGGATGGAAACAACAAACTTAGACTATCTATTTGATCCATCTGAAAATATGGTGATCGATATTTTTATAGTCACGTAATTTGCAAGAATATTTTGCTCGATAATTGTAAATCGGGAGCCCGTACGGGAAAATAATGGAAAGTACCCAGAATCGAAATTATGTCATCAGTAATATCCCAATAATAATAATGATACTTTCGTTCACATTTCTAAAATAACAGGATGTATACTTAAACATGCTTATTATAAAAGCACCCACCCAGCGACGAAAAGCTGTGAGTTCATGAATATGCATGACAAATTACGATTGTCGTTCGCACGCGGTGTGCCACCGGCCGCACCGCACCGCCTGTCGCTCGTCACGCATGCGCAGTACATGTATATTAGCGAGGTTGCGATACACGTATGATTTTCAAGACATGACTGGCATTCTTGCCAATAGTGTACATGTTTACCTTACACTCATTGAGGCTTACATGTATTTGGCTATTACAGCCTTATAAAAAAGTTTGTATTTTGAAAACACGGGAAGTGTACGTGTGCGTGTGTGTGTATGTGTGTGTGTGTGTGTGTGTGTGTGTGTGTGTGTGTGTGTGTGTGTGTGTGCATGTATGTGTGTGCATGTATGCATGTATGTGTTGGGTGTGTGTGTGTGTGTGTGTGTGTGTGTGTGTGCATGTGTGTTGTGTGTGTGTGCGTGCGTGCGTGTGTGTGTGTGTGATTCGTGTGCATGCATGGTTCGTGAAAATACATGTATTATCAATGCGTATTCAGGACAGAACAAACGGAGAGGCCTTGAAATCAAATCCAATGATTGTCTCGAAAGTTTCTTGTGTGCAAAATTGTGCGCCAATCAGGAACATTATGAGAAACTCAATGAGAAGCTCAATAAAAAAATACTGATAAAAGTGAACGATAGCAATGCGTTGTTGTTCAAGTGGTTGTGGGTGTCCTTAGGTTGAGGACAACTTGGCAAGGGTAAGTCCACTCAAAAATACCTACATCATGCACAGACCGGTGCTGGGTAGAAGGTTACTTAGTAGTCTAGGTTCTAGACGTGTTTTTTTTTTTTTTTTTTTTTTTTTTTTTAGCTCGAATTCCTGTACACAACGCGCTACAGAACTGAGTGCAATGAATCGAGCGATCGCGCGATTCCCGAGAATAAACCGTTTTGATAACATACCCAACTTTCCCTTTACCGCATAACAATGCGTTATTCATTCGCACTTATTCAGTTTCAAATCGTGGAATGCACTCTGAATCTACCAGTTGTTGCTACTCGGACAAACCACGGACAAGCCTTGGGGTTAACGTAAGTAAGCTTCCATTATTGCACCTGTTGTCATGGTAGTTTATATACCATTGATGGTAAGTTACAACACTATTGAAAACATGGCCCTTGGTAGGGTCCAGTGGCGGATCCAGGTGTACGCGCGAGAGGCTTTCGCCCCCCTCCACCCCCCCCCCCCCATCTCATATCTTTTGTGCGACACATTATATTCCCATCAATAATTGTCCAAATTATCTTGCTCCCCTCATCCTTTAAGGTTTGGTTCACACAGAAAAAAAGTTGGTTTTAATGAAAGCAAAAACATGAAAGAAACATTATTAGTGAAGCCAAATCCGTTAAATGATCAGAAAATCACGATGGTTTGAAATGTCGATTTTGTCACGTTACGTGCGAGGTGCTTTCCCATATGTCGTGTGCTGTACAGTTCCATAAAGTGCTCTTTTTCTGTTTTTGATGAAGGTATATTTTTTTCTCTTAGAGTATGTGTGCAAATAATGTGTTTCTGATGATGTATCCAATGCACAGGTGAAATGCTGCATATCCTTGATGAGAAAATCGTCAACAAAAATTAGTACACAGTTTATAATGAGAGAGCATTTTGCACGTGACGTCACAAAATTGAATATCAATCATAACTTTCGTCAAAGACGGATTTTCGTCAAACCTTCACTAATATGTTTCCTTCATGTTTCTGCTTTTATTAAATCCAACTTAATTTCAGGGTGAACTTTAAAATCATAAAAACTGAATCCGCCGCTGGGGACGACGCATGTTGATGTCGCAGCATGACTCTTTAATGCGTCCGCGTTAGAACACTGTCTACGTATTAATTGCGGCTGTGATTTTATCTTGAATCCATGATGATCATATTATTTTATCTTTATGCTGTGATGTACATGTATTTTGTTATTGTTATCTTAGGTGGTCAGCCTAACATGGACCAACTGACTATCCACCATTCTGTTTTGAATATAGGATAAAGCAATTAGCCATTTTCGGAATGTATTCACAACTTTCCTTCTAACTGCCTGGTGACGCGTTATTTTTCACCTGTATTTCGTGTTTCAGTTCCAATGGATGGAACGCACTCTGAGTCTAGTTAGTTGTTGCTTCTCGGACAAACCTCGGACAAGCTTTGGGGTTGCAATTAGCAAAGTATTGTTTGAAGGATGTGTATAACCAGAGGTATAACATTTGCATGCATAACGAAATGGTGTATTCAAGAAAGAAAAAAAAAATCTCCAGCTGATTGTTAATCAACATCTAAAGTAGACATTATCCTGATAATGTTTACCCCCTCCCGGGTTTGGAGAATTTGGCTTGACGATAAATCATTGAAGAACTTTGGAATAAACTCAATAAAACCACTAATACATAATAGCGAGGCAATCTTATGCACTATGCAGTTTGTGATTTGGTGAGCAAAGTTCGTTTGGCTTTCCAGTGAAAGAACATTTCACATTTTAAAGCAAAGCATTTTAGATTAAAGCAAATGAAACGGGACCTGCATTGGAACCTAATTTGTTAATTAAGGTGTTGAGTATTTGAGGGGACTGAGAGACAGGGGTGGGGTGATATGCCCCCCCCCCCCTCCCCTCATCTCCCTTTGACGGTCATGGACGAAACCGTACCTCCTTCTTTAATAATCACAGCTACATTGATCTCTTCTCTTGTAAATTCGTTTTCCATGGGGAATCCGTCAAAATAAAGGAACAATAAAGGGACGATAAACGTGACGCACAGTGCCTCAGCCAACTTGTGAATATTTCGATATGATATGTAGACCTAGCAGAAATTCAAGTTCAAACAGCATTATTGTTCTTCAGACTACCGGTATTGGCTTTGTCTGAACTGCATGAACATGATATGAGTGTGTTAATACTAATGATACTTCAAAACCTCCCCTAGAACAACAACAATAACAATCCATCAATATTGAGCTTCGATCACGCGAGAGAGACAAGTGACAGTTTTCACACGACATTAACAAACCATTAGGGCGGAGGGGGTTGCGCGGAGGAAATAACAGCCTACCACTCGCCGGATGTGCGCTGTGTGTGTATACGTACTTGTATGCTCAGCGGCTTTTTCCCGTGCGTGAAGCTTCGACTGCCGTTTCTCCAACTCGGAATATCGCTCTCGGATCTCTTATCCATTTCGGAATATTTTGTGGAATATATCATCTACAGCAAGTTTTTGACCAGGTATTTGATATCTATATCGTATTTGTGAAACTCAAGCACATATTTGTGTAAATCTGTGGCAAATCCGACGAGAAATGGTCGAATCTTTGTTCCGCTATCGCGTGATTTGCGCCGTGTGTGTGTGAGCAGCGAGAGAAAAGGTTTTTTGTGTATGCTGAAAGGGGGTTCTATCCCGATTTACGAACTGACTTTTTTTTGCCAATTTCACCCCACTGTCTTCTAATCCAGATATTTTTCTTAATATTGTTCTGGTGAAGCCTGATTGATGATTACATAAATCTTTGATAAATTGCGGATGATTCTATGCAAAGTTTAATTAGATTTAATGCTCAATTAAGAAATCTATGGGGATGTGAAAATAACTTACTGAACTTGTATCGTCGACTTCGATTTCGATTGAGACTGAAAAGGAATCTTGCGAGTTTTGGGGAAAAAATGATAATCGACAATTTCGCCCCAGGATCTAAACTTGATTAGTTTCAATGCTCGATGGCATTTCTTTTCTTTATTTTAATGTTGTATTTCCTTTGTTTACTACAGGGTCGCTTACTGGTGGGAAAAGGCAAAAATGCCGAATAATAACAGGGCTGCGGAGACCCAATCCCAGGGAAGCACTCCCCCGACTTCTGCTTCTCCGAGCCCATCGACTAGCAGCCGACCGTCGTCGGCTAGCGGTGGTCGTAGAGGCGGACATTCTTCCCAAGAGAGAGGGAGCAGGGACGGCAAGCCGTCTCATTCCATGGGCAAATGGGGCTCGAAAAGCCCGCTTAGCTCAAGCGCCAAAAGGTACACGAAATGTTCAATTCCATTCTCATTGATACTGATTCTAAATAGGGTATTTACAGTCGGTATGCCGTGAACAATCGGAGGCGATTTTAGTGTGCGTACCGTGCCGTTGCGCTGTGCGATCAATGGCATTAATCAGAAAACAGCCATTGACATGATGTGTATGTAAAGTCCACTTCACCGCTCCACTTACTACCCAGCTACCTAATTTGCATATAAGCTAAAAACCGTTGTCTCGCTAAATATAACGTTTAAATACCCAATATTTTTATGTTTTTAGGATCCTTTTGACAAACTACATTGCAACATACCATTTAATTTTGGATATTTTGTAGCATGAGTGAAAAAACACGACTTTTCTGTTGGGAAGCTTATAACTTCCAGACAGTGTGCGTGCGTGCACAGGCTGCAGCACAGCTAGCTAGCATGGCCTGGCTGTGTGCATGGAGCATGCATTGATGCAAAGCGCTGCTGCATGCGCCTGGGGATTGAAATCTTGAAAGAGTGACTCACAGCTCAATATGAGAATGATGAACTAATCAATGGAGCCTCTTTGTTTAGATTGAATTTCACAAACAGTTTGTTTTTTCTTTCTTGAATGTCCTCATTGTCAGACTATATTATTGTGAGTCTCCATTCTCCACATTGTAGGCAGTAGTGCATACATTTTTTTTCTTCTTCTTGTGAGTGCATTCTTACTGTTGACACAGACACAGACAACAATAGTTTGAGGTGACAATTAGCATTTATACCCATTCCACAAAGTCATTAACTCATGCAAATATTACATGATATTAATTACATTGACCAAGTACATGTGTCTTTTAATTGAGCTTGTTATAAAATTCCAATGCTGTGACTGATACTATTAAAATTACTGAAAATATTTTTGGAGATAGTCATTTCATGATCATGCAAGGTCCAACTTGCTATACAATGTACAAGAAAGGTGTCACTTGCATACAGTACCTCAACGTTTAACCTGTAACTAGTCCAGTGTTCCAGCATTACTTGAATTATTCTTGAACTTACAATATCATTGATTACTTCACCAGACCGTGATTTTTCTCATTTTGATGGTTTCTTTGATGAAAAACAGCTTAAACTCGATCAAAGTAGGTTAGGGTTAGAATATGGACTAGGAAAGGGTCAGGATCTGGACTAGTATAGGGTTAAGTAAAGTAAATATGTGATTTTAGAACAATGTTGTGGCCCGAAAGTTGCAACAAAAAAATTGTGCACCTCAGCTATTCGTTACAACACAGGTTTCAATGGCATTTCAGTATGCTTGCACACATTCAATGGTATGCATGTCCGATGAAGTTTAAATTCCCTTTTCATTGATAATGAATAGCGTGTTAGTTTACACGCGTTGTGTTTGCACTGTCATACATGTATGTACATGCGTTTATCACTTCTTGTCTAGCATTTTCCAAATGTAATATTGAATAAATGCAACTGCTCTTTATGTTTTTTTTCTTTCCATTTTAAAATGCTGAAAAATATACATTTAAATGGTGCATACGCCAGAATTACGAGGTTGATTTACACACATTGAAACGCATGTGTTCAACATTTACTTCTTGTGTCCGGTTTTGTAGAATGATGTGAATGCACATGTAGGTGCAATGCAGCTGCGTAGAAACAAGGCCCTTCATTTTTACTCTTGACACAATATCACAGAATAAGTTTTCTCTGTAAATAATGTATATTTTGTCTTTTCTTTTGTTCTAGAATCTGTTTGTTTGTACGTGAAAAATAACATTGACTTGTTAAGTACCGTATGAATGTATACCTTTTATGTCTTGGTTTATTCTTGTGCACATGTTTGTGAAAATGATTTGAAGACTGTTTACGTAGGTTGTTTAGGTACATTGTATGATGAATTATACTTGTATCAATTGCATTGGAGTATTATTTTGTCTTTTTAAAGTTTGAGTGCATCCATATTCTCCTCCACAGAATCCAGAAAGAGCTGGCAGAAATCACACTGGAGCCTCCTCCAAATTGCAGGTAAGGGCATGGAAATTATTACAGCCTACACATCCAGTCTCTGGAAACAAAAATAATCTCCAAAACACAAAATACCATTACATTCATTTGACTTGAATCTAATATTTTTTAAATGTGTTACTTCTATCAAATCTCATCATGTTTATTGTACTATACATGTAGATCATACATCACAGATATCAAGCCTTCAAGTCAAGATAAAAGTATACATGTTCAGTATGCAACATGTTCGTATGCCGTATGCTGTGAGGTCTGGACATACATCACATACGTCACAACAATCATGTTTAATATTCGGGCAGCCCTGTATACAGAATAACAATGATGTCTGGAGACCTGCAGGCATACATTTTTTAGAGTCTGATCTGTAGCCATGCGTGCAATCATGTTGACTTGTTGACACACAGTGTAAAGTGTTAAGATTAATGATGAATGTAGACTTGCATACTCGGTGCCTATTCCTTCCTACTCTCTCATATTAACCCTGTTCATAATGGTCATTATCAGCAGAATAAACGCAACCTTTGCAGCAGATTTGGTAATGCACAGCCTACGTATTCACAGCAGTCACTCAAATCATGTGGTATTTGCTTCATCTCTTTCTTTTATTTATGGCTATTTTGCTGGTAGAAACCAACATGTAGGAAAATTGCTGCAATATTGCTGATTACAAATGTTAAAAACTGCGTCCAAAGGATAGTGATATTTATATGCGCAGCTTGTGCATCAAGGTACAGTACATACACAGTTCTGGGATGGGATTCGCTAGTTGCCCACAAAGCACTCGTATTGCTTGGCGGAATTCATCATCAAGTGTTTGCTTTTAAATGAAGCTAGCCAGCGCCCGTCTTATAGCTCAGTGCCCTAGCATGCCATGCACTCAATATCGCTACTTCGTGGACGCTGTTCATACTGTATAAGCACCAAATCCTTTATGGTCTACATGTATGTGAACTGTGTTTTCAATGGTTGGGGAAATTTTTTTAATTGATTTGCATACTTTCATGTTGTATAAAGGACCCCATACTACTGCACATCTATATTTGTGTGTGATTGACTGTCACAGTACTGTCTACCTCTGTCTCCTGTCACGATACTCAGACATGTACACTACAGCTCAAAGGAATTGGCATAGGGAAAGGGAAGAAAGGGAAGGAGCCGTAGTTTAAAACCACAGTTTATTTTGTCCAGTTCAGCATTAAAACATGCTTTTTAGGCTAAAGCATCATGTTTCATGCTGAACTGGACAAAATATACCACGGTTTAAAACTGTGCCCCTTCCCTTTCCCTTTTCCCTATGCCAATTTCTTTGAGCTGTATGTGTGGTGTTTGTGCAGCACGTTTTCTGGACTGGAGACCACCCTGCATGTGTAAACATTCTTTAGGTGTATGAATGTGAGATCAACTGGTTGGATTTAAAGATATTGTTTGTGATTAAAGACCATCTACATGTACATGTGCACTCCAGCTCAAAGGAATTGGCATCGGGAAAGGGAAAGGGAAGAAAGGGACGGAGCTGCAGTTTTAAAGACAGCCAGTCCCTTTTTCAGATCACCACAAAACCATCGAAACATTGGCAAAACATATAGAGAAGTGTTAGCAAGCTCTATATTCACAATTTGAAACTGATACGTAGTGTAAAATTCAAATAATGCACGTAAATAACGTCTGATTAATAGTCTTTACCTCAGGCTCTTAGCAGTTTGTGTTGAAATATCTGCTTTCTTGATTAATCTGTTTATTAAATTATAAAACGCATTATGAAAAAAAATTGTTCTATGGAAGGAATCATCTCCAAAGTTTGGTAGTTACTCATAAAATTAGGATTTCACACACGCATAATAACCACATAGATACTGTAACAAAGACTAATACTTTTTTCGTAGTACGAAAAAAGTCAGTTTGAAATTTAACGGCTGAAATTTTTTACATATACAGAAAGCTTCAACATGGTATATTCTTAGAAATGGTCTTGAATCACACTTTCTTCAATTTACGATCGTGATAGACGATTTCAAATTTTAAGCTTGCAAAAGGGACGGACAATCTTTAAACCGCAGTATATTTTGTCCAGTTCAGCATGAAACATGATGCTTTTTAGGCTAAAGCATCGTGTTTCACGCTGAACTGGACAAAATATACTGTGGTTTAAATCTGCAGCTCCTTCCCTTTCTTCCCTTTCCCTTTCCCTTTCCCTATGCCAATTCCTTTGAGCTGTTGTGTAGCTTATCCAGATGCATGGTAAAAATTATTTCCATTGCGTCATGAGCAACATTGACATTGGTAGGAAGCCAAGTACAATACTGTGCATGAAGAACACATAATACAAAGCATGTATTGCAAAAACTCCTTAAGAATTTGCCGACATATTTACATGTATGGTGCATGATCGTGTAGTCTACTGCCTGGACTGGTTTCACACACGTGTACGAGACATTGCGCATTGCACTTGTCCATTACATGTACATGTAGTATGTGAACATACTGTACACAACTCGTAGTCGCATAGTACGCGCACTCATTTTCTCCAGCTTGAACCTAGTCCAGTAGACTTAGGCTGACAGACCTCATCTCTCATTCATTTACGTGTGAGTCATTCAGGGTTTCATCATTACGTATAGTTTGAAAGAATAAGAAAAATAACTGTATACATATTATTACATGTGCACCTGACCGATGTCTGTATACTAATTAGTGGATACAAGCCATGTTGGTCACTCACTGATTGTGAATGTACATGTACATGTATGCACAATGTACACTTGTACACATTGGGTATAGCCAGGTTTGTCTTCTGTCAGGCATGGAACCTTGGCCCTTGGTAGTTATTCACTGAGTCTGAATAGTATGTAGATGTACATTGTAGGTAGACTACATGTACACACCAACCATACTGTTAGCATTTTGTTGACTATAGTACATGTACAGTACATGTACACCATACTTGAAGCATGTACCAAATGTAGCCATTCACTTGGTTTCTTATGACATTGTACAACTGCATGTAGTGAAGTCTGAGTTTACGATGTTCACAGGATTCACATAGCCTGTCATTTATCATTTACATGTAGTTCTGGTGGTGTGCAGGACAGTGTACATCCTTTTGAAGGCGTAAATACCACCTTATAGAAAAAATGAAACTAGAGAAGTCCCCTCATTCTTTGTGGTTACCCGGGAATGCACAGCTGTACAGAATTTAATTTTGCAATTGTGAAGTGTCATGCTTGAGTGATCATCAAATGATTGACACATGATTCTTGAGTGTGATCTTATGGTAGAACATAAATTCTTGCGAGTTATGAAAATATTCCAAAGCTCCAGCTGGTGATTTTTCAGTCAGTCTAACCAAGTTTAGAACCATATTCAATATGCAAGGAACAATTTGTCATATCATGTCAAGCATTGAATGGTATAACATGCTGTACAGTGAGAGCTAGCACTGTATGACTCAAGCTGTTCACAATATTCATGTACTCTCTGATATGATTGCTTGTCATGTACATGTATGGAGGGAGTGTGAGGGAAAAGTAGACTGTGAAAATCCTGCTCAGCATGTCACGCAGATGAGTATTAGATACAATGTGTGAATTGAAGATTGCAAACTGGCACACAATGTTTCTTGCAATTTTACATTCAGTTCTAAATTGGATCATGCTGTGCAAAATACACATATGTACACTGTACCAGCTGCGTGCCGGGCTTTATGCTAACTTTTTTCCAAAGGGGGGCTGGATGTTCTTTTTAGTGTTTTCGTGTATAGTGCCTGTGCTTGATCTTTTTAGATTTTGGGCGGCCGTGGGTACGGGTCCCCTGCTAGTGTCGGGCCCAGATATATGGACAGTAAGACGGGAGGGGCACGAGGAGCAGGCTTTACCAAAGCTGCGATCAAACATCACTGGTGTACGGTACATGGCGGATCATAGCCGTTCGGCAATTCGCCATGCTTCACCAAAAACCATGTACATGTACGTAGATGAACCTATCCGTCTCGATAGCTACACTGTACATGGAGGCATCACGGTCTCATCAAGGAGCTGCACTGTGGTTGATGCGTGGTAGAGGAAGGAGTCTTGGTCACTGCTGACTTTCGGGGAGATCCGTGCAATTACATGTACATGTACATGTACTGAGGCATGCTTAAACATATTCAAAACGTATGGAGAATGAAGTCACACCCAGACTAAAAGCTTTCTGCCATTGTTGGAAACTTTGGACATGGTTCACAGCAGTTGAGAACCATCATAAACCACCATCTAAATTGGCGATGTGTGATATACATGTAGCAGCTTAAGATGTCCAATGACTAATCTGTACAGTACTTACACTGTAAGCAAGCTGTTTTTTTTTCTGTATGTACATACACCCTGTAAGGATGCTGTAATTATCAATGACCAATCCCCATCAAATACTGACAGAAAGTTTGAATGAAAAGAATACAAAGAACAGGACAGAAAGACAGAAAATAAGAAAAATAATTTCAACTACTGTACATGTACATGTACACTGTTCAAAGGAAGAATGAATTAAAGAAAGAAGAAGAATGAAGTCGCAGATGAAAGAAGGGAAATAATGAAAGAAATATTTTTATGAAAAAAACAAAGAAGACAAGAATGAAATCTTGAGAAAAGACAAGGTATATGTTGGACGGAAGACAAATTGAATGAATGTTCAGTTTAAAGAAGTGATTCAAAGAGAAATTAAGAGGGAAATCAAAGGAGAAATCAAGAAGAAGAAAAAAAAAAGATGATACGCCGTATAATGTACATGTACACCTTGATCAAAAGAAAAGAGGAACAGGACAGAGTTACAAGTGCCCCATCCTGACACCCCTCAAAAACATTATTTTTGAGAAACAGTTAATCATTAATTAGTACTGGCGTCAGATCCAAATGAGATGTGATTTTAATATAGAAACAGGAGCTTGGGCCTGGGCCTCTCTGTAGCGAAATGTGACTAGCATACTTTATGAACATGGTCTTTGTTATGCAGACAAAATTTAAAAGGGACCCTTTGAAAATTTGTATGCGTAACAAAAGACCATGTTGATAGTGACGTGTATTAAAATTTCCAGCAAATGCTGACAATTATGCTCCCTTCAAAGTCAAATCACCTGCACACTGTACCTGCTAATATACGTATACATGTACATTACTAGTACATGTATACTGTATGCGTCCATTGTACATGTACATGTATAATAAGACCATGAGGTTGGGGTGCATCTTGTGAGCAGACCAAATTGGTTCAGTTCTAAGTTGTACATGTAAAGTATCAACATGAAGGGCCAAGTGAAATTGACAAAAGCATTGAGAAGAGGTGAAAGGTCAGGGAACTGCAGATCTCATTAGTCCTGTCTGAAGAATGGGGAAATGTGGATGACTTCTTACAATACACTTCCTGTTCATGCATTAGCCAAAGGAAAATGGTACTTTTCTTTATGGTATCTTTGGTTGTACAGTATAACATTGTATGCTGCACATGTACAGAATGGCTGTTAAACAATGTGTAGGACACTGAACCCTGATACAGATTACTTAATATTTGTCCCTCTCAATCTCAAAAACGATACCACTAATCCCTCCAGTCTACTGTTGTAATTTGTTCCCAATAATGCAAAAACACAAAGTGAAATTTCTTTGTCAATTTGACTTTTGGTTTCAAGACAGTAGTAATGGGAAAAGGAACCTTGTAGCCTTAGTGAAAATGGGACCACACCATAAACTGCTTGCTCCTTCATGGCTCCACCTGTATTTATCTATGTTACATGTATGTCAATTTTATTTTATGATCTGCGCTACATTCATTGCAGTGATTGTCAGAATGTCTTACAGTGTATTCGCATGATCGTGGTAGCATGTGATTTTTGCACTGAGAACTTATAAAAACATTTTAAAAAAAGATTGAAAAAATCAGTGGGTCGGCGTCTGGTTTATAGAGACGGCCGGAAAATCGATGGCCGTATAATCGAGGTCGAACTGTACATGTATCTGCTATAAAATTTTGTTGGTGTACTGGTACTGTTTTTATTCACATCCAGTTAGTTCTCAGTGTACAGTTGGAGGAATCCTGTGCTTGCACGTACATCTTTCATTGCTTCATGTACATGTACATGTACAGGTACATGAACAAGTCCATGTTTGTTATGAGGGTATCTTTAGAATAATGACTATTTCTTGGAATTGATTTAATTAGTATAAGCTCAGGAGGATACCTGTAACATGCTACATGTATGTTGTGTCTTTATACATTGAAATTGAAATTGAAACATAGACATTGAAAGAGGCAGTGCATTTGAAATGGTATAAATCACAGCGGGACATGTTCATGTACATGTGCTGGAGACTTTCCTGGTAGGCCCGTCTTCTTCATGTCATCTCTCTGTGCAGGCTTAGTGCTCCCACGTGATACATCTTGACAGCACTGGAATGATATGCATATTAATGTGGAATTAACATTGTGAAGATGAGGAGAAAGACAGATAAGATGATTGAAGGGAAGAAGGGAAAGGGAAAGGCATGATGATACACTGGAAAAGGAGAGTGGGGAGTTGGAGATGGAGAGAGAGAAGGAGAGAGACAGAGAGAAAGAGAGGGGGGAGGGGGGAAAGATAGAGAGAAAGAGAAAGAGAGACAGAGACAGAGAGAGAGAGAGACAGAGAGAGAGACAGAGAGACAGAAAGAGACAGAGAGAGAGATAATGAGGGAGAGAAGAGAGAGAGCGAGAGGGCAATACAACAAAATTACAAAAAGCAGGCAATATGTGTTACTGGTATGTGCACATTTGGCAGAACACCTCCTGAAGGTGAAAAAATGGGATGGGGGTGGGGGGGGGGGGGGGGGGGGAGGCGCAGAACCTCTTAGTCACCCATTGACATGTAGTATTTGTACCCACCAGTAACAGTATACTAAATGCCATTAGCGTGGAAGTGTATTACGTTCAATCAAGTAGCACACAGATCTGTTTACTTACCTTTGATAAGTAGACCGTGGACACTCGGGGAGTAGACAGAATAATAGTTGACTTGTGATTCCTCTAAAGGCTTGCTCAATTCTCCCTATCGCATATAGCCGATATCAAGCGATATCACCTCGCGATGCCGATATGTGATCGATTGCACTTGGGACGTATACATGTACATGTACTTCCGGTAAAAGTTTTGTACGTATTCAATTCACTCAATATCGCACAGAATCTGTAATTTCGACCCTCGTAAACCTCGTAATATTAATACATCTTCATACACATGGACGAAGGACTTGAATAAAATACCACTAACTGCGATGTTTTTGCCTACCTCAACACTGATTGTGGATGGACTAACGAAAGAATGAAAAGACATGAGCCAGACGATGGCTATAGAATGTTCGTGGAGCGGTTCGTGGGCCATATACTCTGAGCGGTTGCACTAATGCTATTTTATTCCATTGTATACAACAAGACGAATGCTAATTTGGCTCTTCATTTAAGTTCATTAGGTTGCAAAATGTTCTCTTGTTTTTACCTGCAAGCAAGTTTCATTTCAAATTAGCCAGACACTGATAACAATATGCGGGAACCAGATTGAATGAACGGATCAACTTCAGCTTCCTTACGATTATCCTATCCTACAGTTTATTGTAGATTCCTCATCGCTTAATTTTGCACATGGACGAGGTGAAAAAAGACATTTTGTGCATTCAGGCAAACTCCTACAAGTACATTCCCAATTTTCAACCCTTTGTTCGATCTATCAAGCCGTCACCTTTTCACATATGAGTCAAGTCAACGAAATGACCTGTTAGTGTTTGCAACCAACCAGTGGCCTACATTAGGCAGATCCATCCACTAATTGATTCAGATATTGACAATTTGTCACGCCTGGTGAGCTTCTAACAAGAGGGCCAGAATCCAAGCATTTTTCCTCTCCCCATCCCATCGCCTAATAGGATTAGGCCATTTCAATGGGGACAGTGTCACCAAGCACGCTGTCACAAAGGAATCATTTGCCGTGGATGTTGTTGTCGAGAGCTAGCTGTTATCACGCCGTTGTTTAGCTTGGACTATGAAATAACTATCTTTCCGATTCATTCAAAGTAACACCAGTTGGATGATTTTCCTGTGTATCCTATCCATCTTTTAGTAGGGCTCTTAGCATTGACATTGGTGCTCTCTTAGCTGGTGAGCTCACTCCATGAATGCTTAATTCAATATGAAATAGGCTTTAGGAGATTACAAGGCCATTTATGATCTATCTGGCCAGCTCCATTTCACATACATGTGGTGATGTTTGTCCACACAAAACTCACTCTCACACACAGAAAGACATTCGAGCCATGCCCTTGCCATGTCCTGTCTCTATTCACACTCAGCAGACACACAGACACACACACACACACACACACATACACTGACACACAGACAGAAATAGACACACATGGGCATGCTGTCTCCGCACAGCGTGTGTATCACAGAACAGTATTGTTGACATACCTCACAGGCAGACAGTCATTAGAGTATTTCCAGAGGGAGGGTGTTCAATGGGCGTAGCAGAGCATAAACCCAGAAGCATCACCTGTTTGCCTGTAATTCAAATGATTTAATTCATCTAAGTAGGAACCTCATTGTCTAAGGGGGAAGGCAGACTTTTAATTTGCGATATCCAAGTACACAACGCATGGATCATTAAGATGAATTAAGCAGCAATAAATCTGATCTATTTGTGTTCAATTGTGGGGAACATAACACAATGAAATGGCTCCTGTATATTTACTTGTACTGCTAATTTGAATTAAATTGTGTGTAGGTTTTGACTGTTTAAACAAAACACTGTTTTAACAATTTGTTGGGTCTACAGTACATGTACAGTGTACATCTTATTATTTATGTTTGAAAATGTACATGGCGTGCCTCATTAGATTTTATATGTAGCGATGCAACTTTAATATGGCTCATCGAAAAATGGATGTTTGTTAAGCCATTTCCAAGGATTTAAACATGGTGTCACGGCTGCATTTATATTGCGCCAGGAAATAAACAGGAATCCAACGGAGAAAATATTATTACAGTCACTTTTTATACACCTAATAACAAATATGATAATGAGGTATTATTTACCAAGGATAACATCATTATTTTAATGATGCTTTCCTTGCTAAATGAGCGTTGCATTATTACTCAAATTTCTGGCTCAACGGACCCTGCTGTTTATCAGGCCTATATCTCTGCTCCTCTGTATGGATGAGAGAAGTGGGTTAATTTTTTATTTCCCACTGATGCAATTTTGCAGAAGTAATACTCAGAAATTACATACATGTACATGAAGGACAGTAGTTTATCTGCCACAGTTAAAGAGTTAAATGCCTTGCAGAAGGACTATGCATATTGTTCATACTTGTACAAGTGGCAGGGCCTGGGCTGAAACCCATACCCTTGCTTTGGAGCAGGGAGGTGTTAGGAAGGAGTAGAAACTCGAGCATAATACATTCAAACATCTGTATGGGTTCTAAAGCGTGCTCATGAATGTCAAAAGAATTCCATAATCATGACAATGCTGATGTTCCATGTGCCGAGCCGACATTTAGCTGATGTCAACTTGAAAAGAAATTTCTTTAGTTTCCCATTTGTCTGTAGACGTTTTGTTTTTGACAAATTCGTTTGAAAACTATAAGGAAGTTAACGGCAGATAATGACAGATCCTAATACTCTGCTTTTGTTTCGAAAAGTATTGAGGAATCATTAAAAATCGGACATATAAGCTATTTGTACTACTTACAAAATTGACCAATTTCTTCACTTTTCAACATCTTGTCCATTTGGGGGATTGAACCACTCTCAAAATGATATATTAAGCTGTGTATTATCATTAACAGCGTTTGTGTGTGTTTGCGTGCAGCAGAGATATTTTACTTGAAAAACTTGTTTATTTGTATTTGCTGATACCTGCTGTGCTCATAGAAGTATTAATGCCATTAACAGGACAGGACAAGCGAAATGAGACTGTACATTTCTTTTGTTCTCTCTGAGAAGCCGTTGCCACACAATCATGTTCAAACATTGTTCAAACACCTGAACAGCACCTGTTGAGAACACCATAACTTTTCAGCGGCTTGGCACATGGGTTCAAATAACACATCCCTGATCTGCCACAGTTAAAGAGTTAAATGCCTTGCAGAAGGACTAGATGCATATTGTTCATGTACAAGTGGCAGGTACTGGGCTGAAACCCTTACCCTTGATTTGGAGAGTGTCTGCCATGATCTGCACAAAACACTGATGCCAACTGATTTGCCACTCATGTAAACATTTCCTTTAATTCTCTCATTTACCATTGGCATGAAGATCTGTGGAAAGCCAACAGGGTTTCCACGGCCTGGTTTTGTGTGGGTTACAGGAGTTGATACCTCTATACCAACATGTAGTGCCTTGGAATTTTACCACTTCATTATCTGTGGGAGTGCTAATGGCAGACTTACATACATGTACATGTGTATGTACACTGTACATACTTTTTACATAATTAATGTATCTACTTAACTCACTCACTGACTGGCCGACATGGGGTTTAAGGTAGTCTGCAAATACAGACTCTATTAAAGACACCATCTAAAAATATGTTCTTGCAAGTAAAGCTACTGTACGTACATATTGCTCATGTCTAAACAAAGAAACATGTACAGTAGAAACCTTTATGATCGACTGATGATAGACGAAGGTACTGTATGTGCCAGCTTACTACTGTACACACAGGTTTGTAGCTTGGCCTCCAGGCTTTCGGGTATTTCTAAACCGAACTACTGTATTTAATGAAAGGGTCTGGCTACAGTAGACTAACCATGCTAAATTTATTCTCCGGGATGGACTGAGAAAAGAGGAGAATGATACAGCGATTTATTTATTTTTTTACAATATTAGATTCTATTTTGCACTGTGGATCAGCAATGTCTTGCCTGGAAGCCAAACTAATTGATTTGAGGCTGCAGAGTTCAGACTAGGCAGAATCACAGTGTGCAAATTAGTGCAGTACTCCTCCTGATACAATGGTTAGTGATTGCCACTTCATTATCTGCGGGAGTGCTGGTACATGTACATACATTATACATGAAACTTGTTCATGCACATGAACATTGTATATGAAGTCTGCCTCGACAGAGGTGATTGTCCCTTAGAGCTGGGAAATACATGTACACTACAGCTCAAAGGAATTGGCATAGGGAAAGGGAAAGGGAAAGGGAAGAAAGGGAAGGACCCGCCTATCCGCAAAAAAGGCACAACATTTGCGGCAATTTTGCTGATGCATTACCGATAGCTGCGTATATGAACGGGTATCGCTCAAATAATACGGTGTTTGCTTCCTCCTTTTTTGCGCTTATTTTGCGGCTTTTTTCGCGGATCAAGACCTAGTAAAAATACCGCAATATTGCGGTAAGCGAATCTTATAAACTGCGTCTGCAAAATAGGCGTAAATGTTGCGCTTTTTGCATCGCGCTCTGGCATGTGGGTCGCTAATCCTACCACTCGTATGGCTGAGCGGAGCATGTCACCATTGGTTTGGAGAGAGTCCAGCTGTCCAAAACAACGCAACATTACGGCTTTTGGGGTGTATATCAATGGTGCTTTTGTGGCTCACTGGAAACTTGCTTACTGATGTGCATCGGTAATAATAGTGGTATATGGGGCTTAATAATCAACATCTCTGGTTTACACTGCTTTGTGATGTGTGATTTATTATGCATAGAATTTATCTGGTACCCAGGCACTGCTGTTTCGTTTACATGGATGAATGGTCCTTAAAGAAAGACTTGTGACAGGATAAAAAAGCTTGTGATTTCTGAAATGAATACATCCCATACATGTATGTAGACTTGTACCAGAATAATGGACTGTTCACATGGGACACGAGCTATGAGTGATGGAGAAGATTTGAAATGGTGAGCTGTGATTGAGGTGGTGGCAAGCAGGGCTAAAACTATGCTGGCCTACTCGACAATAGGAAGCAAGTGACAAATCACTCAAATCTGGGTTATTGGTACTCTTTAGATTGTACCCAGCATTCCCTACATACAGGCAAAATCTGGAAAAGAAATATTCATCTTGCTGCGAGATATTCAATCTAACATGATGTGGTGTTGCGCTGATGCCACTGCAAGTGACAGACACATTTTGCCAATTTACAAGAAAAGACTCTTGTTAGTTGCTTCCTTTTGTCAGATTAGGGCAGTATGGCTCTGCTAACTAGAGACTAGTCCTGTGCAAATGCTCAAGTTCATGCAACTCACATTATGCACTGCATTCGAAATACTAGTTGCAACATGCATGCATTCATAACTTCTTTTGGATGGAGGAAGTAGTGGATGAAGGCACATCACGATTGTGTTAAAGTGCATTTTTTGAGCAGCAAGCGTTTCTCATAAAAATGAGCCAGAATGTGGGCTAACTGCAAATGTAGATTAAAAAGCAGGATGTAGATAACAGTCCAATTGAGGTATGAAACACTACTTGTACTTTTAAGTGTAGATAGTGCTGTCATATCAAAGTTTATTCTTTACCAAGAGGAATGTTGATCAAAATCACAATAAAGTATGTGATTTTTCTGCTCGTAATAGCCTAATTAAGATATGAAACAACTTACTGTATACTATTACATGTAATGAAAATGCTGTCCATTGTATGATGAAGTTTATTCTATCCGAAGAGCTAGTCAATATTTGCTAGGAGATGTGATCTGTCATTCGTTGTATGATGTTTCCATGGTACATGTACATGTACATCAGCGTGTACTGTATACATGTAGCTAATGACAAGCTAGCATGAATGGAAAGCTTACACAGCTTAACTCTTTTTAACTTGCCGGGGGTAAAACCCCTCTGCCGGAGGTTTTCTCTATTACAGTTTGGTCACAAATTTGGGACAGCAGCACATTACCCATTAGTCGCAAAAATGCGACAGCGGCAGGTTAACAGTTAAATGCATATTTTCATTTGGCAAATAAGTTGAAAACCTTAGATCTATTTGTGAAAGAAGATGCTTCACAATAAACATACCAGTAATTGTTGAGGTGAGTTTTGAACTGTTCCAAGGTGGAAACATACAATGTTGTGTTTTTACATGTTAATGTTAGATATTTAAACATAAATTAATATTTAATTTTAAGTCTTTTTTATGTACACTGATTGTTTTAAAACTGTATACTACTAAACTCGGCTATGCCTGCCAACAAGTCATGCTAATAAAGCTTTATTGGAGGAATTGAAAAGGTATTCCAAAGACATCAGTTGGTCGGACTCATATTTAATGAAATCTTCTAAGGTGGAAAAGGTATTCCATATCATTTGGGCATACTCATATTCATTGAACTCTCGTAAGGTGGGGAAAGTATTTCAAAGATGATTGGTCGACCTTCTTCATCACCTGGTGCAGTCCGGGTGTCGCATGGGCGTGATCAGAGGGCGACACACGATATGAAAGGGGTTGGGTACATAAAGACAAGCCAGGCTTTGTCAGAAATAGCCCCGTGATGTCAGGCGATACGGTCGCCAGCGGCTGAGTGGCCATCAACGACCAAGGTGGTGACTCACTGTCATACAAAGGTCTGTGCGAAGTGAGGACTGTCAACAATGCTCGCTTAAATGGTGCTTTATCTCATCAGCCAGTGTGATTAGGCTTCCATTTGATCCCAATGCTGTTATTGGAATACAGACGAACTCGCACTCACTGACATCGTAAAGTGTTTTATTAATTTAGAATGCCTTATCAAATATTTCCCCCTTCGCACATTACTAAAGTTTACATACAGGCACATTTGATATGTGATAACAAATACATACCATTACCATTTATGATTTACATGGGTGTACAAGAAAATTATAGCAACATATTAATACATGTATGTTTGACACTGTACATGTGCATGTACAGGTGTATCCTTACAATAAACATCACATTTTAAAGTTCAGAAATGTGATGCATTTTATTCCATTTTCATACATTTAATGAAGCATATTATACATTGCGTTTTAGAGGCAAACATACTGGTGGTTTTGTTGAGTTTCAAACCTCTGTCTTAGGCGGTAAAAGCACCTTTAGAATTCACTTTGCATTTATATTAAACCATAAATATGAGGATTATGAAAGTCATGTAGGACTCCTCATTTCCAGGGTTGCTGATGGCCAAGCAGAGCAAGAAATTCTTTGCTGCCTCATATTTGAGTGCACATGTCTCTGTTTTTTTTTCTGCAAATTGCAAAACCCCCTGCTGTGAGGGTGGGGACACTGTTTTTTCATTTCATACTTCAAATCGATCAGTTTTGCAAATAGCATTTCTCTCTCATTCTCTCCCGTCTAAATCTTTGTCCACCACACTTCATCCCCATCTCTTCCTCTCTTCAACCCCCCTCTCTCTCTCTCCCTTTCATTCCTGTCTCCCCCCCCCCTGCCACATTTCTCTGAACACTTCTACCTCTGCCTTTCTCCTCTCCTTCCCTCCTTGCTAACTCCTTAAATGTACCTCTCTTATTTTATGTTTTCTCACTCTCCCCCTCTCATCATTCTCACACTGTAACAGTCCCTCTATCTCTACCTCTCACACATTTCCTCCTTCTTCTCCTTCTCTCTTTCTCTCTCTCTCTCTCTCTCTCTCGCTCTCTCTCACACAAATTTTTACTTTCAGGTCTTGATCAGCATGGCCATCCCTAGATCATTACAGGATTACATGTATTCCCACATTCCTACATGTACCTGTTGTACATGTAGCGGCACACTCTACATACATGTACTGTACATGTACATTGTGATTGACATACAGCAGTGTACATCATATGCTGCTGTGCTAGGGCTTGATAAAGGCATCACTTTGGTTTGAATTCATACTATTTGAAAGGGAAAAATCAGGAGTGCATGATGTAAAGATGAATTTGATATTGACCTACAGCTCCAAAAACAACAATGATTGTCATGTCTTGTAGTCAGTAGACGCATGGAACGTACTATAGTTCATGTACATGTAACTCAAAGTTGTAAATAGTTACAATAGGGGCGTCTTCATTAGCCCGATGTGGTGAAATAGCTAGATAGTTCAGATCGGGATAGCCTAGCCAGATTACGAAATCGCTAGCTATTTGCATCTTTGTTAGCCAGAGCAGGCAAAATAGCGAGCTATTTGGTCGGGAAAATTGCCAAAGAAATCTTGGGTTAGATGACCAAATTGAGGTAGCTCGCTATTTCATGGAGCGTCTTGATTAGCTTGAAACTTCCTCGATCCCAGCATGCAACAGTGCGCACTGAGGCATTGTTTACGTTAGATTTTTATATGTGCATGAATGTGAGCTCACAACCGAAGCCATGCGGTTGTGGCCTACATGTATTTTCATCGCACACTGCTCATGTGCGACCATCGGGATAATTTACGCATCCCTAGTTTCGAACTAACGTATCCCAAGTTTTGAGCTAATGAAGACGCAATTGCAACTTCAGGCTAGTTCCCCGGATCAGCAAACTAGCTTGCAATTTTGTCTGATCGGGCTAATGAAGACGTACCTTATGCGTGATAAGTCATAGAAAGCAATAATGTGAAAAGACCCAGTATCACTTTACACAACTTTGATTCACCCAAGTCAAACTGCATGTGCCCTGTCCAAATGACACACACACCTACCCACAGGACAGGCTATAAATAGCACTGCGCATAATCTACATTCAAATTGCAAGGGTCAAAGTGGTCAGCCCAGTCTCTCCTTATTCATGCTGGTTCTGATATTGGTTGAAGCTGAGTCAGATTGAAGTGAAGTATGCAATGAAACATGTGAATACTTGTGGGACGTGTGATTCCACAGCAAGGTTTTTACTTGCTGCTGTGTTTAAAGGCTCTTTCTTTTGAGGTTGCCGTTCTTTGGAACACCCTTTCAGATGAAGGTAGAAATGCTCCAACCAAACATTTTGATTACACTTCCTTAAAGACATGGTAGTCCTTATGCAAGTAAAAAAAAAAATTGTATAAATACCACAGAAAATGGAAGAAAATAATGTATAGTATGAACTTTCCTTAAAATGTTAGAACTGGAAACTGGCTAAGAGTAGAATTAGATTGATTGCTGAATTCTGTGTAGGTTTGGAAAAACAACGGTTCCTCCAGCCTAGAGACCGGAGTCCTCAATACGCATTGTATACTGTAGCGCACATGACGGCCTTTCACACCTCTGTGATCTGTGACGGGTACATTGAACAGGGCAATACGTAGCGCATTTTCATTATAAAACAGTGTGTTTCAAATGTGTATTCAACCTGAAGGGCTGTACATCACTGTACACTGCATATTACTCCATCATTCTTTACCTATAAGGCTATCTTCAGCCCGAAGTGGCAAAATAGTGAGCTTTAGGGTGAACGTTTAGCTAGCCAGATCACAAAAATTTGCTTTTTGGTTAGGAAATCTTCCCCACAAATCTTGGGCTAGATGGTAAGTGAGCTATTGTAGCTAATGTTTTAAGTAGCAAGTTATCCTGCAAGCCGTCTTCATCGGCCTGAAATCTAAACCTGTGTTCTGCGATCTTGCTCTGCACATCACATGTTGCATACACAGGGATGTGCTGCTGGGAATGGTGACTTTTAAAAAAAAAAAGTCCTTTGACATGGGTCCCCTTTCCACAAAAAATATCCTCAGGAATGGGTCCCCTTTGCACGAGAAACAATTTTTTTGCTCTTAACATAGTCATGTTAACTAGATTTTTTTATTGAAGACCTCAATGTTAGGTCTTTTATTGGAGATACTCTATTCGCATGTATGTATGTTTTGCTATGCATGCGCAGACTGAATCAAGCACCTCACACACACACACACACACACATACACACACACACACACACACACACACACATCATTCAGTAGGGATATGTGCTGGAGGCCTGATTGGCACACCCCTGCCCCTAGATATCATCATCTGAGTATGCCCCCCCCCCAACACCCCCCCCCCCCTTCACCAACACCCCCCCCCCCTTCCACCACCCTGTCCCACCTTCGCAGAGGCCAAAGTATGAAAGCTTCTGCTGCTTGATGCTCTTCAGAAAGGTACTCGCTGTTGAATGGTCAATTTAAATTCACTGTTACGTTCTTATCTTTTGAAAGAAAATCTTCAAAATATTTTGTACATATTAACACAACAACTTAGCATTTTAGCTGATATGATAGATACATTTACATGAAGTGTTTTAAATGATTGTGCTTTTTTTACTAGGCTTTGCAAAGTAAATAATATGCCTATTTAACCAAATACCAGGCACAATCAATGTTTATCGACATCTGATTAAAGGTTAGAGATCAGTCTATAATCATGCCCTAAAAGTGCTGCCTCGTCAGTGATAAATGCTGTAACAGCCTCATAAAACTCTTTCATTTATTTCCATTTCCAAATTAATTCTGTCATCTGCCTCGTCTGCCATGGTGAGGTAATCACATTTGCCTGCTATTTGATCAAGAGATTTCCACATTTGTGTGTTTGTCACAGTCACAGTCACATGAGCAATCTACCCCTTGTCTGTCATCCAATAGCCAACAGGCACACACATCATAATGTACAGACGATACACACATACACACAAACACACACGCCCATCAGCCTTGATGTGTCCATTTAGTAGCATGGTAAACACACTATTCCTCCTTCCCCAAGTGTCCAGTGTAATATGCAGCAGGGGACAGGGTGAGCATGGAGCAATGCACACATCTCGCTACCCACCAGCTCTTATTGCCTCATTGGCATGGAAGTGTTGTTACAGATCCCTCGGAAAGTAATCTTTTTCTGAGCAATCGAATTACAGTCTCTCTGATGCCAGAGCAAGGTCCTTCTTGTTGGACTGTAAAGTGTTCAACCTTTACTCGCTCCTCAAATTCAAAGAAACTGACGAGGATCCTGTAAGATGGGGTATTTGTCGTAAAGTGTTTACATCTTTGTTCATGTGAAGCATGTACACGTACAGACGTACAGTATGATGTATTTAGTTTCAAACAACTATCAGCTGGCACAGTGAAAGTGATAGCTTTGTGAGTAAGAGAGAGACAGAGATACATAGGAATAGCGAAAAAAAAGCAGAGGATAGAGGCATAAACAGAGACAGTGGAATTTTTGGAAAGCAAGGGGGAGGGGGGGGGGGGGGGTCGAGAGGGAGGGTGTGAGAGATGACAAAAAAGGAGATAAAAGTCTAAACATATTCAAAGCAAATAAGTTACAGCCCTCATTATCTAGTCATTCTGCTTGCAAAGTATTCAGTATCACCTGAAATGAGATGGGACTGGGTAGTAATGAATACCGGCTGAGTCTTGAGCAACACAAAGCTGCCCAATCAAGGGGACATTGAATTCACCCTAATGCCCCCTATTGAATGTGGCTGATCCCATGGTGTCAAAACCCCCAGGCTTAGTCAATGAGGGCACAATAGAACCTGGGACTGGGTGCTGGATTAAGATTACCAGTACTGTCTGTACCTGGGATGAAAGATGGAAAGACTTCTACACTCATTCTTATCTTTATGTATCTGCCTTTATTTTAACCTACATGGGAAATGTGTACATGAATATGATAAGAAATATACAATTAATACCCAATGAGAAGTTTATATTAGGCCTTTTACTGTTTGCTTACATGTACGTACATTTACCTGTATGCTATGTGTGTTTTTTTGCTGTGTAGTCATTTACTAATAATTATATTCTTGTGTAGAAATCTCCAGCATTGAAAATGTCATGCACAATTTTTTTCTTTGAAAGTTTTATCCAAGAATTCTCAAAGGCCAAATATAAAAATAACCATCGTTCCAGTTAGCGTGGAGAGCAGCAACTCGTACAATATCCAGTACCTCAGCTAGTTTGTACTTCGCAGACGGTATAAGCCTTGTCAGTCAGCAGTGATGAAGCTGAAAGGGCAAAGACTAGCTGCAATACTGTATGTTTGTACAGTCAGCCTTTCTATTGAGACACAAGTGACATGTAAAGCCTCTAGTCTGGTCTTTCAGAATCCCGAGACAGTGTCTTTGTGCAGACGGTCTTTTTGCAGTGTACATGCAACTGTGTAATGTTGTGGAGGATTTTGATAATCCATTTTCATAATGTATTCACGACTTTGCCCGTAATTGACTGATGACGAGGTATTACATTCACCTGCTCTGAATCTATTAACAGGTAGTTGATGCTATTAGGACACACCTCAGACAAGCTTATAGGGTTACCATTAATAACGTATTGTTTGAACAACGTGAAGAGAATTTGAATACATAACGAAAATGGTGTATTGTGCATACATGTTTCAGTAACCCGGTTCACAACACCTATCCGCAAAATAAGCACAACTTTTGAGACAATTTTGCCGATGCATTACCGATAGCTGCGTATATGAACAGGAATCACGGAAATAATGCAGTATTTGCTTCCTCCTTTTTCCGCTAATGTTGTGGCTATTTTGCGGATCGAGACCTAGTAATAATACTGCAATATCGCGGTAAGCGGATCTTATAAACTGCGTACGCCAAATAGCCGCGTTTCCAAAGGCCTTTACGTACGCATTTCCAAACGCGTTTAAAAAAACGGTGCGTTTATCAACTCAATCGCCCAAGTCGAAAACCGGCCCTGTCACGGCGCAGCTCTACTGCACCGTTACTCGTGCACTGTAGTACAATAGTGTGCGATGGATGTGTTTACGGAAACATGTGGTTTAAAGCCGTTTCAAAACAGCTTTGTGTTTATCTCGCTTCTTTAAACGCGTTTGGGATCGCACAAATTTGCGTGTTTCAAAACAGCTTTCTGAACCCCATAATCAAAACAGCTTTGCGTTTATCAACTCCCTGAAACACGTTTAAATAAATTTAAACGCTTTTGGAAACCTTAATTATACTAAAAAAAGAGTTGATAAACACGCCCCTTGTAAAGGTCGTGAAGGACTTTTTACAAAAAGTCATGACACTCAGCATGGATCAGCAATATACGTTGACCTATTTGACATGTGTGAATTCTCACAATTACTATCACGAACCTTGTTAATTTAAAACACACCTTTTCTTAGCGACCAGAGTCTAAGGCTGTGTTTATCAACTTTTCAGAAATTTAAACGTGTTTCCAAAGGCCTTTACGAACGTGTTTCCAAACGCGTTTAAAAAACGGTGTGTTTAACTCGATCGCCCAAGTTGAAAACCGGCCTTGTCACCGAAAACATGTGGTTTAAACGTGTTTCAAAACAGCTTTGCGTTTATCTCGCTTCTTTAAACGTGTTCCTGGTTTAAACGCGTTTAGGATCGTACAAATTTGTGTGTTTCAAAACAGCTTTCCAAACCCCATAATCAAAACACCTTTGTGTTTATCAACTCTTTTAAAGATTGTCCGTCCCTTTTGCAAGCTTAAAATTTGAAATCGTCTATCACGATCATAAATTGAAGAAAGTGTGATTCAAGACCATTTCTAAGAATATAGCATGTTGAAGCTTTCTGTATATGTAAAAAATTTCAGCCGTTAAATTTCAAACCGACTTTTTTCGTACTACGAAAAAAGTATTACCGGTAGTCTTTGTTACAGTATCTATGTGGTTATTATGCGTGTGTGAAATCCTAATTTTATGAGTAACTGCCAAACTTTGCAGATGATTCCTTCCATAGAACATCTTTTTTCATAATGCGTTTTATAATTTAATAAACAGATTAATCAACAAAGCAGATATTTCAACACAAACTGCTAAGAGCCTGAGGTAAAGACTATTAATCATACATTGTTTACGTGCATTATTTGAATTTTACACTACGTATCAGTTTCAAATTGTGAATATAGAGCTTGCTAACACTTCTCTATATGTTTTGCCAATGTTTCGATGGCTTTGTGGTGATCTGAAAAAGGGACTGGCTGTCTTTAAACGTGTTTAAAAAAATTTAAACGCGTTTGGAAACCTTAATTCTACCAAAAAAAGAGTTGATAAACACACCCGAATTCATATGGTATTGTCATCACTGTGGTATGGAGAGCTGTGACTTCAGTTATTATGGTCTCGGGTCTTATGTGACAGACTCAAAAATCTAGCGACCAACATTGTCAGCTTTCAATCCTGATATTGTAAGGGAAGTTCTTATACAGTATTTCTTCCATTTTCTGTGATATTTAAGTAATTCTATATTTTTGACCTACAAAGGGGCGATGCAACCTTAAATATGCAGGATGTTGTGTGCAGTAACAGGTGCCTAAAGTCTTACAGCTCAAAAGCAGGTGATCCAGTTACATGTACATGTAAGCATTCATGTATATGTATGATTCTGCACAGTTGCACATGTGCACATGCACAATGTGTTAGCCCACATTTTGCTTGTGAATTTCTCTTATAGGGTAAATAATACATTGGATGATGTTTCATTTTTGTCACACTTGCCATAGATCATGATGTTTATGTACCAATAAATGATATTCTGTCATGGAGATTCTATTCCCTGGGAAAATCAAGTTACCGGTACATGTGCAGTGTACATGTACAGTTGTGTGTGCATGTTTAGAATATAAAATGTAAAACAGTATTAGAAGTATGAATGTCTGTGTTTATACGCCTACAAAGACAATTTTTATGCCCTTGCAACTAAGTTGCTGGATAGCATTATGTTTCTGGGTTGTCTGTCCGTCCGAATCTCGTTTACATGATAACTAAAGAAGTAATCAGCTGAATATCATCAAACACAGTGCAGTGATGATAGCTTGCAGGGCAATTGAATAATTAGATTTGGGGTCTTTTAGAACAAAGATTAAAGGTCACGGGTCAAGGTCTAGGGAAAATCCTAAAATTTCACTTTTTACATGATAACTGGAGAAATGATTGATAAAATTCCATTAGATGTATGCTTTGATAATTTACTTGATATGAGAGGTTTTGGCAATACTTCAATGTCTACACAGGAGGATGGAGGCATACCAGTCAACTACACACAGTCAATTTTCTCTAGTTTTTTAATAATCCATTTCCTTTTCTCGGTTATTGAAACTGATTGGCGATAGAAGACATGCATCAGTTGCTTTACATGATGCATCCTGCTTTTCACACATAGAGGACATGTACATGTACATACATGTGTGTTGTGCAAATTGTGCGGTCTGCAAAATGTATCTTCTTCCCGCCTTTGTTATGTTAGTTACTCACATCCTTAAAGTCTACATAATTACCCTGTAGCTTTGTCTAGACGGTTAAAAACAAGCTGAATTCTTCCATACCAACCACATGTTCATACATGTACAGCATACCATGTGTAGTAAATGCTCCAGATGTGGATGCTCATTAGGCAGAAGTTGCACAACAGGCCAATCAGACCTGTTGGCAAAATACGTTCCTTGAAGTTGTGAAACCATGTATGCGTAGAGAGCCTGATCAAGCAAGCAGAGAGCATGCTTCTGTACATGTAGCATGCCTGCCGCCCATGTTATTGATACATATGCAATGTATGCCTTCAGCTGCTGATGTTGTTGCACATGAAGGGGTACACATCTGTTTCTGGGCAAGGAGACAATGGAGAACTCAAGAAATCTTTCAAGTGTTTTTGAGTTGACCATGATGGGCAGCAGCAAAATGAATATGTTGGCAGGCTATTTTTCATCATGAGCTTATTTCATTCTTTGATGGACAACATGCTTTTCAATGGGCTAATTCCCTTAACCCATTCATGTATTGCATTTATTTCCACAATCAATTTTAGTGTAAGAGCCAGCAATGACCCTTAGCCTACCTGGCATACTTTATGCCTTATGCACAGCACAGAGCTACAGCTAGCCACAACATGTATAAAACACATGCTAGCGTGTGGTCACACATGCCTACACACAGAATGGGTCTAGGGACTGGCTGAGAACACACACACACACACACACACACACACACACACACACAAACATATATGCAGAGAGCTATGTCACATGCACAGGCCATGCAAGGCAGGCATGCACGAGCTACACACAGCTGTGACTTGATTGGCTGAGAGCTGATGTCCCATACACACACACACACAAGGCATACTTTACACAGATAAGCATGTTACACATAGCTTATGCACATACACACAACCTTTACACAGTCAACTCATCTAATTATATATGCGCGCGTGTGCGCGCCCTGGCCCAGAAAACCTGACCTTGTTTGCACTGTTGCTGTGCAAAACAGGCTCACTCACTGACAGTAAAGTGAATTGTCCAATTAGAGCCCTTGTAAAAATCATAACTGATGGCATGATTTTTTTGGTGAGCTAGCAAGCTGCTCTATGATTGGTTGGATTATTCTACCTCAGTAGGGAAAGTCCCAGGTCAATAGACTTTCTAGTTTTTGAGTTATGGCTTAGTGACACATATTGTGTCGCTCTGGCGTCAGTGGGTTAATGTGGAGGAGCTTGGTCTTTTCTCTAAGACGCTACATGTACATGAACAACAAAACTTTCAACTGCTTTAGAGTCGATGTTAAACAAGACATACTAGCAAGCAATTTCTAAAAACTGCACGCAACGATTTTCAGAGGAAATACTTGCAGGGTGCTATTTTTATCTTCATTTGCCATGTATGCAAGTTATATTTGGATTAGGGTAATTTCCTGGATTGAGATAGCTTTGCCAAATTTGGGCTTGTGAAGATGGCCTTATTACAAGCTACACATATTTACTTGTGAGATATCTCATCTTCTAATTCTTCATGTGTTACAGTGTAAATTGTAACAGGCCAGGCGTCCAAATTTCTCTTGTGGTAATTTTGAAAATTGAGATGCTCAAATAGTGGTAAGTATCGATGCAATCAAAATCAATTTTAAAGAGTAGAAGAATCCAACTGCAAGGGATAAACATGTATCCCCCCAAAAGACATTTTTACTCCTAAAAAAAATCTGTGACACAAAAAGTATGGGGAATGTCCTCTGTCTCTTTTACCGCACTTAGCATCTGATTATAATAGAGGTACATTTCAGCTCAAAGGAGTTGGCATAGGGAAAGGGAAAGGGAAGAAAGGGAAGGAGCCACAGGTTTAAACCGCAGTATATTTTGTCCAGTTCAACATGAAACATGATGCTTTAGCCTAAAAAGCATCATGTTTCATGCTCAACTGTACAAAATATACCGCGGTTTAAAACCGTGGGTCCTTCCCTTTCCCTTTCCCTATGCCAATTCCTTTGAGCTGGAGTGTAAGATGCCATCGGTCCAGTCCACATTTAAGTACTGAGCCTCCAGCTGTTTAATACAATATGGTATCTGCAACAGGCCATCATACATGACAAGCTCACAAATCCTCCCAAATGATTCCTGTCCAATGAAGAAGCACAATAAAATGAAACATTTTAGAAATTAGGGCTCTATTTTGTCTTAAATCCTAAGAAATTCATTATGATAAGGATTTCCTGTCCACATAATGTGCGACATGTCCACATATTTTGTCTCTTTGCGTGAGGAAGCCACAAATAACACATTTTCTGATTGGGCTAGGTAACGCAACAGAAATTAGTTTGCTTTTTTTTAACTTGAGTGTAATACCCCTTTCAAACCAAAAGATAATTCCAAGGGTGTCCCTGGATGCACCAAGGGACACCTGCTGAATTTTCTTGATCTACAAGTAATTGCTGATGAACCACCAAGAACAGCTGTTGAATATTTTTGAGAAAAGTTGCCTATCCCACCCCTCAATTCAACAGTGGCTCACAATAGGTGCGTCTTCATTAGCCCGATCAGACAAAATAGCGAGCTATTTTGCTGATCATAGGGAACTAGCCTGAAGTTGCAATCGCCTCTTCATTAGCTCGAAACTCAGGATACGTAAGCTCGAAACTCGGGATGCATAAATTATCCCAAGTTTCGCACATACCAGCAGCGTGCGACAGGAATAGGCCATGATCGCATGGCTTCGGTTGTGAGCTCGCATTCACGCACATATAAAAACCTATTACGTAAACAATGCCTCTTGGGCACTGATGCATGCTGGGATCGAGAAATTTTCAGGCTAATGAAGACGCTTCGAGCTAGCTACATCTAGCCCAAGATTTCTTGGGAAATTTTCTCGACCAAATAGCGAGCTATTTTGCCTGATCTGGCTAATGAAGATGCAAATAGCTAGTTATTTCGTGATCTGGCTAGCTAACCCGATCAGAACAAGCTCGCTATTTCGCCCATATCAGGCTAATGAAGACGCCCCTAATTAAACAGTGGTTCACCAGGAGACATTGGTCTGACAGGTATCTCCAATGAAACACAGGTGAAACAGAAGGTATACTGTAGCTTTGTTGCACACACTAGTTCGTCATGTGCAGTATGAACATCCTAGACTGTGGCAGGCGCACACTGTCGTGCTGCACTTTACATTTATGCGATTCGTGAGCTCACACTTGAGGAGAATCTTTGCACTAGGCTGCCCTTTACCACCATTCGGTCTGAAAGGTAGCTCAAGGAATTAATTGGTATTTCATGACCTAGTTTTACAACGTTCTGAACCATTGAACTGCAGTGGTGCACATTTGGTTCATCGGGGAAAACCCGGTCTGAAATGGGTCTGAAGAACACAGCCCTGGGTGAACACCACAGTAGGATTGTCTTGATGACAAGCAACCCCAGTAAACCTCTACCGTTATTTGTAGTCACATGCGAACATACTACTGGCGAACATTGTGGAATTGCCTTGTACATTGTAGGCCTGTTCCCATTGCCGGCATCTCTTGTCTGCCTGTAAGTTGCATGCCCTGATTCGTGCCATCTGAGTGAGATCTAATGTAAACATGACTATCATCACAATTCATCAGGTAGATGATCTTGAGTGTACAGCGGTCAACAAAGCCAGCAGAGCCAAACAGGTTGAGTGATCATTATATGAACAATGCATGCATTATGCAGACATTCTGCAGTGTACATGTATTTTTAAGTACTCCAAGCCAAGGAATCCAGCATCATTGTCCATAACTCATTCTGCACAAGGGACTTAAATTACAATGTATGTAGGTGCTAAGAAATGCAATATTTACAGTCATTTGTAACATTATTATTTAGTAGCCCTACGAGAAGTAAAGTAGATACCGTACCGTATGAAAGCTTTGATGCACAATGTACTTTGTGTTGGAATAGGAAGTGTCATGTGATCATGAGAAACGTATCATGTGTCTGTGTCGAGAAAAAGAAGAAAAAAATCTTTATTACATACCATGTACTTATTGTTAGAGTGTTAGCCCATGTACGTATACTAGGCCTGTGAGGTGCATGGATACAACCCAGTCTGTAAACAACTATGTCTGGTAACAAAGACAATGCCCTAATTTCGCATGGCTCCTCTGGCTTCTCTGCCTCTAGCCCCGTTCATATACCATATACCGCTATTATTACCGATGCACATCGGTAAGCAAGTTTCCAGTGAGCCGCAAAAGCACCGTTCAAATACACCCCCAAAAGCCGTAATGTTGCGGTGTTTTGGACAGCTGGACTCTCTCCAAACCAATGGTGACATGCTCCGCTCAGCCATACGAGCGGTAGGATTAGCGACCAACAGGCCAGAGCGCGATGCTAAAGGCGCAACATTTACGCCTATTTTGCGGACGCAGTTTATAAGATTCGCTTACCGCAATATTGCGGTATTATTACTAGGTCTCGATCCGCGAAAAAGCCGCAAAATAAGCGCAAAAAAGGAGGAAGCAAATACCGCATTATTTGAGCGATTCCCGTTCATATACGCAGCTATCGGTAATGCATCGACAAAATTGCCGCAAATGTTGCGCCTTTTTCGCGGATAGGCGGTGTATATGAACGGGGTTTCTGAGAGGAGGAACGAGGAGATAAAATCCTAGTCTGCGTTACCAGGCATACATGTAGTTGTTCATAGACTCTGGGTTGTGTCCATGGATGCACCTCACAGTCTAGTACCTACATGTCAGATATTACCGGTACAGTACATGTATGTGAAGGTCATAATATGCTTCAGTTTCCAAATATATGCACGCATCTAGAAAATATGGCCTGTTTTCTCATGTCCTGGGGCAATATTCATGAAACCTTGCTAAACCTAGTAAGATACCAAAGTGTATTCAGCTACATGTACATGCAGTTTTAGGTAACAGCTACTGTAGGATGTCAAGGTTTTATGAATATGCCCAAGAAGTCTGACTCCTCATTTAATCTGTTAAAGGGAATATAATGTACTGTACTGGGAAGACAAAAAGCCTTCAAACAGGTGATGGTGAGCAATCTTCTTACAAATGGTCTTAAATTCATATATTGCCATTTTAGAAATGTGCTGAAAGTTATTTGCTCTCAACTGATCCCCATTTGGAGTAATTTAAAATTAAATCACATCTCTTCAAAATGTTCGGCCTGAACATTTTGAGGATTTTTTATTTAATCATTTCTTACTCCAAATGTGGATCATTTGAGGGCAAATAACTTTTAGCACATTTCTAAAATGGACAATTCATGAATTTAAGATTAGTGGTAAGAAGATTGCTCACGATCACCTGTTTGAAGGCTGTTTGTCTCCCCAGTACGGTATATTCCCTTTAAACATTTGTGTGCCAGAACAAATACTCCTCTGTGGTATTTACAATGTACACAAGTGGCATGTTACGGGTTAAACCATTCCAGTTTGCATCAAGCTGTAGAATGAATCTAGTTTGTTTTGAGTGTTTGTTCAATGCCAATCACTGTGTTTATTGGGATAAAAACTGTACAATAGACCCGAAGAATAAAGTAGGCCAATCTATTTAGGATTACCAATGAAACAAATAAGGACCAGACCTACTTTGTAGATTAATGCCTTATATTACCAGACCTTGGAAACCCCATTGGCCTTCTACGCATCTTTATGCTAATGGTTCTGAAAGAGTTTTAAAAACCCTCATCAGTTTGGCAATGAGCTTGAAAGTATAGATGCCATCACTGTAAAGTCAGAGTTTGGTCTGATCTGATCAGATACATGTATTGAGAGAGGTGTCACAACTTTGTTTGCATCTGCAGCCTAATGAACTGCTTGCTGGCTTTGAAGTGCTGCAGTTTAGTATGAAAATGTGAAGCAGCTACATGTACACTCCAGCTCAAAGGAATTGGCATAGGGAAAGGGAAAGGGAAGAAAGGGAAGGAGCCTTAGTTTTAAATTGCGGTATATTTTGTACAGTTCAGCATGAAACATGATGCTTTTTAGGCTAAAGCATCGTGCTTCATGCTGAACTTGACAAACGATACCGCGGTTTAAAACTGCGGCTCCTTCCCTTTCTTCCCTTTCCCTTTCCCTATGCCAATTCCTTTGAGCTGTAGTGTACAAAGAGCATGCGCAAGTGCCATGCAACAACCTTTCATCCATTTCATGCTGTGTGTACGTAATACACTCTCAAAGAAATCAATGAGACCATCTACACAGTGAAGTGTTACAGATCACATTGTAGTCTGTATACCCAGTCCATTCACCCTGTGTGGAACATAAATGTTTATGAAGCCATACAAATGTCAACAATCACCTCCATGCAGCCAGCCTGCTGGACCATGGAGTCACAAATCTTGCCACAAAGCCGGGTGCTTTCATGCCCAAACAATCCCGCACAAATATATCCATGCGGGCCATTTGAGGAGGCAGGGATTCTTTCTGTTGTGTGCTGCGTATTTATTGCCATTATTTAGTGTCACTTGAGATCAATAATTCTTTAGCCGGCCTGGAGAGCGGGGGAGAGGCAATCAATCGCAGAGAAAAGAGGCCACAGGAATTACTTGCTTCTGAGGGCCGAAAATAGGACCGTGAAGGAGCTCTGGACAATTTACTGATAGCACAAAATGCACACATTAATTTAAGATTTGAATCTGAAATTGAAAGTGAAAGAAACATCCACTAGTGTACCTGCATGCACATACTTGTTAAGTACTACAAACTATAATTGAACAACTGTTTATGAAGCTTATATAGGTCTTAACTATTTACACAGTGCTAACTTGTTTATTTTGAGCTTTAGAGGAGCTTATCACATCATTGGCTTGTGAAGCAAATGATGGAAGGCGTGGAGTGCCTTCATGTATATCAGCCAGCAAAGAAGTTTTCTTGGTTAACGAACCGTTGATTCTTTTGTCTGTTGGTACATTTGTACATTGAGTCACTGCTAATCTTGCTTTATTCATCTAATTATCTGCTTTACTGCTTTGTGCCTGTATATCCATGAAGTACTTTCACCCTTTCAGTACCAACCAATCATACACCACGTCAAATATAACAACTTATACTGCCTATGGGACTAAGGGGGTTAAACTGAACTTGACTTATGAGTATGCTGGAATGAAAGGAGGGCTTGTATATGTACATGTACATCAAGTATACATTTTGGGGTCAAATGGTTACGGTGTAAATTGTTGAAGGGCAGGGGTCACGAAGACTGTAAATCTGTACTCTGGGGTAGTGTGTCAGCCAAGGAGAAATTCAATCAAACTTTGGACACCGATGCATCACCAGTGAAAGAGCAAGCTGGTAAATTTTAAGGTCAATTAAGCTCACGGGACAAAGTCAAGTCGTAATTCATATGTTAGAAGTCATACATACACGTAGGTGTACATATAACGGTAGGCCTTCAGTCTCACAAACATACTCGGTTCACATGTACGTGCACATGTTGGTCACATGATCTTAAACTACATTGCAATATAGCTGTGAAAGTCACATCCAAGATACTACGGTAAAATTGTCAAAGAGAGAGAAACTGAAAACCACATCACAGCTCAAGGCGCAACTTCGAACTTTTCAAATGGAAAAATAAAGCAGTGGAGAGGAATTTTCCTCTTTCCCTTTATTTTTAAAGAATGTGTTCAGAGAATATATTTGTCCCTGTGTAGGCTGATAAACAGTATGAAATAAGGAGTTTGTACAACAGGCAGCAAGCAACATTAAAAATAGAACAGTTTATCATAGATTGATTTAACAATGGAATTATTTCTCCTGAGGCCCAGTTGAAGGACATTATTCAGTGGATGTATGTTGTAAATTTAAATTGAAGCAATTATATGATAATGGCTATTGCATATCACATAAGGTTGCAATTCTTTTCAATTTGATAAACAGGAGCTGCATTAAAAGCTACCATACAACTCCCATGCTGGCAATTGTATAATTG
>OZ022595.1:17258830-17308830 GCA_963669155.1 Arbacia lixula | reverse complement strand
AATTATTTTCTGAACTTACTATATTTGGCTGACAATATCATCATACGAGCAAGGTTAAAGGGAGTGTATAGGCTGCATTGGGGAGGTTGAATGGAAAGTGTACACATGCTTAGGGATCAGAAAACAAGGCCACAGTGTACACATGCAGTTAGAACATTATCTGAATCCTCATAAAAACTGACTAAATGCTCCATTTAAAGCAACAAATGAAGCTTTTTTTTCCACAGCCAATATTCCAATGATGGACAAATTGATTCAAAATGATTAAACCCCTATCAGTGAGTGAGTGTGACGGAATGAGTGTGTAATTGCAGAGACAACTCATCATGTGTTTGTGCTTGGACCCGATCCAGGGCCATGTTTCATACAGGTCTTTAATTATTGTAACTTACCATCAATGGTAACTACCATGTCAACAGGTGCAATAATGAGAGCTCATTGGTTGTAGCCATGGTACATGTAGTTACCATTGATGGTAAGTTACAATCATTGATGGAAACATGTGAAGAAACAACTGGCAAGTCAGGTACTGGTCTTATCAAAAAGACATGTTGTTATAAATTGTTGCAATTAAGTCTTTTGCTTGTAAATTATACTGAGCTTCTTTCAGTATTCAGCGAACAGTGAAGGATTACCATTGGATTGTAAGTCACCTTGGACATGTATTAGCTTATGAAAACCTGCAAGTACAAATATATGCAAGTTTTCAAGAAAAACACATTTAATGTAAGTGATGTGTTGCTTGATGTTGGTATTTCATTACTTTGATATCTCTCTCTTCCTCTCTCTCCTTCTTTGCAACAGTGCTGGACCGAAGGGTGACAACATATATGAATGGGTCTCCACCATCCTGGGTCCTCCGGGGTCCGTGTATGAAGGAGGTGTTTTCTTCCTCGATATCCATTTCTCACCAGATTACCCCTTCAAACCGCCAAAGGTACGTTGACCCCAAGTTTACCCCTCCCAGTGAAGGTAAAATAACCCCATGTAGAATTGAACTGCTCTATTTCAAGGTAAGTTTGACCAGGGCCCTGTTGCATATCAATCTTACCATTGATGGTAACTTCGCTACCAATGACAACTTCTGTGGAAACCTTGAATTTGATTGGCTATCAAGCAATGTTACCATGGTAGTTACCATCTTGTTAAGTTTTATGCAACGGGACTCTGGATGGACCATAGGAACTTGTATGCCCAAATACCCGGTATACTCCAATAATAGCCAATGGGCTGTACATGTAGGCAAGTACAATTTCATTTTGGACACCATAAGGATTGACAGGTGACCCCATATTTAACCCTTTTCCACTTGTTCATTATTTTCTGTGGGCCTTATGCATTTAATTGTATTTTTCCAGACTGAAGTATGTATGTCGGAACCCCTGCCCTCCCTCCCCCCTTTCCCCTTCTCTCCCCCTTCCCCTTCTCCCCCCCCCCCCCTTTCTCCCTCCCCACCTCCATCTCCTATGCTCCATTCTCCCACCCCACTTCCTCAAGTCAGCAATTCCAACAGGTTGGCCATTGAGGTAGTCCTCAAAGCCATATATGGCATTGACGACAATTACATATGACTATCATATGATAGGCTAGTCATATCATATCATATCATGTCATATAATATGACTATCATGTATATATCTACATGTATCATATATATAATATATTGCACTATGTGTAGTTGAACCTGTGTTGTCAAACCATTCAAGGGGAGCAGGAAGTACAGACGCTGTATCCGTGTACAGTATCTGTTTGCATGTACATGTAAGTGACATTGGATGGAGGCCTTGATTTAAAATGACTTCTGGAGAATCTCTTGGGTTAAACATACATGTGTATATACATGTATGATTCTACATGTACATGACATGGTTGATTATGACAACTTTGCTAAGACAAATGCTGTTGTGCGTCTCTATGCAAACATCTGCATTCATTTTAGAGCCCAACACTTCAAAACCTAACAGAGAGCGTTATACATGTACATGTACAACAAATGTAAGAAGGCGATATACAACAAATTAATCATTATTTTGGGGGTCAACGTTTATAAGGCTAACTGCTCTTTTTGTTGACCCCTTTGTTCTCATAAACTAGTTTATTGGTTGTCTTTATGTAGTCCTCCGATACATACATTCATGTGTATGTGGCTTTCATGAAATGTTATCTCACTCAGTCTGATTTCATGAAGAAGGAGAATAAAATGAATGGAAATGAACTGACTGTTGTCCACTTGGCTCATATATTAAAAATTAGCTGCAGATATGGTGTTGTTGACTTATTTCAGTATAAATGATGACACCATCACTCCAAAATCCACTGCTTGCAACTTCTTTCGCTCTACTGCTTGTCACACTCAAATGCTTTTCACCAATAAGGTATAAATGAAGATGCTTAGTGTCACCTGAGTATTGAGGCTATAATTTATTGCGCACACCCTAACACCTTGGTGAAGTGGCCTTAGCCATCCCATTCCATTCCCTCCTTAACTCTCTCATGACCATTGGCACGAAGATGTGTAGGAAGCCAATGTGGTTTTCAAGTCTCGGTAAAGTAAGAGTTAAAATGCAATGTGCGGGAGCCCGGGAGGCATTTACTGTAAAACGGAACATATGAAGAGAGATGTATGCTGCATGTAGTCTTGATGCCAGACTAGTGTAGGTACTAGGCTGTGAGGTGCATATGGACACAACCCAGTCTGTCAACAACTATGTCTGGTAACAGAGACTATGCCCTTATGACATCATAGCTCCTCTGGCTTCTTCCCCTCTTGTTTGGGATTGGGGCATAGTCTGTGTTACCAGACATAGTTAACAGAATGGGTTGTGTCCATGCACCTCGCAGCCTCGTTCCTAGGCTAATGCCAGACCTGCACAAATGTGATTGGGTATCTTTAAAGGCTTTCACGCGTTGTACGCAGGATATATACGTAGCGCGCTGCCATATTGCGTACGCTGTGCGGTCCGTGCAAAACGCACACTTACCTATGTGTAATGTTTCTCGGGCACTTACGCATTTACCCGCCTGGTTAGAATGCACGATCCTTACCGAAGCTAAACCTTCGGCCCTGATCGTGGGTAGCCATTTCGCTGCGTGCTGCATACGTGCGTTAAGTTCGCAAGTAAGCGTAGCAGCTAAATAGTGACATCTCCCCACAGAATCGACGTGTGAAAGCCTTTAAGGAGAAAGTCTTTCTAGGTGCGACTGCACCAGCCCGAAGCAGACATAGTTGCTACAGTAGCTATGCTATGTTATGGGAAATTACATGTAGCCAGACGTTTAGATTGCATCTTCAGGCAGCTAGCATGCTGGGCTGATTAAGCACTGAACTAGCACCGAACTAGCAAATTTATCAGCTGCAGCTATTGAGTAAAGTAGTACGGTATACTTTGTGTTCATGTGTGTATTAACAGCGATATAAACTCAGGAAATCTCCTGACGACAGATAATAAATAACATTTTAAGTTTGTAATGGAGTTATGGTTATGGATTTTAATATTTCCTGACCTGAAAGTAGTCTGCTACGTACATTTGCATCTTAATTAATGAAATAACTTGTGTGATTTCTGCTTGAGTTGAATTTAAGATCAGAAATAGCAGCTACATTTGCTGACTTTGTTAAACTTTGAAGACGGCTTCATGGGTCTTCGAGCAGTACAAGAATAGCAACATTCTGCAAAGATATACATGTACGGTGAGCATGTGTGTTTGTGTGCCTGGAGGGCATTGAGTTATTCTTCCTTTGTCCATATTTTTGGAAGCATTGTGGGCTTAGAATTGCATTGGTGAGGTCAGTTTGTTGAAGTAGCTATTGACCACAGCAAATAATAAAGGTACATGTAGGTTGCATGCATACTAGGTCAAATATTTTGTTTCCAGGGTCTATGTTTTTGTTAAGTTTTTGCAACGATATTTTATGTTGATCAAGAAAGCACTTCATAAATTCAGGACTGTTTGAACCTCTGGAGTTGAGGTATTACTCTTTCCTGTTTGTGGAGGGCATTCCCACATCAGCATTTATCTTTCCTTGAAAGTCTTAGAAAAACCCTTAAAGGTGAAGGAAAGTATTGGATCCATAATCTTGGCAATACTGTTTATCTGCCCCGACTACAGGTTTCATTCTCATTTGATTCCAGGATCAGATGAACAAGTCATTTGAAAATGATATATTCAATCAATTCAAAGTAGGCCAGCACTGGTGTTGAAGGCAGAAAGGTTTTGTCTTGGTTATATGTCCCTTAATCTGTAAAGTGTAAATCTTTTTTTCTGTTTTTATTGTAATTTTGCTTTAAGTAAATGTAACAACAAAACATTATCATTAACAAAAAACATTAACATAGATTTTATCTGTAAACAAAACAAGCATTTGCATTACAAGAATTGTACACTTTACATTCAGGGACAACAATAAACAGCAGAAATGGGCAAACTGCTCTGTTTTTCACCAACTCCCTGATATCACATTGCATTGCAACGTGACATCTGCATTTAAACCAAGGTTTCGGTATCAAGCAATGCAAGTCCCATGTAAACCACATCACGTTATTTCACCTACATGGATGAGATAGAGGGTTAACACGACATTCAGGCTCTTGCTACAGGCCTGCTCACAACTGTCTCTGGCCAGCAGGCTTGCTTGTATTGTGGGTATCAAAATATACACATCATTACCCATGAATGCCGACTTTATAGCCCTCCTTTTATGTCGTACAGTGCTCCAAGAGTGCTGATGTTTATTTCCTTTGGTGTGAATGCAACTTGTGGGGGTAAAAATAACCTTCCAAGTACCTAGATATTTACCAAAAGTTCATGAACTTTTCAGCATGAGGTTACCTCCAGATACAATACGATATTCTTGAATTGAATATTCACTGTGTTTGTATGGATTATGGAATGATGAATTACATGTACAGTAACGGGGCTTCCAAGCTGTTATAAATTTGTGATCCCAACTGACAAATAGAGTCTAGTACTCTAAGACTAGTCACAGTATCATTCTCCGCTAGTTTGGCAAGCTGGAGAAAGAATTTTGAATGATTAGTCTACTGCAGCCAGACCTGTTAATTGAATATTGTAGTTTGGATTAAAAATGCCCAACAGCCTGGAAGGCAGGCTAGGCTTACATATTTAAAGCCGCTGTAAGAATAAATATTGTGCATCATTGGCCTGTTTCATGCACACATATAGGAAGATTTATCAGTATCACAGAGCTCAACTCTACTAAAGTCATTATGCTTCCCCAAATATATGGTTGAAACTATGTACATGTACATTTTATACATAATTGTACATACAACTCATACAACGCAACTCAAGTTGCGTGAAACTCCAAGTTGCACAATAAACATGATGAATCAATAGTCATCCGTTTAAACTTGTGTATTATTATTAATTGTACATACATGTATTTAAAGGGATAATCCACCCTGAAATCAAGTTGGTTGTGATAAAAGCAGAAACATCAAATAAACATTTCAGTGAAGGTTTGATGAAAATCTGTTTGATGAAAGTTATGACTTTTGTAAGTTTTGATTTTGTGATGTTTCATGCTTAAAGGGAATATACTGTACTGGGAAGACAAAAAAAAAAATCCAAAAGGTGATTGTGAGCAATCTTCCTGCCAATGATCTGAAATTCATGTATTGTCAATTTTAGAAACTTGCTGGAAGTTACTTGCCCTCAGATGATCCACATTAAAATGTCAAATCCACAAATGTTTGGCCCGAACATTTTGAGGATTTTATGATGTAATCACTAATTACTCCAAATGTGGATCATTTAAGGGCAAATAACTTCCAGCAAGTTTCTAAAATGGACAATACATTAATTTAAGATCATTGGCAAGAAGATTGCTCACAATCACCTTTGAAGGCTTTTTTGTCTCCCCAATACAGTATATGCCCTTTAACTTAACTTCAGGGTGGACTTATTGTTACCTCCATGCATCAGGGGGGGGGGGGGGGGGGGGGGACTCTAAGACATTCAAAACATGGCATAAATAGATGCACTAGAGTGGGAATTGCAAAACCGCTCTTGTTTACCAACCATTCCCATAAAATCTAAATTTAGGAGCCAGGTTGCCCTTAAGGCTGCGTTGTCCTATTTTGACTTGCACCAAAATGGCCATACAGGATACTAACTCGATGTATGCACTTGAGGAGAACGCCAGGCAGTTGAGCTTAAATCCTCAATTCCACACTTGGAACAGATGATCAGTTATTGCATGCATCGGCGTGGCATTTAGGAGGCAAGTTCCCTTTTGAAGAGTGATACATGTTATTACCATTCATCCACGGAAGCCGCTAAATGTCAGTCTGTAGTGTAGATGTCCCCACTCACCAGGGTATATTCATTAGTTGGCTGATGATGATAAGCTTGTACTGGCCAACGTGATTGTGCTACAAAGCAGTAGGCGTTAGCCTGTATACGTGTACAAAGTGACTCTGTTCACATTGGTCCTTGTTTTCTTAAACCAAAATCAACCTCCTTGCTTTTCAGGCTCCGTTTACCCTTGGTTCTTCTTTTCCTGAAGCTGAAGGCAGCTTTCTTGGTGATGAAATGAAGCTTGTGCATATCCCAAAGGCCTGTCTACCTACGTAAAACAGAGTTTTCTTGCAATTGCAGAGCTAGTTTCCAGATGATGAACTAATTAGTCTTTATGTTTGAAATCTCAATTATCACTTAAAGAAACACTGATTTTAGCCCTGAAGATATGAACACACTATATTAACTTTGATGTGATAAACATTGCAGCATGTTTACATTTACATCTTCAAGTGTTTACTTGAATATTTTCATGAAAAGTACTGATTGAAAGTCTTAAAAACAGATTTGTCCATATAATGTCTGAAATCTCAGTTATCACTTATACAGTAGAAATGGTGATTCCAGTCCCAAAAATATGAACACACTCATATTGACTTTGATGTGATCAATTTTGCAGCATGTTTACATTTACATGTTCAAGTGTTTACTTGAATATTTTCATGAAAAGTATTGATTGAAAGTCTTAAAATAGATGTGTCCATATTGTATGGTCCACCTTTCTTACCCCCTCTCCTACTTTGTTTTGCACTCTGCACTTTAACTCGCCATATTTATTGTGTCAATGATCCTCAGCTTTCCATGCCAAATATTTTTCTGTCTTTTTCCAATCTCTTTCTCCCTCATTCCTCTAGATCCTCTCCTCCTGCCTCTTATGTTCTCCCCTTTACTCCCCTCCTAGCCCTTCTTTCCAACTACCTCTGTCCACTTTCTTCCTATTACTTCTTCAATCTCCATCCTCTTTTTTTTTCTATTCCTCCTTGTTTCTCTCCTAGCACACAAGTGATTCAATAATGGAGTGAATGTGGAAGGGGTATCGAATAAAAACATATATAGTCCATTTTTAATACCATTTTGCAGATTGCTTGTGGTAACTCCACAGTTTATATGAGGTTTGTTCGAGTAGGAACAATTTAATAACATATACAGTGTATGTAAAGAGCTTTACACCCATTTAATATGAATCCCTAAAAACAATGTCTTCAAGACCGTATCACTAGGTACATATGAAGTATTATAAAACATTTAATCAAATGACCATTTTTGTTATGTACATGTATGTAAATTTTATGCCTGTCAAACACTGCATTGCTTGTGGTAAATCCAAAGCTTGTCTGCGGTTTATTCTAGTAGGAACAATGTAATAACATGTAAAGTGCATTTCACCCATCTAATTTGAAAGTACGCTGTAGTCATTAATGAAACATTAGCCCTGTTCATATACCATAATCATGATAATACAGCTATATTACTGTGATAATACAGCTATATTACTGTGGTAATACAGCTATATTACTGTGATAATACAGCTATGTTACTGTGATGATACAGCTATGTTACTGTGATAATACAGCTATGTTACTGTGATAATACATCTATATTACTGTGATAATGCAGCTATATTACTGTGATAATACAGCTATATTACTGTGATAATACAGCTATATTACTGTGATGATACAGATATATTACTGTGATAATACAGTTATATTACTGTGATAATACAGCTATATTACTGTGATAATACAGCTGTATTACTGTGATATTTCAGCTATATTACTGTGATAATGCCGCTATATTACTGTGATAATGAAGCTATATTACTGTGATAATACAGCTATATTACTGTGATAATACAGCTATATTACTGTGATAATACAGCTATTTTACTGTGATAATACAGCTATATTACTGTGATAATACAGCTATTTTACTGTGATAATACTGCTATATTACTGATGCACATTGATTAAAGTGTTTTCAGCGGGCCTCTGCTGTAAATGTTGCGCTTATTTTGCGGATAGGTGTTTTATATGAATGGGGTTATTTTCTTTATGAAACGTTCAATCAATTGTTTGGTTATCCCATCATTGAAGGTGACATTTCGGACACGCATCTATCACTGCAACATCAACAGCCAGGGTACAATCTGCCTGGACATTCTGAAAGATAACTGGTCACCAGCCTTGACCATTGGCAAGGTCCTCCTGTCCATCTGCTCCCTCCTCTCAGACTGCAACCCTGGTGAGTACAAACACCCTCTTCATACACACTCTTGATTTTAAAGTGAAAGTCCACCCTGAAAGTAAGTTGGTTATTAATAAAAGTAGAAACATGGAAGAAACATTAATGAAGGCTTGATGAAAATCTGTCTAAGGATAAGAAGTTTATGAATTTTTAAAGTTTTTATTTTGTGACATCATGTGTGAGGTGTTCTCCAACATGCTGTGTGCTCTTTAATCCATGAATTGCGTTTTTTCTTTTCTTGATGAAGGCATAATCTTTTTCAGAGAGACTTCTGTTTAAAAATGTATGTCTAATGATATGTACAGGTATATCCTTTTGAAAAAATAGTCAATTTAAACAAATACAGTAAATGAGAGAGCATCTCGCACGTGACATCACAAAATCAAAACTTGATGACATCATAAATTTCTCCACATTTGGAGTAATTAGTGATAATATCACAAATCCTCAATTGTTTGGCCCGAACATTTTGAGGATTTGTGCTTTAATCTTAAATTGCTCCAAATGTGGATCATTTGAGGGCAAATCACTTTAAGCAAGTTTCTAAAATGGACAAAATATGAATTTAAGACCATTGGCAAGAAGATTGCTCATGATCACCCTTTTGAAGGCTTTTTGTCTTCTCAGTATTCCCTTTCAGGACGAGCCTTGTCATGTATGCATTCATATCAATGCAAGACACCCTTAGATTACTGGGCCCTGAGAACATCAGTGGCTTTCTACACATCTTCATGCCAATGGTAACAGGAGAAAGTTAGACCAAAAGTAATCTAGTATTCAGTTTTCTCTGTGCTAAACACAGTGACATGCATCATGTGTACTTCAGCCCTATGGATCACACATTACATTGGGTGGCCCTCGGCTCCTATGGCCATTAGACACTTCACATGTGGGGTTGTTGACACTATAGAGAAGTTCAATTGGAGGAAGTTTGGTAAGCCCACACAATTCTCCCTATCGCATTTAGCCCTCCGAATCTGAACGCGTGTGGCGCTCTAATTTTTTTACCTTTTATTAGGATATGAACTTCCGGTCCACAAACATTCTATAACCATTGTCTTGCTTGTGTCTTTTCATTCTTTCATTAGTCCATCCACAATCAATGTTGAGGTAGGCAAAACATCACTGTGAGTGATTGGTGGTATTTTTTGAAGTCCTTTGTCCATGTAACAACCCTTCCATTTAGGTCACGAACGGTATTAATATTACAAGGTCTACGGGGGTCGAAATTACAGATTCTGTGCGTTATTGCGTGAATTGAATACGAACCAAACTCTTACAGGAAGTATACGTCCCAAGAGCAATCAATCAGGTATCGGTATTTCGAGGTGATATCGCTTGATATCGGCTATAAGCGATTGGGAGAATTACATTGGGACTGTTTCTCAGATGTATGTGAAAATGTACATGAAGTGGCTGTGACAATGTGGTAAGGGGGTTGAATTCCATTGGAATCCTGTAAGTTCTTTCTCCTGATGTTAAAAAAATGTTAATCCTTTATTTGGTAAAGCATGCTGTAAACATTATCACATCCTTCTTTGATATTTACTAAACAAATTCCTCTCAAACAGTGTGATTGATTTACTGTATTTGATTTAAGTCGTGTGTATTACGCACAGGAATGTTGCTCATGCGAATGTTTAATTCAAGGGCCTTTATCAAGCCTCGCCTCCTAATCAGAGTGAAGTATAAGAATGCATGACAAATTGATAGCCTCGGAGTGATATTTGAAATAAACTAGTATTTGTCTGCACCATCAGCTAGTGTCAACAAACCTTTGGCTGATAGCCCAGATAGCTTGTTTACACTGGGAGTTATTGTGCTTCTTTGCCAAGCAGAAAAACACACGTCTGTCTGCAGAAGTGGTTGCGCACACACTTGTCAAGAGAGGGAGCTGTTCGTAATATGCATTGATCAAGAATGAGTGATTGTAGTTCATCCATACAGTTTACATAATGTGCAGGTATGCATTGTATGGTTGTGTGGTGTGCTCTAAGCCTGTTTGCATTAGAGGACACAATTGGATTGAGTCTTTATTGACTTGTTGACCCACGCCCCCACCTCCCTGAATGAGAGCTACAGTGTATGTACTTAAAGGGAAAGTCTACCCTGAAATTAAGTTGGCTTTGATAAAAGCAAAAACATCAAAGCAACATATTAGTGAGAGTTTGATGAAAATCTGTCGGAAGGATAAGAACGTTATGATTTTTGTAAGTCTTAATTTTATGACATCACATGCAAGATGCTCTTTTTGCTGTTTAATACCATAAATTCCTCTTTTTTCTGTTTTTTTTTTCATGGAGGAATAAATCTTTTGCTAGAGGAATGTGCGTTTAACCATACATGTGCCTAATGATCTATCCAATGCACAGGTATTTTTGAGAAAATGAAAATCTTCAAAAAAAGATAGCACACAACATTTGGGAGCACATCTCGCACATGACATCAGAAGCCTTCACTAATAATGTTTCTTTCAGTTTTTTGTTTTTATAAAAACCAACTTAACTTCAGGGTAGACTTTCCCTTTAAGTAAGGACTGTTGACAGGTTGCTCTCCTTGTCCCATTTTAAGTAGAAAGCAGGATGGCTGATCTTCCTTTGGGACTTCCTTCGTCATATCAATGAAATCACATGATATACATGTACTCTGTATGCAATAGGGCAGAAAACGAAAGTCAAAGATATTATAGTACAAATTAAAGAGATGAAATGGAGATGGGCAGGACACTTCTATAGAACACAAGACAACAGATGGAACAAGAAACTCACAGAATGGCAACCAAGAACAGGAAAGCGAAGAAGGAGTTGACAAAAGAGAAGGTGGACAGACGCAATATCAACATACACAAACACAGCAACATGGAACAGAATGACAGCAAATAGATATGAATGGAAACTGATTGAGGAGAGCTTCATCCAACAATGGTTGAACAAGGCCTGATGATATGCAAGTGACTGACTGAATACAAAGTTTATGAATGATTTTTATCGGAACTCAATTCTCCCTACCACATGTAGGGGAAAGTCGTCCCATTATGCACATCCAGTGTTGCGGGCATGTATGCTTCTCATCTCATCTGCACTAGACCAGAAATGTATGTGCAGGACAGTTTTTTCATCTTTGCAGTACATGGAGAATTAAACAGGAACAAAGGAAATCACACATGAATGTGTGACACGACATGTAAATATAGATGCAGACTTTAACCCATTCGTTACTGAGCCCGCATATCTGTGGGCTCGCTTTTCTCCACTCAGACCCTTAGCAGCACAACTCATGCCTAATCTCCATTATGAACAGTACATGTAGATGGCAGTCTGTGATTAAACTTCACATTCCTTACAGAGTGCAAGCAATAAAGCCACAAACTTTTGGTCACTGCAGTTCCATGGCACATTTTGACATCCTTTTTGGATCAGGGTCTACGATGTCTGAAAATCGAAATGTGAGCAATAGGTTTAGGTGACTGCTGCCATCTATAGTCAACAGCAGCAGGATTCTTTCATAAGTAACCCAGTTTTTTAATGTTGTGATGATAGTAGATCAGATAATTCGTGTACACTAATATATGACAGATAGATTAGAGAAGCAGATGGAACCATGTAAGGATATTATCTGTCTGCAGTGGTCACCCAAGGGAAACAAAAATTGTGGCCTTTGTAGACAGGTGGCTGCTGTAGCCAGGTTCTTTAACACATCATCTCTTTCCGGGGAATTATTTTAGTGGCCACTATAGACAGGTTGGCTGCTATTGACAGGTGGCCACTAAGACAGGTTTGACTGTATTATGATAAACTGTGTGTTATTGTGTACTTCCTTATGTATCATTTTCATAGTACAAACTCAATTGGGACGACCTTTCCTTATACATGTGGTATGGAGAAATGAATTGAATTGAAAAGTCAGATTAAATCTTCATTAATTTCTCCTGTTGTTTTGTCTTGTGTGCTGTGCAGAGGATCCTCTGGTGGGAACTATAGCAACTCAGTATCTGTCCAACCGCGAGGACCACGACAGGATAGCCAAGCAGTGGACTCTGAGGTTCGCAACATGACGCAGGAGAGGTCTGCGTTTTTGCGGGCAAAACTCTCTCATTATCATCTTGTACAGTCTCAAATGTTAAGCAAGAACACGTTTTTTGTACACGCTGCAGTCTACCAGTGGTAATGTTATGATGTGTGGACCTCCTCCCCTCACCCCCCTCCCGCCCCCACCCCCCCTCACCCAACCATCAACCGCCCCACCCCCGTCCTCCTTAGCCTTCTTTAACCTGCTCAGTCATGTAGGCAAGAAACTGAGTCATCATTGCTATGGGGCAGCGAGATATTGTTACTGAGAGGGTTAACCTCCATATCCCCGTCTTCATTCTCAAATGAGTGCACAATTATCAGGGTTGTTAAGTGAAGACTAGCATTAGTAGCTAGCAAGCCATTAACCCTTTGTATGCCAAATGAACAGCTGCTCTATGGGATTTGTGTGTATTACTTGTGCATATATGCTTCAATATCGGTTAAAAAGTTAACCTCAGGCTCTTTTTCCCCCTGTCTTCACCCTCCAGTTAATACACCATGACCAGGGTTAATTGAAGACCAGCATTAGCACATTGCAACGCATTATAGTGATATTTATTGTCAATTTGAATTGTAAATTGCTGATGCTACATCGATAAAACAACAACATCATCCCCAAAGTCAATTTAAAGGTTTAAAACACTTTAAAGTATGTGGTTTCTATTTACAGGAAATTTCCAGTGTGATTAAGAAAGAGTGATTATACCGTGATTGTACTGTTGTAATAAAAATCGTGACATGCCTTAGCCATGCTGTTGCCCTTATCATATCTTTGTTTATACCTGTATAACTTTAGTCCATTAATTCAAATTAAAAAATTAAAAAATTAAAAAAGCGCTGCTGGGTACAGCGTGTGTCTGACTAACATGTTGTTTCTCTCTCATATGTACATTTATGTATAGAAGGATATATGCATTTGTTTTAAGTGTAAACTGTACATGTAGGTGTGTTTTAAAGATGGGAAAAAAACATGAGTCAGTTTCCAGATCTAATGTTTTGAGGGAAGTTCTGCCATTTTCTGCCATTTTCTGCCATTTTGTGTAATATTCACCCAATTATCAGCGAAAGGGCTGCACTATCTGGAAAGTACATGTAATTGAAATGATGAATGCAGCCGCTCTACCAATCATTACCAATCATACATCTCAAATATGCAGCCTTACGGCTTTGCTACTAGAACTTATTCAAGAGGTGTAGTTGTACAGGCATGATTTCCTCTTTCCTTGTTTCCTTTGTACTGTGATGTGTCAGCAGTGCTGAAATCATGCAGACTCTGTCGGAAAGGGGGCCTCTTCCCTTGCTTGCCCCCTCCGTAACGTTTTTAAAAATACGCGTAGAGAGCAGGCTCTTGTATGGGTATGTCCCTTTTGGATCCCCCCCCCCTCCTTCCCCCATTGCCTTGCTTCCCCCCCCCCCCCCCCCTTTTATTGATAATTTTCCATACCGCACATACAGTAAATGGAATGTCATCCCATAATGCACCGCACAGCGCGTGTTTGCAGTCATACCCAATTCTGGTCTAGCGCACTAGTGTATACATGTGACCGGAAGCGGACATGACTGCGAACAAACTCCAAATGTCGCCGCACGGTGCACTATGTGATGATTTTAACCTATATGCGGCGTGGCAAATAGCACATGAACTTTGATGTGAATGGAGGCAGGGGCTAACCCCCCCCCCCCCCCCCCCTCCCACCCACTCTTCCCCTTCCCCCCATCTCAAGTAAGATCACCACTGGTAGGCTGCCTCATTGCAACTCTGTCAGTAATTATCATGCCAGTAATCTCACCCGTGACATTTTAATTGTGTATTTTGCATGCCGCGTCATTCGCGTCTTAGACATGGAAATGATGAAGTGAATATGGGTGCATGGATAGAGTTTTGTGTGGACATCACCACGCAGGTCAAATGATGATTTTTTGTTTTGAATTTCCCTTCTGTTTTTCATTCAATGACGTGTAAATCTACATTGAAATGGGTACGTGTAGATCCATTCCATACCAGAAGAAGGGACGTGTGCAAAATGTTACTGGTCGGCCATAGACATTTTGAGTTGTTGGTATTCTGTAGCATACACGCTGCGTATTTCTAACCAGACGATCATACATAAAGTTCCATTTTATAAACATGTTCATTATGCATGCATTTTGTGTTTTATAAGTTTCAATGGGGATATCTCTCATCGTTTTGCAAACAAGAGCATGTTTGCCAAGCTCCAAAAAGGATTATCTCTGTCAAAAAACACACAGCATATTTATGAATAATGTACTTACAATATGAGCGTGATATCAAGCTAAGCTACCTGTTAAATTTATTTTTGTCTTTTCCTATTTGTATGTCATTCTGTTCCATTTTGTCATGTCACACAATCACAATGTACATGTTTCATTGGTTGGAATGTATGGACAGGTGCTTTTTTTATGAGTAGAAATGATTTTAAAAGGTTGATATAGTGTTGCCCCCCCCCCCCTGCTCTATGCGATTTATGTATTACTTGTGAAGAGTCATATGCAGCACATGCTGAGTTAAAGGGACTGAAAGCAAAAACATCACAGAAACATTAATGAAGGTCTGACGAAAAAGGATGAGAAAGTTATGACTTGTTTAAGTTTTAATTTTGTGACGTCACTTGCGAGATGCTTTCCCATATGTTGTGTGCTGTGATTCCATCAATTCCCCTTTTTCTGGTTTTTGATGAAGGAATAAATCTTTTCCATATTGGATTATAGATTTTGTGTAATTACATGCACCTTCTACTTCAAGTGCCATCTGCTCTCAGCAGTTCGGCTCCCATGGACTGCCATATTTCCCGCCCATGTGCCTTTCTGACACATTCTCTGTAACTCAGCCTCATCCACTCCTTAATATCATCCATTCACTGAGTATGTGGACATGCACATTATGATGTATCAAATGCACAGTTAAAGTCTTTTGAGAAAATGACAGTTTCCGAGAAGAATATGACAACATGTGGGAGAGCACCTCGTACATGATGTCACAAAATTCAAATGTTAGAAGCTCATGGCTTTCTTATCCTTTGACAGATTTTCATCAAGTCTACACAAATTTTTTTCATGTTTCTGCTTATATCAAAACCAACTTCACTTTCCCTTGAAGCAAGAGTAGTATATCACTGCATTCTCATGCCCAAGGCAAGACAACCACAGCCTTGCTTTACCATATGCTGTGCACATACAGAAGTGTGCACTGTGCAGTCACCAACCAGTGTCTGTCAGTCAGTGAGTATGGAAGTGCAGATACAATCATATTGCAGCTACTTACACTGGCCATAAAAAAGAAAATCATGATTTTTCCAACATCGCCAATGAAAAATGAAAGTTGCTTAACAACTCTCCCCCAAACATAGCCCAACAGATGTTGAGTGTGATTTTGCACATTTGAAACAGCATGTTTATACAAATAGAAATTAAAAATGTAATTATTACGGTACTTGGAATGGTTACAGTTCGCTATTCCGAAGGTTCGTTATCCCAAAACACGTAAATTGCCTATACCTCGATGCTCGTTAGTCCAAAAACGAAAAAGGGTTCGTTAATCCAAGCATTTGTCACGTAACGTTCGGAATAACGTACCTTCAAAATAACGAGTGCTTCCTCTTGAAATGCCTATTTTTCTGGTGATCAACTCTATGTGCTGCAACTAGAAGAGCAAAACATGGCCATGCTAACAATTCATAAGATCAACCAGCTGACAGCTTTGAATTGAGAATAGTAAGAAAACTGCAATGAAATTAAAGTGAATGTTTGAAAATTTTATCTTGCTTTCATGACTGTGGGTTCCTAACTTCCAATACTTTAATAAACTAGGTGAAATGCCATTTCAGTGTTGCATTTTCAGAGTCATCATGTGCATCCAGTTGTACAGAATGGGTTAGGGTCAGTTGCTAATTCAGGGCCCTGTTGCATAAAACTAACCATGATGGTAACTTCTATGGAAACCTTGATTTTGATTTGCTGTTGAGCGATGTTACCATGGTAGTTACCATTGATCAAAGTTGCCATTATTGGTAAGTTTTATGTAACGGCGCCCAGCTCTTTGATACGTGTACATCTATTGTGCATATACAGTATGCCGCAGTGAAATGAAATTTGATTTGCTTTTGAAGTGTATGGTAAAGTATAGGACTCTGAATGCCACAGTTTCACAGTTGAAACAAAGAAACCTTCCCCTTCATCAGCACAACTTTATGTTCATAACTTACATTTTATTTGACCTCCAGAAACCAGAAGCCTGTAATAAAATAGATTAGGGTGACCCCACTCAGAGCGATTGTTTTGAGTGCAGAAATACTTGTATGGTCTATCTTTTGGGGTCAGGCTCTTTGGGTTAGCAGATGATGGACAGCAATTTTTGGACCAGGGGACGTGAAACAAAATATTGCAGGTACATACCGGTACATTGCATGTAGATCATGGTGTTTGGTTTCATCTGTTCTGTGTTGTGATCAAACAGGGATCTGGAATTGTGCTCATGTGTGCGCACACTATAGAAGCTTTACAAGAAAACAATGGAGCTCAGAAAAGGCAACATGATATTGTAGGTTCATGTGCTCAAACTTGAGGTCAAGAGTAGGATATCTAGCTGTTTGCAAGAACTGTGCTAGGGTATTAAGAGAGCCACCCATTTGTAAATGTCAAGGAGTCATTATTTTCTGTGCATAATTGTTGCCATACATGTATATCTGTCTGTCCATATTGATTTGTTTCCATTTTTGCTAGCATTTGGTGAAAGCTTGTCATTTGGAAGGATTGAGAATTACTCTGGATTGGGGGGGAGGGGAGGGGGGAGGGGTCAACAACCACAGATAGTTGCTTTTAAAGGGAAAGTCCACCCTGTATTTGTCGTGATTTTAATGAAAGCAAAAACATGAAAGAAACAAATGAGTGAAGGTTTGCTTAAATCTGTCAAAGGATATGGGAGAGCATTTGCATGTGAGATCACAAAATTAAGAAAAAAAACAACTTTAAAAAAAAAATCATAACTTTCAGAATTTTCTCAAACCTTCACTAATATGTTTCTTTCATGTTTCTGCTTTTATGAAAACCAACTTAACTGAGGGGTGGACTTTCCCTGTAAGATAAAAATACAGATTAAGAGATCAGTGAAAGTGCATTGATTTGTTTCCCTTCTTTCTCTGACTTTGGTGGTGTTTACTTGCAAGCAAATTTCCACGAGTGTGCACTGTCATATCTCTAAAAAAGACATGTGATGGCTACTTCATTATCCATCTGCAAAGACATTGTCGAATCAGTAGCTAAACATCACTTGCCTCAAATTTATTCTTTGTATGTACATGTTTTATGTGTGCTGACAACATTCAGAAGGTCATGTCTTTAATACGTCAAACAAATGAAGAATGTGATGACATTGTATATGCAAATATTTATGTGTATATAGTGATGCTTTATGAAGTAATCATGGAGGGTAATTACTGACAGAGAAGAGGCCTTTTTTTAAAAGAATGAATGAATATGATGTCCAAGGAGGGTAGTGTTGTAGTATACATTAGGCCTACCCTCAGATATAGACAGTGTAGACACTAGTCTTGGCTCCACACTATCTTAAAATGCCATGTTGAGGATTGAATTAAGATTATAACATGTGCTGTACCTGTGTAGCAGACCTGTTAATCATTCTGATTTTGGAGGAATGGATCATATTTTTGGTATCTCTTTACCTTATGAACATAATGTCCACCTTTTCTGCAGAGTATTCTGCATGTTACTTAACTATCTTGGTACCAAGCCTTGAAACCACAAAGAGTCATCACACGTTTTATGCTCCCATCAGATTGAGAGGGTAAACAACTTGATGAATTACTTGGAAGGTGGGCAGATATCGTACATAACTCAGGGGTACACTTCTTGTTCGGGATATCTCTGTAGGAAGAATGCAACCTGGGTACCCTTTCGCTCTGTGGCCTCCTACAGCTGTCCAGGTACCATGTAGGGTAGGGCATGCTTACGCAAGCTGTACACCACATCATAGGGTGATCCAGCCACCTCTCTGGGTGATCCTCAGAGGCATATGGTACCTGGGGTGTGTGTCACCAAGCTGTTCGTAAGCTACGAACAACTTGACCCACGACTGGTGACCCTTTCTTGTGCTAAATGACATACCCCAATTTGTTCCTGTTTTAACAAAGTGGGAGTTAATTACCAACAATCCTAATCAAATTTGCTGTATGGCTGTAGGCCATTTCTAATTCTAAGTATTTAATGAAGAGGTCTGGCTGCCAAAGACAAAGCATTCTTGATTTCTTCTCCAGCTCCGCTGACTGAGAAAAGAGTAGAATGATACAGTGACTAGTCTTAGAGTACTAGACTCTATTAGTCAGTTTGAATTATGAATGTTCAACCTCCTGGGGCCATATTCATGAAACCTTACTAAGCCTAGTTAGTTACTAAAGTGCATCGAAATGCATGCATTGTAGTAACCAACTAGGCTAGTAAGCTTTCATGAATATGGTCCCTGGAGACCATGCTAATAACATGCTTCATGGCTTGTATCAAGAACCTTGCTTCTTTTGTGTTCACTGAGAAATAGTGGTATTGAGTTAATTATCATTGGTGACTTTGACAATTTGAGCCCCTGATCTCCCTCAGTGCCAAGCGAACCATTGCCCAATGGGACTTGTGTGTATTGCTAGTGGCAAAAAGGGATGGTTCACATACAGAGTTAATTCAATTTGAGAACCTGCAATTTCTGCAATTTGAACATCCCTTTGAGACGGCCTAGTGTTGAGCCGTGGTGTACAATTTGACAGATGCAATGTATGTACATTGACAGCTCAATGGTATCATGCACAGACTGGTAGTACTATGTAAACTCACAAAATGTGCTTCTTCAACGTAACAATTCTGCTTAGTTGTTCATATACGGAGCTGTATGTTCAAAGGTTTAAAATCTGTTAATGTCCCGAGTTGTTTTGAAGTACTGATTTATGTACTCCTCTCCAGTGAAGTTCAGGATAACACACTTGTTAATGTCACAGGCCTATGTTTTTGTTATGAAGATGATTCTTGATATCTGGCAATCTTCACCAGCAATGACACATTGAGAAGGGTGGGGGGGGGGGGGGGGGGGGGGAGGAGGAGGGGGGGTGGCAATTCAAAATGGATGTTCAAGAAGAGAAGAGGCCAAGGTTGTAAAACTTGGTTGTAGATATGAAAGAGAGTTATAAATCATCAGCATTTTTGTGAAGCCTAAAATCCTTACAAACCACTGTACACAGATTTCATGGTTTGTAAAAATGCTGATGAAATGGATACAGAAAGAGAGAGAGAGAGAGAGAGAGAGAGAGAGAGAGAGAGAGAGAGAGAGAGAGAGAGAGAGAGAGAGAGAGAGAGAGAGAGAGAGAGAGAGAGAGAGAGAGAGACATGAATAGGAATAATATAGAAAGGAAGAGATGAGATAGAGGGATCATCATGATCATCACACAAGTTGTAAGATATACTTGTAAGGGATCTGGCGAAAAGATTGAAAAGCAAATGACAGGAGGCAAGGGAACGGTAGTGACTATGTTGTAGCATTTTATTTTATATGCAAGTATTTTTGTAGAATGCGGTTAGAGCAACAGAGAAATGGAAAGAATACAAGGATAACTCTGTGAATGGCAAGATTAGTGTGGAGAGAGAGGTTAATTGATAACTTGAATATAAGAAAAGGTCTCAAAAAAGTGACAAGAATATAATTATGATCATGTTTACGGACATGAAGAAACTTGCTGACTTTGGTAATTAGGCACACCAAGTCGCAGGTGCATGCCATCGCTGTTGTAGATGGCAGTGTGCAGCCTTTGTATTGTATGATGCACAAGGTACGTCTGACATGTCATCACCTAGTGTACAACATGCTACATTTAGTTCCAGTGTGGCGCTTTTATACAGCCTTGCCTAAAGAGTAACGATATCAAAAGTTTTCAGTAAACTTGACTGCTAGCTAGCATTAATGAGACATTGAACTCGAGCCACGTTGTGTGTTTATGTATGTATATGTTTCTATAAAAAATGAATCATCGTGTCTCATTTTTTCACATTGTTGTATATTGATGTAAGAAGTCAATTCTATGTCACTTGTTAACCATGTAGAATAAATGCACATGGAAAATAAAATGACAGAATTTTGTGTGATTTTGTAAGTATGATAAGTGCTGTAGTAAGGCAAGTAGCAAGGTGGGGTAGATGAGTTAGTTATGCCTTCATTAGTGTCAGACTGACATGAATGTTGACATCCTTGCTCAGATCTGCATTGAAAAAAATAAAGAAAAGAAAAGAAAGGGGAAGGAAGGCAGGAGAAAGAGTAGGTCAAGAAAGGGACACCTGATTCATAGATGGCACTTAAAGTAGTATACCATTGTGAGAAAGTCATAATTTCTCACTAAGGTCTACTCTGTGCCATGCATACACCATAAACTAATTTAGAAATATAACCACAGTGGAATAGTCTGAATAACATAATCTCATGAGATTATGATTACTCCGGTTTCCCTATGGTTAGGAAAGAGTTAGGGTTATGGTTAAAATAAAATAACAAATATCACAGTAAATGTAACCATGTCACGTATACAAAATATGATGATACACGGTTCAGTACTTCGTTAATTTTTCTAAATTTTTTGTATTGCACACAGTATACTATTTTGAGGAATTTCTGAATTCATGAGTGAGGTGGGAGAGAGGGTAGATGGAGGTAGGAGAGAAGGGAGTGAGGCGGGATAGAGAGAAGTAGGGGAAGGAGAGAGGTGGGAGAGAGAGAGGGTATATGAAGGTAGGGGAGAAGGAAAAGAGATGAGAGAGAGACTAGATGGAGGTAGGGGAGAAGAAAGAGAGATGGGAGAGAGAGTAGATGGGGGTAGGAGAGAAGGAAGAGAGATGGGAGAGAGAGTAGATGAAGGAAGGGGAGAAGGGAGTGAGGTGAGAGAGAGAGAAGATGGGGGTAGGGGAGAAGAAAATAAGGTGAGAGAGAGTAGATGGAGGTAGGGGAGAAGGAAGTGAGGTGGGAGAGTGTAGATGGGGGTAGGGGAGAAGGGAGTGAGGTGGGAGAGAGAGAGAGAGAGAGAGAGAGAGAGAGAGAGAGAGAGAGTAGATGGAGGTAGGGGAGAAGGAAGAGAGATGGGAGAGAGAGTAGATGGAGGTAGGGGAGAAGGGAGTGAGGTGAGAGAGAGAGTAGATGGAGGTAGGGGAGAAGGGAGAGAGGTGGGAGAGAGAGAGTAGATAGAGGTAGGGGAGAAGGAAGTGAGGTGGGAGAGAGAGTAGATGGAGGTAGGGGAGAAGGAAGATGAAGTGAGGGTGGAGGTAAGGGAACAGGGAAAGACCAGGGAATGAGGAGGAAAGAAAAAAAAGAAAAAAAATGAGCATTAGTGATGAATGGGTACAAAGGAAAGAAGAGCAGAGTGAGAAGAAGAAAATAAATGAAGGAGTGTGAAAATTAGATTAAAAGAGAGGTTTGTCTTGTCCAAAGAATGTTTCAAACGGACGAAAAAGCTGTCCATCTGTTAAGTGTTTATTCCGCAAACTGTTTGCTGCCCTCTTATGATTAGAAGGGGTTCACCTTTCATGCTGCATATCTAATTACCAGTACTTTGGTTAGGGAGTTGCCTACAAAATTGTATCAAACATGACATCATCAGTGATTAATATCAAGTCAGTTCTACACAATCGAACGGCTTTTCCCCTTTTTTTCTTTTTAAATGGGTTGATCAGACAATCAGTCAGTCTAAGACTGCTTGGGCTATATATCTAAAAAATGTGATTTTTTTTTCTCTGTTCATTAGTTGAATATCAATGACAGGCATCGAGGGATGTAGATCTATGACAAAGTGGTAGAGTGGTTAAAGAAGGTGGATAGGTCATTGATCCCGGGGAAACAAAGATGTGGTGCTGCCAATATGGGCTGCTGACACGGATCATGTGGCGACTGCAGGTGTATGATGTGACAGCTTCTAGGGTCGAGAGGATGCAGCAGAAGATGAACTCGTTCTACCGGAAGTGGTTAGGTGTTCCACGGATGGTGACAGATTTGGCATTCTTTTGTAGATCTGGAAAGCTAAGGCTTCCTATGACATCAGTGGTAGAAGAGTACAAGGCTGGGAAGGTTAGGTTGGTCATGATGATGAGGGAGTCGAAGGATCAGACAATAGCAGATTCTAGGCCACCGATCCGTACAGGGAGGAAGTTGAAGGCAGAAGAGGTTGCGGATGAAGCCGTGGCAATGGCCAAGTGGAAGGAGATGCGTGATATGGTGCTGTCCAAGTAAGCAGGAGCGGGGTAGCCAGGGGGTAAGGTATTGTCCTGGGGGGTGTTTCACCAAGATGTTCGTAAGTTACGAACAACTTTACGAACGACTGGTGATCCCTTCTTGTGCTAAATGCGATACCACACTTTGTTAATTGTGAATCTCATTTAGCACAAGAAGGGATCACCAGTTGTTCGTAAAGTTGTTCGTAACTTACGAACAGCTTGGTGAAACAATCCCCTGGTATAGCAAGGAAGGCAGGGAGGGTAGGAGGGATTTGTTGGTTGAGGCAGTCTTTCCTCAGCTGCGCTTCGGAAAGATAGCTACATCCCGATCGCCTCGGAAGTGATAGTTCGTCCCATCACCCTCATCAACATTGATTATTTGCTTACTAAGGCAATTTTGTACGCGTACGACTACGCAGTTCAATTCCATGTACAGTCACATCGCAGAAATATGGCGGAAAAAGATTTACCCTATTTAACTCTCAAATGGTGAAAAAATGCTTGCAATTTCATATTGCATAACGTTGTATTAATAATTGATGTACATGTATTTTTTATGAAAAAATGAGCACGGTTTGCTGAATTGTTCAATCTTTCGTCCACTTCGAATGTTGACGTGCGGTGTAATGTGGGTATAATGTGGTGGTTCTAGTGCACGGTTTACGTACTGTGAATGTGTGCGACAATCGTCGATTTTCCAATCATACGATCTAAAGCGATCGTGTCCGGAATCATTATGATTTGTTACGCGCAAAAATTATTGTTTTCGTAGACGATGCAAAGAAAACGGTTCGTAAATATCAAATAATTTTACCATATTTATAATTTTCATAATATTTGGAATAGGTAGTGCGAATTTTTCTTGAACTTGTTGTCTCTAATTATTCATTTTAAAGCACTGAAATAAAGGTGTCCGGCAATACAATATACACTTTTTGTCCGTCTGACGTCACGAATCATGTATCATACGGAGTTCCGCAAGGGTCCGTCCTCGGCCCGTTGCTTTTTCTGTTGTATATAAATGATCTTGTAAACTGTTCCTCAATTCTAAATTTTATACTCTTTGCGGATGACACCAGTATTACTCTTTCTCACCAAAATATCACTTCTCTAATTGATACCATGAATAAAGAACTTCATAATGTTGTTATCTGGCTCCAGTGCAATAAACTATCTTTGAACTTGGAAAAAACAAAATGTGTACTTTTTAAAACCCATGCTAAAAAAGTTGGTATTGACATCCCACCAATTATAATGGATGGTAGGATTATTTCTCAGGTGTCAAATATTAATTTTTTGGGCATCAAAATAAATGAATCCCTTTCCTGGAAACCTCATATTGATGATTTATGTACACGCTTATCAAGAACTACTGGTGTCCTCCGCAGATTGAATTTTATTTTACCCAGACATGTTTTGATTTCATTATATAATACTCTGGTTTTACCCCATCTCACTTACTGTTGTATGTTATGGGGAAATGGATTTAAAACTCATTTACATGAATTATTTCTGACTCAAAAAAGGGCAATAAGATCGGTTTGTAATGCACACTTTAATAGTCACACAAACAGGTTATTTCTTGATTGTAAAATATTAAAAATATGTGACTTGGTCCTTTTGTACACCTATATTTTTATGTATAATTACCATTCAAATTCCTTGCCAAATATTTTCAATAATCTTTTCAGCACAAACGCCTCTTATCACTCATACTTTACGCGTCATTCAGCAGATCTTCACCATTATTTTCCTAAAACTAAAATTACTCAAAATTCTTTGCGGTGTAGGGGAATCAAACTATGGAATGAATTGAATAATGATATTAAACAAAGTAAAACTGTTAATAGATTTAAAAAACTCTTGAAATATGAAATGTTCTGTCAATATGAAAATCTTGCCAAAATAACTAATGAATAGCATACCGTAGGTCCCTATAATATCTTTTTACTACACATGTACCATATTTGTTCTTTGCACTGCGAGGATAGCGTGTTTTGCAGTGCACTTTAGTGTTATTTTTTTTCTCTCTCTCTCTCTCTCTCTCTCTCTCTCTCTCTCTCTCTTTCTTTCCCTGTATGTTTTAAATTGATTTGTATCATGGTGGTGCCCCACCTACAAGTTCCTTTGAACTTCCAGGGGCTCCTAATCCCATGTTTTATCAAAGTTTGTATATTTATGTATTTTTTATGACTGATTGAATAAATTTGAACTGAACTGAACTGAACTGAAATAGTACTTTTCTTCCCTCTGAGCTCTCTTCCTTCAAAGAGTTCGTCTATTTGTGGTCATGTGACACCCTTTCAACCAATCAACGAGCTGGAATATATTACTTGAGGGATATTAAAAATTATAGAATACAGTTAAAATGATATTGAGAGGAAGAAGAGAGTTTGTGATCGTGAATTTCGGATTCCCCTGCCTTGTCATTCAGCCCCTGGTACAAACATTCATACACAATATTGCTTATAAAAGTCCAAACTATTTTCTACCCCAATTTTCTCATCAAAATGGAACGGCAGCTCTGATCGGTTCGGAGAGTAGACCGTTGCGTTATGAGCAGGCTTGCGAGCGGACAAAATTCAGCTGCGGAAAAATATCACACACGTACCGCGCGCTAGGCCGCATAAGCTTGCATGTCTGGAGCCGGAGGAGGCCGCGGATAAGAAGAAAACGAGGATCAGGCGAAACCAGATCAGTTCGTTGTTTGCCTTTGTTTGTGTTAAAATCATTCAGCTTTGTCGGCAACTTGTCACTAATTTTTAGACAGAAAGCATCGACGTCACACGCTCTTTTGTTATTTAAATTTCGATTTTGTCACAGCTGACCGATCAAGCTCTCCCGTAAAACATGGGAGAGGGCAATGAAAGTACGAGTACAGACTTGGCAGGCGGCGCAGTGGACGATACACAGAGTGCTAGTGCCGGGGATACGGCGAGCAATTTCGGTAGCAACATGGCGTACCAGTCGATGGGATCAACGGAAAGGGTGGATACGAAGAGTGGAGACGAGATGGACGAGATGGAAGCTTCAACGAGAACACAGGAAACCGTCTTAACCAACGGGGATTCGGCCAAATACCAGGCGCTAGCTGATGACGACATAATCGTGGAGGAAAAGCCCATGATCGAAACGAGATTGCATGGCGATGTCGAGAAAAACCCAGGACTCGGTGGTAAAACACGGAACGTGAGTGTATCATCGGCCATGTACACCCGTCTATACAAGCGTCGATGGTTCATGCTAGGAATGTTCTGCTTGCTTTCCATGAGCAATGCTTTCCAGTGGATTCAGTACTCTGTCATCGGTAATGTCATAGTGACATATTATAATGTTGAATACATCGCAGTTGACTGGTTGTCCATGATCTATATGCTTGTCTACATCCCTTTGATTTTCCCCGTGACTTGGTTGCTGGAAAGGGCGGGGCTAAAAGTCATCGGGATTCTTGGCGCGAGCCTGAATTGTGCAGGTTCATGGTTCAGATACGCAGGCGCATCTCCAAATCTTTTTGCCCTAGCCTTTGTTGGACAGACACTGTGCTCCGTGGGGCAAGTTTTCATCTTGGGTATGCCTGCTCATGTTGCGGCTACATGGTTCGGTGCCAAAGAAGTGTCAACTGCTTGTGCGCTCGGAGTCTTCGGAAATCAGGTAACCAAACAAGTCTGAGATTTTAAAAAAGGGTATTTTATACTTCGCCGAACAATGATTTTCCTTAATTTGATCCATTTTGATGTTTTTTCTTAATGAATAAACGGCTAAAACTCAACAAAATTAGGTTATTAGGATCCGGACTAGAATAGGGTTAGGCTTAAAGTTTGGGTTAGGGTAGGGTTAAGTATCTCAAAAAAATACTTTGCTATTAATAGCTATTACTAATGATCTTATGCTATCCAATTTTGAGCTGTAGTAGCTGCCCAGGGAGACTGAAAGCATTTTTCCTCTCTAGATCTGCCAGCGAGACCGATATTTCAGTCTTGTGACTAGCGATATGGTTTAACCATATGCCTATTCCTTGGCTCAAAATAAATATTTGATGATGTTCATTTGATATGTAGGTCAGAATCTAACCCCTCTAGTTGTACCCCTTCCTCCTTCTTGGTCATTTCCTCTCCCCCTTCCCCGAAGTGACCCCCAGCCTGGTCAGCGGAATCTTTTGCGTTTGGATATACGTTTTATTACAGAGCATTTTGACCATTGAATTTAGAGTTTGTTTTTTGTATCTGCACAGTGGCCGTACAATCACCAAATCTCTTTAAACAAAGAATGAAAGGTTTGATGTCATGATACAAACACATGCATGTGATATTTTGAGCTGAATTACTGAACATTCAGGTCCAATCCTAATGGTGTACTAGTATAGTGATAAGTTACATTGAGCATATAATTACCGGTTTTACAGTAGTGCATCCCATGAGGCATCAGGTATCATTGTTCGAGTGATACATTAGATATTTGAGCAGGATTGATGTACAATGTTCTCATGTCCTTCATTTTCCTGCCTTTATTGACTTTAATTCAGGGTTTGTAAAATCAAACAAGAACTCAAACTTCAGACATTGTGTTGTGGCTTATAACAATGTATGGACAGTATTTGTGGGAAGTGTCTGATTGTAAAAGGAAGTTTTAAAAGATAGATGTAATATACCGGTATATTCTGTTAAAGACAAGGTATCCCATACCGGTATGCAAAAGTCAGAAAACTCAGTGAATGAAAGTCAGTATACCCTAACAATAACATGTATGAAATCTCTCTGTTTCTCTGTTTCTCTCTCAGACTCTGTCTCTCTCTCTTCCTTCCTCTCTCTCTCTCTCTCTCTCTCTCTCTCTCTCGCTGCCTCTCTCCTCATTTCACACATTCAATCACACATGCTGTCCAATACAACATGATGGAACTACCTAGCCTATGAGCCCACTCTTGTATTTTTACACAGTCAATACACCCAAATCCAAATGAGCATCAAATTGTCTGGTAGATTTGGAGTTAACCTGCTCAGTCCCAAAGACAAGAAAATGAGTTGCTATTGATATGGGGCTGTCAGTACCTGGTACTGATGAGAGGGTAACAACCTTACTTTGATCTCTTTACAGCTTGGCGTTGCTCTGGGCTTCGTTCTTCCCCCGATCCTGGTCCCTCCTGATGGGAACGTGAAGAAAGACATGCACAACATGTTTCTAGGAACAGCCGTCATCACTAGTGTACTGCTCCTCCTTATTATCACAGGTAAGATAGTAGGTCTGTTTACACTCAAGAATTAATCAGGTCCTGACTGCGGTCAGAATTTCACTGATTCTTGTGTGTGTTCACATAGAATTTCTCTAGCCAGGAAGCACCGTGATCGTTGTGCCTTGGATTACAGATCGTGGCTATTCACCCAAAATCACACTTATAAAGGGTGTCTTCATTAGCCCGATGTGGGCGAAATAACGAGCTTGTTCTGATCGGGTTAGCTAGCCAGATCACGAAATAGCTGGCTATTTGCGTCTTCATTAGCCAGATCAGACGAAATAGCTAGCTATTTGGTCGAGAAAATTTCCAAGAAATCTTGGGCTAGATGGAGCTAGCTCGAGCTAGTTCGCGATTTAGCTCGAGCTAGTTCAGAGCGTCTTCATTAGCCTGAAAATTTCGCAACCGCGGCATGCATCACCGCGCACGAGGCATTGTTTACGTTAGGTTTTTGTACATGCATGAATGCGAGCTCACAACCGAAGCCATGCGGTCATGGCCCATTCCCACACTGCGCATGTGCGAACTTCGGGATAATTTATGCATCCACGAGTTTCGAGCTTACGTATCCCGAGTTCCGAGCTAATGAAGACGCGATTGCAACTTAAGGCTAGTTCCCCGGATCAGCAAAATAGCTCGCTATTTCGTCTGATCGGGCTAATGAAGACGCACCTATAATGGGATTTTAACCATGCAGGGTGGTTACCAGAAAATCTTTTACGTACTTTCTGGACCCAACGCATGGCGCTTTCTACACTGGGCACCACCCTGTTACCGCGGTCAAGATCTTACTAATAAGTGACATTCTTTAGCTTCACGCACAAAGAATTAGTGAGCTCTGACAGAAGTTGAAATGTCAACAACGAAATCTCACAATTTTTGTTTGTGTGAATGCCTGTAATTATAATGTTTACCATGATAATAATAGTAATCACAATTGTTTATGATAATAACAGAAATTATAACAAGCCCCATAAAATGTATTAATTATTAATGTAATTATTATAGGCCATATATTGGCTGTTAAGCAGCTGTGAAGTAGTAATTGCAATTGAAATGATAACAACAAAAATTATAATAAGCCCCATAAAATGTATTAATTACTAATGTAATTAATATAGGCCATATATTGGCTGTTGAGCAGCTGAGGAGTAGTAATCACAATTGAAATGATGATAACAAAAATTATAATAAGCCCCATAAAATGTATTAATTATTAATGTAATTAATATAGGCTGTGTAATGGTTGTTGAGCACAAATTGCAAAATGAAATACATCAGTTTCACAAGTCTGGATTGAAAAAAAAGAACATTAAACAGTAAAGAAAAAATGCTAGCAACATAAGTTACAATGAAACTTCCATATATGTACATGTAGGATGCATACAAATATGTGTTTTATGATGATTATTTTTATCAGTTGATTCATTTTGAGCCTTCATATTTGGTGAAAAAAAGGAAGAGCGATGCAGATGGAAAGACAAGCGCAACATGTTTGAGAGAACTTTACACTACAGTGTTTGCTCTTCATCCGTCAAGTGGTACAAGTGATCATTCTAAAGGATCATTAATGTGCAACGAGCTTATGCAATCATTTCAAGCATGCTCCTCAATGACTTGTCATCACACCCATCATTCATTCAAACTGGAACATGAAAGATTTGAAGGTGTTTCTGCAACACTGTCTCACATACAAATAGAATACCTGTAGTGTGCAGCAGTTGATGTACTGAATTATGTATCAGCAATAGCTGGTCTCATGAAGATGTGGCTTCCACTTCAGGCTAATTTTTTTGATCAGAAAATAGCTAGCTATTTTCACCATTTTGTCAGCCATGGGCTGATGAAGAGGCACAACATTGGTCCATAGAGGGATTGGTCACCCCCAAATTAAGTTGGTTTCAATAAAAGGAAACACATGAATGAAACTTATTAAGTGAAGGCTGGATGAAAATCTATTAAAGGATAAGAAAGTTATGATCGTATAAAGTTTTGATTTTGTAACATCACATGCGAGGTGCTCTTTCCGTTGTTAAAAACATTGAAAGAGCAATTTATGGAATTTTTCTGTACACAACATATGAGAGAGCACTCCTCACGTGATGTCACAAAATTGAAATTTAAAAAGATCATAATTTTCTTATCCTTGGACGGATGTTTGTCAAACTTCACCAATATGTTTCTTTCATGTGTCTGCTTACATCGAAACCACCCTATCTTCGGGGTGAAGTATTCCTTTAAAGATTTATCTGACTGTGTCGCTCCTTGTTTTCTCTCTACATGTGGGACTTGCAGCTGAAAATCAACAAGCCAGGTATAAAAAAAAAGGGTGATTGGAGAATAAAATTTGGATTTGTTTAGAACATGTTAGCCAAACAAATGTGCTCAAGGAGGGAAGTTTGTTTCCCCAGAGGATTATTAGGTCAGGGCCTTGTCAGTTTGAATAGAATGAAAAGACTGTGAATATCACCCCATCGAAAAACACCCCATCAACGCTGATTGCTCACTAGTATTGATCACAGACCCCCAACCTTGTTTTACCCCCATAGGCATCTACATGTAGATTATTATCATATCACAAATTTACTAGAGGTGCGTCTTCATTAGCTCGAGCTGGGCAAAATAGCGAGCTTGTTCGGATCCGGCTAGCTAGCCAGATCACGAAATAGCTAGCTATTTGCGTCTTCATTAGCCAGATCAGGCAAAATAGCGAGCTATTTGGTCGAGAAAATTTCCCAAGAAATCTTGGGCTAGATGGAGCTAGCTCGAGCTAGTTCGCGAAATAGCTCGAGCTAGTTCGGAGCGTCTTCATTAGCCTGAAAATTTCTCGATCCCGGCATGCATCAGCGCCCACGAGGCATTGTTTACGTAATAGGTTTTTACACGTGCGTGAATGCGAGCTCACAACCGAAGCCATGCGGTCATGGTCTATTCCTGTCGCACACTGCTGGTATGTGCGAAACTCGGGATAATTTATGCAACCCGAGCTCGAGCTTACGAATCCCGAGTTTCGAGCTAATGAAGACGCGATTGCAACTTCAGGCTAGTTCCCCAGATCAGAAAAATAGCTCGCTATTTCGTCTGATCGGGCTAATGAAGACGCACCTTAGTAAACACATCAGTTGTTGAGGGTCCTGGTTGGATTATTTGAATAACAATGTCTGAAATTGAACTCATTGCTCAGGGAAAGTCCGTGCTCACTAATGTCAGTGCAAGTAAATCTCGCTGTCAGCACCACCTGGATTCACGGGACAATGCAATACATTGTATAATAATGCCCTCGCACTGCTCCGATATCACTGCATGTAATGTGTTTGCTGTGTGTGATGGTCTGATCTATCACCACAACTTGACAAGATCTCATTTGATTTCTACATTCACAGTGACTTGCTTCACGAACAGTTGGACATGATTTTATCGGGAAAGCTTGCCTCAGTCATACTCATTGATAGTAATTCTAGAATGTGGTGTTAAGTGGGTAGGAATGGGGGAACATGCTGATGATACAGTATAAAAGTGAAGGACAGTGCCATTTATTGTGGATTGCATCTTGAGGATTTATGTGTGATTTTTTCCCGATTTTGTTACCCGTTAATAAAAAAAATCCACTTCTTCCATGCTCGCTGCAACTCTCAACATACGTGCAACCTCAATAGTGAAAAGGAAAACAGGAAAAGTTAAAAAAAATTCTTGTTTATGTTTGAAATGCGCTGACCATAGTCTACATTCATAATTGTATTGTCCCTGTCAGCATGCTCCCATTTAACGCATGCACCGTGGAAGGGACCAGTGTGGACCATAGCGCACAGCGGTCTCTGGTCTCTTGGCTATAAGTTTTGGACGAACCAGCCCAAAACCTCAAAATGTAATGATTGCTGTAATTTTGCTTTAAGTTAGTTTTCAGTTCTATTATTGGGAGGAAAGTTTGGATAGTATTTTTTCCAGTTTCCATGGTTTGCACAAAATTATAATTTTAGACCTTCAAAAGGGACACCCTGTCTTTGAACTAGTAGAGGTAAATAATATTCTCCACTAATAGATTTGTTGTATTCGTCTTTATTGGTCTCAAATCATTCATATACATCGAAACATACAATACACAGAACGTAATAAACACAATAAAGATGGAAAATATAACATAAGTAGATATATAGCTTAAAGGTAAAGTAAGTTTAGAACGCCCAGGTCCTTGGCATGGAACGTATAAAATACTAAATGCCAATGGCAGGGCTCAGAAATAAGGATGCAGGTGAGATAGGAAGAAAGGGCAACAGAAAGCGGAGGAAGTTGCACAAGAAGGAAGACAATCTTTGTTTGCAATATACAAGAGATTAATTTAAGGGTCACTAGTTAATATAAACTGAAATAACATGTTGCCAGCAGTAATGTATTGAGAGCGCATTTTTTGTTGTGACATACACAACCAGGTCAGTGGTTAATTAAGGTCAAATGTTCATTCAGCATGATGGGTCTAATTTCAGAGTTCTGTCAAAAAGTGTTTTCCTTGCTGGCAGCAGATCCAATGCAGCTAAAGATCAAAGCACAAAAGGAGAAGATTGTTTATGATGTGACAGGTAACAAGACGCCCCTTGACCTGACATATAAGGTCAAGGGGGTCACATAATGAAGGTCACGCAAAGTTCAAAAGTATTTAGTATCATTGAAAAATAGATATTGACAGGTAGGCCTAGATGGAGTTTCTGGACAAGTTTTAGAGTTTAAATATGCGAATATGCAAGAAGAGAACTGAAATAAATCTATGGTTTGCATTTTCTTAAATATTTATTACAACCATTAATAAATGATCTTTATATTGCTGTTGCTCTCCATGGTAATAAGATTGTTTTATAAATCGTGTAGAAAAACAAGGAGAGGAAAAGAAAAAGATGGGGGGCCATGTTGCATACCGGTATAGATTTCAAATTATTGTGGCTTACTATTGATGGTAACTACCACGACAACGGGTGCAATGTTGAAAGCTCATTGGCTGTTGCTGTGATAGTTACCACTGATGGTAAGTTACAATAATTGAACACTATGGCCAGGCATGGGATTTGAACCTCCATCTTCTACTCGCCAGACAGCGACACTTTCCACTAGGCTACCGCTTGGCTATATGATAATGACGCAACACTTCAGAAGCTCATACACAAGGCCTCCACTTACAGTACCTTGCTTATTATGAGTGCTCAGCAGGCCAGGGCCCTGTTGCATAAATCTCACCATTTATGATATCTCTGCTGCCAATGGCAACTTCTGGCAACCTAAAATTTGATTGGCTGTTAAGCAGTGTTACCATTGTAGTTTTCATTAATGGCAGAGTTACCATTAATGGTAAGTTTGATGCAACATGGCCCAGGTGTCCATTCAAAATTTGGATGTTTGTGCAAAGACAATAGGTTATGTAATCTTTGTTTTGCTGTCATAGTAAAATCTTGCTTGATCAAAGTGGTCAAAATAATTATTAATAGCTGGAGTTAACCTTATTGAACTATCTTTGCTAGTAAGGAAGGTCTACTAAATTTTATTACCTGGTACTTGAAAGTTGATACTGTATTAACATTCTCACTCTACCAGTATAGTTATACTAGTCTGCAGTTATATAAACAATGCACAGTAGTTGTAAACCAAGCATGAAGCTGACCTTCATTAAAAAAAAGAGGGTAGCCATTGTGCCATTCAAAATTATACAATTTTGTAAAAAGCACAGAAAATGGAAGAAAATACTGTATGAAAACTTGCCTCCCAATGATGTAGAACTGGAAATTATATTGATTAATTACTAGATTGTGAGTAGGTTTTGGGTGGGTTGTGCAAAATCAAGCAGTGCACTGCGGAGCAATATTGTACATGTTATATGAATGTAGACTATGGTTGTTATGATATGATGTATTTCAAACATAAACGAGGATGGTTTTTCACTTTTCCTGATATGGTTTGTGAAGCTATGACTGGTCATTGATGTGTACCCACCAGTATACCTACACCTTTTGCTGTATGCAATATTCTGTATTCCTAATACATCATATATATTTAGTTAAGCTAGGGCTGTAATTAACATGTACAGTATGGCTTCTCCTGTACATACGAGATGTGTATTAAATGTACACCATGTAATCTGGTTGAAGACACACATATGTTATATGCACATGTATATGTACTGATGTACATTATGTTATAGCACTTTGAAATTACTACACAAATATGAGGGAAATGTGCAATTGAGCTTGCAATTCGGATCTCTTTCATTCAAACTCACTGTAGCGTACAATATGATGAAGTGCAAACTCTCCTACATGCACATGTGAGTTCTCTCAAAGGAAACAATCGATCTTTTGCATTCCATTAACCTTACAAATGAGCTACAGTGTATTATTACTAATGTTGTTCTACAATTCCCAATAAATGACAATACATATTAACATTTGTATCTGAATGTAAATGCACTTCAACATGATCCTGGCAGCATGACTAACATGATTCATTGTTTCTTAGCTTCACAAGCTTCCATGCTATTGTCATTCGTTTTGTCCGTCAGGCTCAAAGCATACAATAGATTTGCTACATGTAATAAGAGAGAGACAATCAGCATTACTACCTGTAGTTTACTACCACAAATTACATGTACTTGAACTATGTGTTTACAAGGTCATTCTGAATGAAGACTGTGTAATTGGGAGTGGTAAATCATTGCAGTGGAAGGATACAAAGTAGAATCACCCGCCATAGTGCGAGTACCTGAATATGTGAGAAGACATACTGTACATGCCTCGAAATATTTTATGAGAAATGTAGACATGTACAGAAGGCCAGAGATAAAAACCCTGTATACATGTTCATGTATGATTTAATCTTTCGCCCACAAGATAAATATGTGATCTATGTTCCCAATGCACTGATACTGTTTGTATTTTTTCCTTATCATGACATTTCCATGTTATTTCAACTCATTAAGAGCGTTATCATGTCAAGAGATGTACGTGTATGATGATTGAAGAGGAATATTGAATTCTGCAGATTGAAGCGACTGGGGCTGGGGAAAAGTGCAGAGAGAGCACACATTGTGTTACCAGCTAGCTAGCTTGGTTTTCAGGCTGTTGGACATATATCTAAACCAAACTATTCAATGGAGGGTCTGGAAGCAGTAGACTAATCATTCTCAACGTCTTCTCTTGCGGATTGAGGAAAGGCTAGAAGTAAACAGTTGTTGAGTATTAGACTCAAAAGTTTGGATAAAAAAGACCCGTACGATTGAGCTCTTACGGCATGACATCTTTATAGAGGGCGCTGCAATCGGCGGCAGTGTAATCAGCCCCAGCCTCAAGATCGGTAAGCCTTCTATAGTCGCGATCTCGCTATGACACATACACAGAATGGTTGGTGTGTGCGCGTGTGTAAGCATTGCAGTATAGCATAGCTTGACCGAACCTTGGTGTAGCTTTGGTCAACTTGGTGGAGTCCGATCTTTAATGCTACCAGTCCGACGCTCACGTTAAGCTCGCAAAGGATATGTTTAGGTCAACGGGCCTTTCGCAATGCCCGTAAGGACCTCTCCTTCCATCGATACTGACGCTCCAGTCACTAAAAGTATTTTTTTTTTGTTTCATTGTTTCATTCATCATTATAGGTATTAATAACCTAGGCTTTCAATACCAGGCGGGTGCTTCACCAAGCTGTTCGTAAGTTACGAACGACTTTGCGAGCGACTGGTGATCCCTTCTTGTGCTAAATCAGATTTTCAATGAACAAAGCGTGGTATCGCATTTAGCACAAGAAGGGATCACCAGTCGCTCGTAAAGTCGTTCGTAACTTACGAACAGCTTGGTGAAACACCCCCCTGACATTGATTGTCCCATGTCAACTTGAACACTACATGTATGTATTGCCTATGGGACTGAGAGAGTTTCATGTTTTTTTTTTTTGTTTCATTCCGACAGTGTACCAGGACAAGCCACCCATGCCTCCGAGCAAAGCTAAGTTTGACTCCCAGAAATCATCGGAAGGACGCTCCTACAAAGAATCCATCGTCTCCCTCTTCAAAAACGTGCCTTTTGTTCTCCTTCTCATCACCTATGGTAAGATAATAACCCTTTGTATCCTAACCCGTGTCCTTTGGGAACCGGGCATCCCCGGTTCCGAAGCTTCTGAGAAACGGGAACTGTTTACCTGGTTTTCACAAACGTACTGGTCTCAGCATGTTTTAGCTTTGTTTTAGTATTTTTACATAATATTTAAATGTAGTTGATATCCTATCAGTATTTCAATTGTTAAACTACAGTTCAAGGTCATATCTGTGGAACCTTTTTGAGGAAAAGGTTTTTAAGATGAATTTTTATTAAACATTGCATATCCATCTCTGAATGGAGTCTTTATACCACAGTACACGTTGCGTGCACTAGCAACATGTTTTTAATGACATTGCAAAATATCCAGTGGACACAAAGGCAGTGCTTGCAAGCAACCAGTCATGATCGATATTCAGTATCAATAGCGTGCACGTTACACAGGTACAGCCCAAAGTAATCTCGTTTCTGGCTGTGAGCGCTTGTCTAAAATTCTCATAGGTTACGGGATAATTAGGCCACTGCAGACTACAAGATTTTTTCCACGATTCTGCAATTGTTATGGCGTACGACTGGAAATATGACATCAGTCACGTCACCTTCAATGCACAAATCCGATGACCGGGTCCTGCGATTCAGTCAGGCACAGAGACGTACGACTGATCAGATTGTGTCATCTGTGGTAACCTATATGGCAGATTTATGCTTGCTAGAATCTGCCGACTGAATAGAGTGTGTGCTTCAACAATGAACTTTTCATAGCACTTTTGACAAATAAAAATGCTATCAGTTATACCATAAAGGGCCATTATATAACAGCCTAAGATTTAGTTATGATATGAAAATATTCCATTCAAAATGATAGTAACTAAGTTATTTGATAGGAAATAAATTATATTTAACGTCAGTTGGTAGAAGGGGGTAGTGTTTTTATTCTTTCTTATCATGCACAAGTTACAAATGTAGCGACAATATGTGTGTTCATTGCAATCTTAAAAGCAATATTGCCTCAGTAATTGTGAGTTGTATTACAGTTTTATCTATTTAACAGCTTGCAAGGTCAATTTGTTTGTGTATATAGCTGGCTAGACTTAAGACTTTATCTGTTGTCTCGACACTCTTTGGTCATTTTATTTACCAATTGGTATGTGTGAAAACATGCCAAGTGCTGTTCAAACTTTTTTTTAGAGTCAAGCTTTCAAAGGTAAAGAGGTGTCTTATAAAGAAGGACAAGATTAGACAAGATACAATGATATAAGAGATGTGTAACATTTTGATTATCTGTGGTCTCCTACATAAGGTGATTTATAAACCCATTCATATACACCGCCTATCCACGAAGAAGGTGCAACATTTGTGGCAATTTTGCTGATGCATTACCGATAGCTGCGTATATGAACGAGAATCGCTCTTATAATGCGGTATTTGCTTCCTCCTTTTTTGCGCTTATTTTGCGGCTTTTTCGCATATCGAGACCTAGTAATAATACCGCAATATTGAGGTAAGCGAATCTTATAACCTGCATCCGCAAAATAGGCGTAAAAGTTGCTCCTTTTGCATCGCGGTCTGGCATGTGGGTCGCTAATCCTACCGCTCGCATGGCTGAGCGGAACATGTCACCTTTGGTTTGGAGAGAGTCCAGCTGTCCAAAACACCACAACATTACAGCTTTTGGGGTGTATATGAACGGTGCTTTTGCCGCTCGCTGGAAACTTGCTTACCGATGTGCATCAGTAATAATAGCGGGATACGGTACATGAACGGGGCTAATGCTTTTACTCTGTACATTTCGCTTTAACAGAGACCTTGAATTTTATGATATCATTGCATTTCTAATGACTGGTAATATATTCAACATAAATGTCAATCCACTAGATCTTAAAGGGCATATACTGTACTCGGGAGACAAAAAGCCTTCAAAAGGTGATCGTGGGCAATCTTCTCGCCAATGGTCTTCAATCATGTATTGCCCATTTTAGAAACTTGCTGAAAGTTATTTGCCCTCAAATGATCCACATTTGGAGTAATTAATGATTATCAGTGAAATTATCCAAATGTTCGGCCCGAACATTTGGGGGATTTGTAATTTAATCACTAATAACTCCAAATGTGGATCATTTGAGGGCAAATAACTTTCAGCAAGTTTCTAAAATGGGCAATACATGAATTTAAGACCATTGGCAAGAATATTGCTCATGATCACCCTTTGAAATTTTTTTGTCTTCCCAGTATATGCCCTTTAAATGTCAGAATCATAAGTTATTTATATAATATTGGCTGCACTTGAGTGGTATATCAGATATGTTGCATTCATCAGTATGAATATTGCATGAGACGAAGACGAGTGCAATATTCATGCTGATGAATGCAATATATCTGATATACCACAAAAGAAATCCAATATTATTTTTATTAAGCCACTTTCCACGAAAACAATGGGTTAATTTAAACAAAAGAAAAAAAGAAGAGGGAAACAGGGGTTTAGTCACCTGTATCAAATCTGCCTCGCGCATGTTAAAAAATGCGCGCACAATCAAACCCATGCGCAGTTGTCATGGCGAGACTTAATGCACTCATTTTCCCCATTGATACTGGTAACATAAAATACATAGCACAGCTAAATTCTAACAATATTGCATGCTAGCAAGCAAACGTCTGGAAGGAAAATTAATACAAGGTTTTATTGTATCGAAAAAGTGGCTTGTATATGTAATAATTCTTAATTAAACCGTGATGACAGTTTCTAGTGGATTAACAAGTGTGACACACAAGTGGCATTTTTATATTAATGATTGATTAATTGAGCTGTTTTTCAAATGTATTCACAACCCTCCTCCCAACTGCATTACACATATGCAAAATTACATTCACCCATACTACATGTATGTAAGTCAGTTTCAATGGGTGGAATCTCTGGAATGTACTCAGAATATATTACCGGTAGTAGTTGCTACTCTGACAAATTTTGGACAAGCTTTGCGGTTATGATTAGTAACATATTGTTTGAATGACGTGAATGTAATTTGTATACATTTATGAAGTTTGTGTATTATCTGCTACACACATGAATGTTTTGTCCTGACTTATTCAAGAATATTCAAAGGATTATTTAAAAAAAATTGATTGATGAAATATCACAAAAACCTGTGCCAATAAATTTGACACCCTTTAACTCTATATATTTTATACCTATTTTGTTATCATTTTTCAAAATTGTCAAATATATATTTTTTGAAGCCTAGTATTGTAGGATAATGCTGCATGTCTTAAGAAATCATTATTTTGAAGATGATTATGGGTGATGGCATATCTACATGATATAAATGATGATTGTAGCTTCTGTGTGTACCGGAAAGTGCTCATACTTTATGGTTCTGTGTGTAGTGTGACCTCTATCATTTTATTATGCCGGTACTCTTTTATTGTACTCGATCTTTGTGTGTGGCAATAAATGATTTATGTACAGTATGGAGTGTACTGAGTATTGTGAAGATCCTTATCTTCCTGGGGCCATATTCATGAAACCTTACTAAGCCTGATAAGCTACTAAACTGCAATCAGCTGCATTCATTTTAGTAACTAACTAGGCTAGTAAGCTTTCATGAATATGGCCACTGATCACAAGCTTGGGATGTGTTTATCAACTCTTTTCCAGCTTAAAGGCGCTGTCACACCTTGGCGTTTTAGACAGCGTATGCCTGACGTATCAAAATTTCTCTAAAACGTCGGCATACGCTGAACTTAGTGTATTCATAACGAGTTGGACGTATACATAACGTATTAGTAACTTGTATCGAACGCTTCGTTAACTTATAAGTAACGTATTCCAACGAATGCTTAGCGTATTGCTGGCGTACACAACTTATGCCCTACGATAGCCTAACTTACGCATAGCGCGCGGCAGCGTATCGCTGACGAACATGTGTCGTAGCCTATAACAAGGCTGCCGCTCGACTATTCAAATCATAACCGCACGATACATCACCGTATCAACACTACCGCCATGCCGAAGAAAACTAATATGCCATTATACGGTAGCTGTAAGTTATGAACACATTCAGTAAGTTTTGTGGTCGTCAGGAGCACGTCTTCATATGTCTTCATACGTCAATATACGTTGGAGTTAAGTTACACATACGTTCAAAGCACGTTACTCATAGGTTAGAAGTAAGTTTTAGGGTACGTTGGACATTATCTCGACGTACATCGACTTATGAGTAACTTACGAGTAACGTGTGTCAATGTGTATCAACGATCGCGTATCTTGCCTACAACTTGTGGCCTGCGTATGCGGGACGTATGAGCCATACGCTGGCATACGTCGAAAAATTTTGTGCTTGCACAAAATTTTTCGACGACCTCGCCGTATGACGACATATACCAGCGTGCATGTTTTAGCGTACTCTTAACGTATGCAAAACTTACCCGTAACGTATTCGACGTACGCCAGCGTATTCGCCAAATTCCTCATACGTCGGGCATACGCTGTCTAAAACGCCAAGGTGTGACAGCGCCTTTAGTCAAGGCTTTCAAATGTTCAGAGCAGCTCCAGGCTAGTGTTTGCTGTTGCTAAACGCAGCTTCATTTTGTGACGTGATTAGCCTCGCTGCTTTGAAAGTGTGTTTTGGAAGATGTTAGAGCCAGAATCACACCTCTGAGAGTTGATAAATGCGGCATCACAGCATGATGTATTGAAATATTTTTCAACAAGCATAGATACCTGAATGCATATAGAAATGCTGATTCTAACGATGTATAGAAAGTTAATATAAGCTGTCAAAGGGATATTTCACCCTGAAAATAAGTTGGTTTCAATGAAGACAGACACATGAAAGAAACATATTAGTGAAGGTTTTATGAAAATCCACCAAAGTATAAGAAAGTTTATGTAGTGTTAATTTTGTGACGTCACATGCGAGGTGCATGCTCTCCCATTTGTTGTGTACAATATTTTTTTAAAATGTCCATTTTCTCAAAACGATTTGCATCTATTCACCTGTGCATTTGATACATCATTAAAAACACATTTTTACACCCATACCTCAATGAAAAAAATTCCTTCATCAAAAAACAGAAAAAGAGCAATTTAAGAAATCATACAGCACACAACATACATTTATGGAAAAGCACCTCGCATGTGACGTCACCAAATCTAAATTTGAATAAATCATGACTTTCTTATCCTTCATCAGATTTTCATCAAACCTTCACTAATATGTTTCTTTTGTGCTTCTCCTTTTTTTGAAACCAACTTATTTTCAGGGTGAACTATCCCTTTAAGTTATTAATGTATTATCTTTTTCAAGTGTCAATAAAATGTCTCACACTGATTCTTGTGCCGCATCTTGAAAATCATTGTTTGTCTGTTTCCATACAGGTGTCAATGTGGGCTGCTTCTACGCCATATCAACTCTCCTCAACCAAGTCATCCTGTCAGAATTTCCGGTTTGTTGATTTCATATAATCAGTCCTTTTTCTCATTGATCTTATTATGATCATGCTATCCATCCTAACCCTTACATTACCAAGCTTTGAAAATGTCACTGGCTCACTATACAAGCTTCGTAACAATGATAATTAGAGGGTTAAGGTGAGTAGTAATGATTTATATACAAAAATGTAAAGGAAGAAAAAGGCAAATCAAATGATGACAAGTTAACAAAATGTGACATGGCCTGTATTAAAAGTATTACAATTGAGTGCTAACATTTTTCTGCATGCAGACCACGGTGAAGAAAAATTACTTCTAGAGCAAACTGTCCCATTTTGTAAATATATTGGTTACTTGAAATATGCCATATATTCAGCATATATCAAAACTGGCATTAATAGTCCACCTCAATACATATCCGTGTTTGGATTCTTTCTGGGCACATTTGGGGAAAAGTGTAAAGTCCTTCCTTCGACCACTTATCTTTTATTTGGGGTGTGTTTTGTTATGTAGCATGACTATCTTTGTGTATTTTTTTGTTATCTAGCATTGTAAACTTTAGGGTCTTATTCCACCCAGCATGACAAACTCTGCAATGTTTTCTGCCATTAAAAATGAAGATGGCCATGGACAAAACTCAACATTTCTATTTAGGGCAAGATTGATTTTGATTGATTATAAATAAGGTCATGACAAGGCCACTCATGTTGGCTTCTGTCTACCTGTATATAGTTGAGAAAAAGTGGGCATGTGATATATTTATCCAGCTTTTTTAAACAATCCTTGGCCTCTGGGATAGAATTTTGTTGTGACATCAAAAATAAGTTCATGGATATGATATCAGCTTCCAAGATATTTGTTTCTTCAAAGGGTGTATTCCAGAAATAAACAAAGGAAATGTATATGTTTTTTTTCTGAACCCTTCTGACCTACACTACTCTCTACCAAGCATGTGATTGATTTCAATATTTAATATCTGTTTGTGACATGTCTCTTGGCAACACCTTTTTGGTTTATTGTATGTCAAGGAACACATTTAAAGCCCATCAATTTGATAGCTTGCTTATCTTTGGGGAGAGTTATAACTTGAGATCAATAAATAAAGATTTTATTTACAGCTTCAAGCCTTAACTCAAACTACGTGTGCATACCTCAGCAAGATGCATAATCAGGTTCATTCATACAGGCAGCAAAGAGGATTGTTTCAACAAAATATGTTTGGTTATATTAACATGCATGAAAGTAGAACCAGATTATGTTTTTTTTTCAAAGGCTAGCTGGAATTCTTTTACAAAAGAAAAAAATGGGTTTCAAAAAGTTTCTAACTGCTTTCTAGTTTTGTTTGGTTGTAGCAGATACAATATATGATGGTATTATGAGTCTCAAATGGCAAAATCACACCCTTTTTGCTGATTGAGCTCTTTCTACTGATTGGAAAAATCAATTTCTTTTGCCAACTGTCAGCCTGCCAAGGAAGGCGACCCAGACAAGGGACATGCCTTGTAAACAAAATGACTTAAGGGTTCCAGGCCTAATAATCCCTCAAAATACAGAAAAGAGCCTCTTAACTCTTAACTTGTCGGGGGTAAAACCCCTCTGTGCTTGAGGTTTCCTCTATTACAGTTTTCTCAATTACAGTTTGGTCGCAAATTTGTGACAGCGGCACGTTACCCCTTAGTCGCAAAAATGCGACAGCGGCAGGTTAAGAGTTAAATATGAGAAGAGCCCTTTTGAAAATGCATAGGGTGTAATGCAAAGTGTGGCTGCTTTAAACACAGGGTGTGCGTTTTGCAGGTCAAAACCCCCACAGGAAATGGAAGAAGATACTCTATCAGAACTTCCCTTCCAATGATCAGTAGATTTTGAGAAGGTTTTGGGTGGGTCGTCTGAAACAGAACAATAAAACCTGTGCATCAGACCATGAAAACTATGACTTTTCATGGCTTGATGCACAGGTTTTTATTGTTTGTCCTCCAATATAGCTGCTTGTGGGAACCCTCTATACTGCTGATTCCTGCCGAGTTTCATGACATTTGCAAATGGGACGCCCTATCTTTAAATTTGCATCAGGAAGTAAAGTCCATTTAACAAGGGGAGCAAGGAAGGGTGGAATGTTGCACAGTTATTACTTTATTATACAAACAGACCTACCAATATAAATTGCCTCGTCCATGACTGAAGGGTTCAACAAATAGTGCCACAATGACATATTGATTGAGTTGAATTGGTTATTGATTTTAGTTATTAAAGTTGACAAAAATATTTTCATTACATGTAGGCCTGTCAGCAAGAAGTCAAGGAAAGTTGCTATACATATTCGTTGATATTGCATTTTCTGATTCTGCGGTTGTGAGTTTCCCTATATGTATAGCATGAAACCTGCCAATAAGATACGGGTACATATGAATTGGGAAATATTACTGGGATACTGTATATGCCATATATTTCGAGAGTCTAATTTTTCATGAATCAGGACTTCCTGACAATTTCAAGAGTGGTTAAATTCGCGACGTTGGAATACTAGTACTAGTAGTACATGTGCTTGAGCACGTCATATTCAAAGCATAAACATTCTACACGTATAGCATGATATCTGCCGATGATATATGGGTAGGTGAAACAGTACTGGGGTATTTTTTTTTCAACTGAACGTTTTTTTTGTGGAGAGACGTTTGATGAAAAAATCTTAATTTTACTGGTACTCTCTGTAAGGTTAAATTTTGTTGTTAAAAGGGCACGTCCAAGGTGTTAGTTCCCAAGGTGATGGGCTTTCATCTTGCTCAAAACAAATCAATCTTGATGTCATTTTACTGGTAGGTGGAATAAGTACTAAGATGGTTTGTTCAAAGAATTGCATGTGCTTTTTTTGAGAGACATTTGATAATATAATTTGTATTTTACTGGTTACGCTTTGAAGGGATAAGTGTGCTTGTCTAAAGCAGAAAAACAAAGAGGGAGACCATGCATGGAACTCGGACCTGCATCTACAGCTTGCTGGGCAGACTACCGCTTGGCTTATTGTTTGAACAGATTGGTCAATTGCTTCAAAGAATACTAGTAAAATCAAGATGATACTATCTATTATCTCTCTACAAAAAATACAATTCATTTCTTCTGATAAACACCCGGGGGCCATATTCATGAAACCTTGCTAGCCTAGTTAGTTACTAAAACTGCATATAGCTGAATGTATTTTAGTAACTTACTAGGCTTAGTAAGGTTTCATGAATATGGTCCCTGTCCCACTGAGGACTAGTGAATACTATACAAATGAGCAAGAGAATGCAAGCCTTCAGTGATGGTTTCTAAGCATCCTGCCATTATCATAAAGGCCATGTTTATCAACTATTCAGAAATATAAACACGTTTCCAAAGGCCTTTACAAATTCCAAACGCGTTAAAAAAACGGTGCGTTTATCAACTCCAAAGGCCTTTACAAACGCGTTTCCAAAAGCGTTTAAAAAACGGTGCGTTTATCAACTCGATCACATAAGTCGAAAACCGGCCTTGCACCTAAAACATGTGGTTTAAACGCGTTTCAAAACAGCTTTGCGTTTATCTCGCTTCTTTTAATGCGTTTCTGGTTTAAACACGTTTAGGATTGTACAAATTTGCGTGTTTCAAAACACCTCTCCAAACCCCATAATCAAAACACCTTTGCGTTTATCAACTCGTTTAAACGCGTTTAAAAAAAATTAAATGCGTTTGGAAACCTTAATTCTACCAAAAAAAGAGTTGATAAACACGCCCCAAGATGGAGCTTCAAATCCCCTGCCCCTGCCCTGCCCTGCCCTGCCATATTCATGAAACCTTACTAGATTATTAGTAAAGATGCATGTCGCTGAATACACTTTAGTAGCAGACTAGGCTTGGTAAGGTGTCATGAATGTGGCCCCTGGGCCGTCTTGCACTTAAGTAAAATTATGATTAAAATGCAAGTTGCGTTTAATGCAAATATTTCATTCAATTTGCATTGAATATTTATTGCACATTGCATATAGAGAGTCGTGATTAAGTGCAAATGTGTGTTTAATTTTGAGGATTTGCGTTTAGTTTTAAGGAGTTGCATTTAATTGTTAGAGTTGGTTTAATTTTAAGGAGCTGTGTTTAATATTGGGACTTTCTATTAATTTTAACCTTTAGTGCAAGATGGCCCAGGGCTTCTTTTATTTTTTAACATATCAATCAATCAATCTTATTCCTGCTGAGAGTACCAGTAAAACAAAGATTATATTACTGGCGTATCATAGTGAATAGTTCAAAGTTTAGTATGTCAGTCAAATTGCACCATTTTGCATTAAATAGCAACTGGTCAGTCCTTATTTCAACATGAAATTCACACTGCTGGTATGTCATGCCCTTGTTGTGTCTTTCAGAAGGTCTGTTAATTACGGGAAACAAATCAACACCTACAGCATTTCTGAAAAGAAAGCTCAGGCCTTGTATTCTTGAGGTCATCTTGATAACCTACATTGTACAGATGCACGTACATGTAGGGCCATAACGCAGACAGCAAGCAGTGTGCATTTCCTTACTCTTGGGGGAGAAGCTAATTTATGCCAATTCTGTCCATAGTCGATATTACACTTAATTTTCAACTTAAATCTGTTGGGAAACGCTCAAATACCAAGGACTATTAGTTCTGTGAATATGTGCTTTAATCATTCATAAATATTGTGATTATATGGATAATTTTGATTCTGTTATTGTACAAATGACTTGATCAAAGTAGATACGATAAGATAAGAATGGAATGAAATTGAAATGAAATTTTGAGCCAGATTTTGCATTTACAGCTGCTCTACTCTACATTTATCAGTAAAGTTTTGAATACGAACTCCATCCTGCAATCCGCAGAACAAAATGTCCTGGTTAATAGTTAAAAAAACAAATTAGGGCCATATTCAATACAAATGGAATTTACTTGCCCAGTTACATGGTTTATTATTAAAAAGAAGTCATTTCATACACATACATGAATAACAGTTTACCAAACCAACTTGACCTCCCTGATCATATTAACTTAGTACGAATAACATGATACAGTTAATTGTATCAAGTGTGTATGTGTGTGTGTGTGTATTCCAATATCAAGGACGAATGAAGGTTTCATCAATATGGACCCTAGCCCCTTGACTAGCACTTTGACGCTCTTTGAGTGGTTTGTGTGATAACAGATAACAGGGATATGCTCCACTAAAAAAAGATCAGGAAGCTGATGTAGACATTGACATTGATCATACATTCCTTAAACAGACAAAGCAGATTTATCCATCTCCTCAATCAACCTTGACCTCAGCTTTCATACATGGCATGTTGAATGGAAATACCGCAGTGGGTTTACAAGTTGCAACGGAGACACAATCAAAGTTTGAAGCCCGACTATAGGCTGTATACTTTGGACTTTTGCACAGGTTTCTTTGAAAATGCTTATGAAATTGCAGCATGAATATACTTACACATGTAAATTGATAATTACTATCGATATTGATAATGTATGCAGGGCTGAGAATTCAAGGTACTGTGAATGATACACATATATCAACACACGCACCCCCACCCAGTATACCAGCACCCATTGTTATTACTTAGGAAATGAAATACCTCGTTATGTTTGAGTAGCCATTGAGCGTACTTTGACGGTTGTCCAAGCCCTGTTGGCTCCCTGTGTTGAAAGGGAATGGGTACCTCATATAATACAATGCCGTCTTAGCTCCCATATGACTCACACAATTATGCCAATGTAAAGGGATAGTTCACCCTGAAATTTAATAGTTTTTTTGATAAAAGCAGAAACATGAAAGTTGTAACTTTCTTATCCTTTTTGTTTTGAGCAAAGTGACCATCAATGGTAAGTTGTATGCAGTAGGGCCCATAACTCTCTTACATGTATCCTTTGACGGATTTTCATCAAACCTTCACTAATATGTTCCTTTCATGTTTCCTAAGACTGGTAATGTAAGGGTTGACTCTCTCATTACAATTGGCACTAAGATGTGTGGTATTCCAATGTGGTTTTCAAAGCCTGATAATGTCAGGGTTAACTCTCTCACTACAATTGGCCTTAAGATGTATAATACCAGTAATCCATTGTGGTTTTTAAGGATTGGAAATCTAAGAATTAATGATGGCATGACTTCATTTTGTTCTTTTTATCGCTGCAGGGCCAAGAGGTGATGGTGGGCATTATTGGTCTGACTCTAGTGCTGACCGGCATGGCCGGGTCAGTGGTCACTGGCTTCTGGCTGGACAAGACACGCTCATACAGGTGGGTATCCATAGACCAGGGCCCTGCTGCATAAAACTTACCATTGATGGTAACTTCTCTCAGTGGCAACTTCTGTGGCAACCTTGAATTTCATTGGCTGTTGAGCAATGTTACCATGGTAGTTACCATTGATGGTAGAGCTACTATCAATGGTAAGTTTTATTCAACGGGGGCCCTGGCGTGGATTATGTCAGCAGGTCCAATATAAACAATTATAATGTCACTAGCAAAAGTGAAATTTGGATTTTGTTTGAAGTCATGTCCGCTTTTGCTCTTATATCTACTAACTAACAATGGTGCATTGCAACCATTGAAACTGAATCACTAGATACAGGTGATTGTACTATTGCAGTACTGCACCCTTAGGGGAACAATTGTGAATACATTACGTTACAAACGCGGAAACTGCCCAGGAGGTGTTGAGTTGTCTTTCTGTGCAGGGTGGGTCTTACAGACTGGCCTTTGTAGACAGGGTTTGACTGTGTAATTATGTCAGCAGGTCCAATATAAACAATTATAACATCACTAGCAAAAGTGAAATTTGGATTTTGTTTGCAGTCATATCCGCTTCCACTCTATCTGCTAACTTAGATATGTAATTTGCAATTCAACCCCTGCTTATAGTCTAGGAGAGATTAAGACAGTCTGATGTAAGACACAAATTTATAAGGATATGTTGCAAAAAGGTTGTACATGGATCTCTAGACTGACACCAAGATGTCTAGATGCTACTTGTTAGCAAATTTGGAAATGACTCATTAATGTTTCACATCCTGCAAATCTACCTGTACTCATCTTTCCTCACACATCACATGGCGAAACCAATCAGTATCTGTTTATCCTTATCTCTTGATCCGTCAATTGACCCGTAGATCCAACGGTAAGTCAAATCTCCTCCATTGTTCAGCTGATTCCAATCACCTTACCTTACAGTGTGCCTGGTGCCCCCCTCTCTCCCACTGCACCTATCAATTGCAAGAAGACAGCTCCCTTCCCCCCCTCTCCAAAAAACTTTTACTAATAATGATAATATATATAATAATGATTTTTGATAACAATAAGGAAAGTAAAAAGGATAATGATTTGTTTATGCGTAGCGCTTTCCCAGTGCAAGTCTCTGGCTTAAAGAGAATGATTAGCGGTATTACTCTGGCTTTTATAAATGAAGCTTCAAGCTTCTAGCTTCTAGCTCGAAGCTAGATCAGGAATACATCCTACCAGGTACCCATTGACAAATAGACTACACCTGTTGCACTGTTTGATTCAATATCTATTTGCTTGCAAACTGATATTATGTTATTGTTTGTTAAAAACAGATAGGAGTACTGTTGCTAATGATATTTCTTTTAGTTGCAGTAGTTCGTGTTCTCATTATACCTATCGGTATCATATTATTTGTGAAAGATAGTTGAATTGATAATGATAATACCAGAACCACGCTGCCACACTGATGGTAACATATATACAGTCACACTTTTAATTAAAAAACACCTCAAGGGATGTATACCAACTGCAGTCCCTATATGGATAGGTGGTTTGTAAAGACAGGTGGAATTGTTACGTATGGCTTGTACATTTTACGTGCAACGCTCAAAGAATATGTTACTATCGGAGTATCGGTAACTCCAAAGCTTGTCCTAGGTTTCTTAAGATTCAGAGTGCATTGCAACCATTGAAACTGACTCACTAGATACAGGTGATTGTACTACTGCATTACTGCACCCTTAGGGAAACAATTGTGAATACATTACGTTACAAACGCGGAAACTGCCCAGGAGGTGTTGAGTTGTCTTTCTGTGCAGGGTGGGTCTTACAGACTGGCCTTTGTAGACAGGGTTTGACTGTGTAATTATGTCAGCAGGTCCAATATAAACAATGATAATATCACTAGCAAAAGTTAAATTTGCTAGGCAACAACCCCCATAACGCAACCCAAGAAATGTTTTAAAATCTCGCTCCAAAGAGAGATGCTTTCTAATATATTTTGAAGCATCAGGAGTTAGGGCCAGTGTAAACGGTCACACGTGCAAAATCGCTGTTCGGAGATCATTTTGGCGCGTGACTTGAGTGTTAACCCACACACGTTCAAGAAGCCCGGTGAAAAATTGCT
>OZ022595.1:17200238-17258630 GCA_963669155.1 Arbacia lixula | reverse complement strand
ATGGTACAGAGAAACAAGGAGGAGGAGGAGGAGAAAGAGGAGGAAGAGGAGGAGGAGGAGGAGGAGGAGGAGGGAGAGGAGGAGGAGGAGGAGGAGGGGGAGGAGGAGGAGGAGGAAGAGGAGGAGGAGGAGGAGGAGGAGGAGGGGGAGGAGGAGGAGGAAGAGGAGGAGGAGGAGGAGGAGGAGGAGGAGGAGGAGGAGGAGGAGGAGGAGGAGGAGGAAGAGGAGGAGGAGGAGGAGGAGGAAGAAGAAGAAGAGGAGGAAGAGGACGAGGAGGAGGAGAGAGGAAGAAAAATAGAAGGGGGAAGATGATTCTCTCGTTCATCCCACCTCGCCTCTTTCCTCTCCTCTCCTCCCCTCCTCCACTCGGCCTTACCCGTCTCTCCCCCCTTAATAATAGAAGAGCCTGCTTTCCTGATCTTTTTCTTCCTCCACCTCACTTTTATCACCAAATCTTCACTTTCTACTCGACGTCCCTCTCATCAAATGCTCCTACCCCGCCCCCCCCCCCCCTCTACCTCTACCTTTCGTAGACGATGCAAAGAAAACGGTTCGTAAATATAAAATAATTATTTTACCATATTTATAATTTTCATATTTGGAATAGCTACTGTGAATTTTTCTTGAATTTATTGTCTCTAATTATTCATTTTAAAGCACTGAAATAAAGGTGTCCCTCAATACAATATACCACCATACTTTTTGTTCGTCTGACGTCACGAAATAGTACTTTTCTTCCCTCTGAGCTCTCTTCCTTCAAATAGTTCGTCTATTTGTGGTCATGTGACACCCTCTCAACCAATCAACGAACTGGAATATATTAATAAGGGATATAAAAAAAATCATAGAATACAGTTATTGAGAGGAAGAAGAAAGTTTGTGATCGTGAATTTCGGATTCCCCTGCCTTGCCATTCAGCCCCTGGTACAAACATTCATACACAATATTGCTTATAAAAGTCCAAACTATTTTCTACCCCAATTTTCTCATCACAATGGAACGGCACATCATAATGGAAACAACCATACACAATGAATTTTTGAAGGCAATACATTTGTTTGCATAGAGTTGAGGCCAAAAGTTTACATACTCCCATGGAATTCAGTGAATTTTTTCGCGTGTCAAACATGGTAAAATCTACTACATCTTCAAAAATATAAATACTTCTATGATGAATTTGATATCAAATGAAAGAGCGCATCAAGTTTTTTCACATGATTGGAAGCCGTTGGGATTAAATTATATATCAGTTGGAATTTTCTTTGAAGAAAAAAAGTAATATTCGTGCCAAATGTATTCTATTGTTTGTTATTATATTTCTAAACATCGTTTCATAGAAATATATAAATGGCAAATCTATTATATATATTACATTTTCTATCATAATATGTCACCACTGAACAAAAAAGTGATCTAAAATGTTTGTGTTGAGAAGTACCTAGCATGAGTGTGAAATGATTTTGTCAAGTTTTAGTTTTTAATTTGTTTAAAATATGAAGATTTTCTGGGGGAAAATAACATCTAAATATTTTCAGCTCCTGAAAACAAATCAAGAAGGAGAATGACATACTCATTTGTTTGATATAAAATTCGCCATGATGGCACAAATATTTTATAAGATACAGCCAATTTTATGACGCTTGGAAAGCCTGTCAACTTTTTAACTGTATGTTCCACTGTGCGCATTTTCTTGTATTATTGCGTCATGCTTGTCTAAACCATAGAGTTATATAAACCTAAACAGCTGAACAGCTGATTTATAAATGTAAACATTCGCTCGATCGCGCGAGCAGCTCAGATCGGTTCGGAGAGTAGACCGTCATGAGCAGGCTTTTGCGGTCTAATGCGAGCGGACAAAATTCAGCTGCGGAAAAATATCACACAAAGTGCACACCGCTAAATAGGCCGCATATAAGCATGTCTGGAAACAGAGGCCGCGGATAAGAAGATAACCAGGATCAGGCGAAACCAGATCAGTTCGCTTCTGCCTTTGTTTGTGTTAAAATCATTCAGCTTTGTCGGCAACTTGTCACTAATTTTTAGACAGAAAGCATCGACGTCACACGCTCTTTTGTTATTTAAATTTCGATTTTGTCACAGCTGACCGATCAAGCTCTCCCGTAAAACATGGGAGAGGGCAATGAAAGTACGAGTGCAGACTTGGCAGGCGGCGCAGCCGACGCCGATACACAGAGTGCTAGTGCCGGGGATACGGCGAGCAATTTCGGTAGCAACATGGCGTACCAGTCGATGGGATCAACGGGAAGAGTGGATACGAAGAGTGAAGACGAGATGGACGAGATGGAAGCTTCAACGAGAACACAGGAAACCGTCTTAACCAACGGGGATTCGGCCAAATACCAGGCGCTAGCTGATGACGATATAATCGTGGAGGAAAAGCCCATGATCGAAACGAGATTGCATGGCGATGTCGAGAAAAACCCAGGACTCGGTGGTAAAACACGGAACGTGAGTGTATCATCGGCCATGTACACCCGTCTATACAAGCGTCGATGGTTCATGCTAGGAATGTTCTGCTTGCTTTCCATGAGCAATGCTTTTCAGTGGATACAGTACTCTGTCATCGGTAATGTCATAGTGACATATTATAATGTTGAATACATTGCAGTTGACTGGTTGTCCATGATCTATATGCTTGTCTACATCCCTTTGATTTTCCCGGTGACTTGGTTGCTGGAAAGGGCGGGGCTAAAAGTCATCGGGATTCTTGGCGCGAGCCTGAATTGTGCAGGTTCATGGTTCAGATACGCAGGCGCATCTCCAAATCTTTTTGCCCTAGCCTTTGTTGGACAGACACTGTGCTCCGTGGGGCAAGTCTTCATCTTGGGTATGCCTGCTCATGTTGCGGCTACATGGTTCGGTGCCAAAGAAGTGTCAACTGCTTGTGCGCTCGGAGTCTTCGGAAATCAGGTAACCAAACAAGTCTGAGATTTTAAAAAAGGGTATTTTATACTTCGTCGAACAATGATTTTCCTTCATTTGATCCATTTTTATGTTTTTTTTTTCTGATGAATTAACGGCTAAAACTCAACAAAATTAGGTTATTAGGATCCGGACTAGAATAGGGTGAGGCTTAAAGTTAGGGTTAGGGTGAGGTTAATACATGTGTGAATTTAGTGCAATTATCTCAGTTATCTTAAAAAAAAATACTTTGCTATTAAAAGCGATTATTAACGATCTTATGGTATTATCCAATTTTGAGCTGTAGTAGCTGCCTAGGGAGACTGAAAGCATTTTTCCTCTCTAGATCTGCCAGAGAGACAAATATTTCAGTCTTGTGACTAGCGATATGGTTTAACCACACTTTTATTGCCTATTCCTTGGCTCAAAATAAATATTTAATGATGTTCATTTGATATATAGGTCAGAATCTAACCCCTCTAGTTGTACCCCTTCCTCCTTCTTGGTCATTTCCTCTCCTCCTTCCCCGAAGTGACCCCCAGCCTGGTCAGCGTTTTGATACGTTTTATTACAGAGCATTTTGACCATTGAATTTAGAGTTTTTTGTTTTTTTGTATCAGCACAGTGGCCGTACAATCACCAAATCTCTTTAAACAAAGAACGAAAGGTGAGGCCTAAATTGTTTAAATACTGGGAATGGGGCGGGGGTGCAATCTGTGAGCACTACTTCAAAAGTTTGATGTCATGATACAAACACATGTATGCATTTGATATTTTGAGCTGAATTACTGAACATTCAGGTCCAATCCTAATGGTGTACTAGTACAGTGATAAGTTGCATTGAGCATATAATTACCAGTTTTACAGTAGTACATACCATGAGGCATCGGCTATCATTGTTAGAGTGATACATTTGAGGATTGATGTACAATGCTCTCATGTCCTTTATTGTCCTGCCTTTTGTTGACTTTACTTCAGGGTTTGTAAAATCAAACAAGAACTCAAACTTCAGACATCGTGTTGTGGCTTATAACAATGTATGGACAATGTATCTGGGAAGTGTCTGATTGTAAAAGGAAGTTTTAAAAGATAGATAAAATATACCGGTATATTCTGTTAAAGACAGGGTATCGCATACCAGTATGCAGAAGTCATAAAACTCAGTGAATGAAAGTCAGTATACCCTAACAATAGCATGTATGAAATCTCACAGTCATACAGGAGTATGTAGCTTTACAAACATTTTTTTGAAAAGTGAAAGACTATCCCTGTTAATGTTGAAATGCGCAGACTATAGTCTACATTTATTATCGTTTTGTCCCTGTCAGCCAGCTATTCCGGCATTGCTCCCATTGAACGCATGTACTGTGGAGTGGACCAGTGCAGACATAGCGCACAGCGGTCTCCAGTCTCTAGGCTATAGGGTCCGGAGAGATTCATCAGTATTAATGACCTTTTACTTTTACTTTAATCACTGTTGAAGTCTCAGTTAGTTAACCATTGGTTTTCTGAAAAGCCTGGTGTGATTATGTGTCTCTGTGGCCGTGTTAATCATCTTTCCAGAATTTGAAACGCCTTTCAATACCCACTATCAAAACGCGTTTCCAAAGGCCTTTACGAACTTGTTCAAAAAAACGTTGCGTTTATCAACTCATGTCACTCAGTTGAAAACTGGCCTTGTCACTGCGCTGCTGTACTGCGCCGTTTGACCGAGGAAGGAGGTCAGATGTGGCGCGTGCTTATCGAAGTAGAAAGTTGTTTCAAAACAGCTTTGCGTTTATCTCGCTTCTAGCAACGCGTTTCTGGCTCAAACGCGTTTCGGATCGCACAAATTTGTGCTTTTCAAAAAGGCTTTCCAAATCCCCATAATCAAAACACCTTTGCGTTTATCTTCTCCCTGAAAGGCGTTTGAAAAACTTGAAAGGTGCTTGGAAACCTTAATTCTACCCAAGAAAAGAGATGATAAACGCACCCTGTGTCTGTCTGTATGTCTGTCTGTCTCTTTCTTTCTCTCTCTGTCACTCTCTTTCTCTGTGTCTCTGTTTCTCTCTCTGTTTCTCTGTTTCTCTCTCAGACTCTGTCTCTCTCTCTCTCTCTCTCTCTCGCTGCCTCTCTCCTCATTTCACACATTCAATCACACATGCTGTCCAATACAACATGATGGAACTACCCAGCCTCAGCCCACTATTGTATTTTTACACAATCAATACACACAAATCCAAATAAGCATCAAATCGTCTGGTAGATTTGGAGTTAACCCACTCAGTCCCAAAGACAAGAAAATGAGTTGCTATTGATATGCCCTTATAGAAAAATCTGCAAGCTTGCTGCAAGCTTGCAGAGTGAGCTTGCCGCAAGCTAGTTGCAAGCTTGCCGCAAGCTTGCCGCAAGCTTGCCGCAAGCTTGCCGCAAGCTTGCCGCTAGCTTGCATGGTTCCAAAAATGCAAATGAGATAACTTATTAGCCAATCAGGGCAAAGAATATAGCACGTAACCTGCAACCTTGCTGCAAGCTAGTAAGCTTGCAACCTGCAACCTTGCTGCAAGCTTGCAGAGTGAGCTTGCCGCAAGCTTGCCGCAAGCTTACCAGTAGAAACTAGTAGAATACCTACTGGAGCCATCAGGAGACCAATATGAATCAAAATTAAAAATATTGATGAAGTATCGATTTAAACTTAGTATATGATAACCCGAAGTAAGGCATATTTCCTTATCGTTTTAACCTAATCCTATCTTATCCTATATTTATTCCTATTCTATCCTATACCTATCCTAATTCCTAATCTTTCCTTCACAGACTTTCATATATATAGCAGTACGGTTATAAGGTTCATAAAATATTGGTTACTACAACTTACATTTAAGAAGATCATTTTTGTTGTTATTATCATTATTGTATTCACTTAAGTAGGTGACATTCACTATTTTATGTTTAAACTTGAAATCATTACTTGGTAAAATTCCTTTTATCTGGTTAGGGGGAGGTTATCTATTTAAAAGTACAAAATTAGGACACATAAATACATGCATGAATATTCATGAGCATCTCTATTTCTATTGGTTTCTATTGGTTTCTACTGGTCTCCATTACCAGTAGAATTCACTGGTCTCTAATGGTTTCTACTGGTTTGACTTAGTATTTTTCACACTCCTTTTCAAACCATTAGATCTCACTAGTTTCTATTGGTTTCTACTGGTTTGACTTTTTATTTTTCATACTCCTTTTCAAAACATTAAGTCTCACTAGTTTCTATTGGTTTCTACTGATCTCCAATACCAGGAGAATTCACTGGTCTCTAATGGTTTCTACTGGTTTGACTTTGTATTTTTCACACTCCTTTTCAAACCATTAGATCTCACTGGTTTCTATTGGTTTCTACTGGTTTGACTTTGAATTTTTGACACTCCTTTTCAAACCATTAGGTCTTACTGGTTTCTATTGGTTTATACTGGTCTCCACCAGTAGAATTCACTGGTCTCTAATGGTTTCTACTGATTTGACTCTGTATTTTTCACACTCCTTTTCAAACCATTAAGTTTCACTAGTCTCTAATGGTTTCTCCTGGTTTGACTTTGAATTTTTCAAACTCCTTTTCAAAACATTATATCTCACTAGTTTCTATTAGTAATGGTTTCTCCTGGTTTGACTTTGCATTTTTCACACTCCTTTTCAAAACATTATATCTCACTAGTTTCTATTAGTGTAAAAAAACAAAGTCAAACCAGTTGAAACCATTAGAGACCAGTGGATTCTAATGGTATTGAAGACCAGTAGAAACCAATAGAAACCAGTGAGATCTAATGGTTTGAAAAGGAGTGTAAAAAACCAAAGTCAAACCAGTAGAAACCATTAGAGACCAGTGGATTCTAACGGTATTGAAGACCAGTAGAAACCAATAGAAACCAGTGAGATCTAGTGGTTTGAGAAGGAGTGTGAAAAAAAATCAAACCAGTAGAAACCATTAGAGACCAGTGGATTCTAATGGTTTCTACTGGTCTTCAATACCATTAGAATCCACTGGTCTCTAATGGTTTCTATTGGTTTGACTTTGTTTTTTTCACACTCCTCAAACCATTAGATCTCACTGGTTTCTATTGGTTTCTATTGGTCTTCAACACATTAGACTCTACTGGTTTCTACTGGTTTCTACTGGTTTGATTTCGTAGTTCCTCTTCAGACCAGTAGACTCTCCTGGACCAGTAGAAACCAGTAGACGGTCTCTACTGGTTTCTACTGGTTTGATTTCGTAGTTTCTCTTCAGACCAGTAGACTCTACTGGACCAGTAGAAACCAGTAGACGGTCTCTACTGGTTTCTACTGGTTTCTATGGGAATTTCGACCTGGGTGGCCACAACAAACAATAATGGATCTTGATTTGGACCACAATGGTAATGTACACTGAAATGTAAACTGAATACAGGCAAAAATATATCAACATTATCTTTAATGCAATAATTGTTTACCTTTCGGTCTTGGTCGGCATCTAGGCATGCATTCGTCATATATTAATGTTAAGTTCCATGTCACTTACATGTGACCTCTATCTAAATGAAGATAATTAGAATATTTTCAAAACTGCATATCTATGGTAAGGGATGGATATCAGATGAATATCTGTTTTAACTCAGCTATATAGGTGATGTTGAGTTCTGGCAAGGGTCAGAACAATAAGATGTTAGTGTCTGTATATTGTCTAGTTTCATTATTAAAACACTAAAGATTTGGTGAAGATTTAAAAAGAAAGGGGCTTGAAATGATTAAATATGATTTGACACTTTTGGGGCGTATGCATGAATTAGTGTCATGTGCTAACATTTATCAAGTAATGTACTGTGTTAATTTACAGGGTGCAATTGTGGTGCTTATGGGCCTTATATTTACATAAATATTTACAAGCGTACGTGTGTAACCATGTTTATGTCCAGCAAGCTTAGAGGAATAAGGTTACTAGTACAGAACACGTGTCCTGCAAGTCTGCAAGTTTGCAGGACCTAAGATTGAGTCCTGCCAACTTGCAGGTCCCGAGGTTGCACCCTGCAAGCTTGCGGAACATGAGGCCTGCAAGCTCGCAGCAAGTTTGCAGGATATGACGTCCAGTCTTGCAAGCTTGCTGCGAGCTTGCAGGGTGCAACTTCGGATCCCGCAAGCTTGCTGCCAGCTTGCAGGTTGCAACCTCGGGCCCTGCAAGCTTGCTGCAAGCTTGCAGGGTGCAACCTCAGGCCCTGCAAGCTCGCTGCAAGCTTGCAGGATGCAACTGCAGATCCTGCAAGCTTGCTGCAAGCTTGCGGTTAGCTTGCAGCAAGATTGCAAGCAAGGTCTGCAATCTTAAATTTGTGAACGCACGCTTATTAAGATTGCTGCAAGCTCACCGCAAGCTTGTTGCAAGCTTGCTGCAAGCTTGGATTTCTGTAAGGGTGGGGCTGTCAGTGCCTGGTACTGATGAGAGGGTAACAACCTTACTTTGATCTCTTTACAGCTCGGCGTTGCTCTGGGCTTCGTTCTTCCCCCGATCCTGGTCCCTCCTGATGGGAACGTGAAGAAAGACATGCACAACATGTTTCTAGGAACAGCCGTCATCACTAGTGTACTGCTCCTCCTTATTATCACAGGTAAGATAGTAGGTGTGTTTACACTCAAGAATTAATCAGGTCCTGACTGTAGTCAGAATTTCACTGATTCTTGTGTGTGTTCACATATAATTTCTCTTGCCAGGAAGCGCCGTGATCGTTGTGCCTTGGATGACAGATCTTGGCTATTCACCAAAAATCACACTTATAAGGGGTGTCTTCATTAGCCCGATGTGGGCGAAATAGCGAGCTTGTTCTGATCGGGTTAGGTAGCCAGATCACAAAATAGCTGGCTATTTGCGTCTTCATTAGCCACATCAGACGAAGTAGCTACATGTGTAGCTATTTGGTCGAGAAAATTTCCCAAAAATCTCTGGCTAGATGGAGCTAGCTCGAGCTAGTTCGCGATTTAGCTCGAGCTAGTTCAGAGCGTCTTCATTAGCCTGAAAATTTCCCGACCACGGCATGCATCAGCGCGCACGAGGCATTGTTTACGTTAGGTTTTTGTACATGTATGCATGAATGCGAGCTCGCAACCGAAGCCATGCGGTCATGGCCCATTCCCGTCGCACACTGCGCATGTGCGAACTTCGGGATAATTTATGCATCCCGAGTTTCGAGCTTACGTATCCCGAGTTCCGAGCTAATGAAGACGCGATTGCAGCTTAAGGCTAGTTCCCCGGATCAGCAAAATAGCTTGCTATTTCGTCTGATCGGGCTAATGAAGATGCACCTATAATAGGATTTTGACCGTGCAGGGTGGTCACCAGAAAATCCTTTACATACTTTCTGGACCCAACGCATGGCGCTTTCTACACTGGGCATCACCCTGTGACCGCGGTCAAGATCTTACTAATAAGTTACATTCTTTAGGTTCACACACAAAGAATTATTGAGCTCTGACAGAAGTTGAAATGTCAACGACGAAATCTCACAATTTTTTTTTTGTGTGAATGTCTGTAATTATAATGTTTATCATTATAATAATAGTAATCACAATTGTTTATGATAATAACAGAAATTATAAACAAGCCCCATAAAATGTATTAATTATTAATGTAATTAATATAGGCCATATATTGGCTGTTGAGCAGCTGTGGAGTAGTAATCGCAATTGAAATGATAACAACAGATATTATAACAAGGCCCATAAAATGTAGTAATTATAAATGTAATTAATATAGGCCATATATTGGCTGTTAAGCGGCTGTGGAGTAGTAATCACAATTGTTTATGATAATAACAGAAATTATAACAAGCCCCATAAAATGTATTAATGTAATTAATATAGGCTGTATAATGGTTGTTGAGCACATATTGAGTGAAATACAGCAGTTTCACAAGTCTGGATTGAAAAATAAGAACATTAAACAGTAAAGAAAAAATGCTAGCAACATAAGTTATAATGAAACTTCCATATGTACATGTAGAATGCATACAAATATGTGTTTTATGATGATTATTTTTATCAGTTGATTTATTTTGAGCCTTCATATTTGGTGAAAAAAAGGAAGAGCGATGCAGATGGAGCGACAAGCGCAACATGTTTGAGAGAACTTTACACTTACAGTGTTTGCTCTTCATCCGTCAAGTGGTACAAGTGATCATTCTAAAGGATCATTAATGTGTAACCAGCTTATGCAATCATTTCAAGCTCGCTCCTCAATGACTTGTCATCACACCCATCATTCATTCAAACTGGAACATGAAAGATTTGAAGGTGTTTTTGCAACATTAGTTACATTCTCATTGGGCTTTAAAAAATTGCGAAGTTAGAAAAATTGCGAAGTTCGGGGACCGGGACAATAGGACCGTTCGGCTTTTGGTACGCTTGCTAGGCAACTTTCACCCTAACCTTGCGATTTTTCTAACTACGCGATTTTTTAAGCCCAATGAGAATGGCACTACTGTCTCACATACAAATAGAATACCTGTAGTGTGCATCAGTTGATGTACTGCATTACATATCAACAATAGCTGGTCTCATGAAGATGTGGCTTCCACTTCAGGCTAATTTCCTTGATCAGAAAATAGCTAGCTATATTCACCATTTTGTCAGCCGTGGGCTGATGAAGAGGCACAACATTGGTCCCATAGAGAGATTGTTCACCCACAAATTAAGTTGGTTTTAATAAAAGGAAACACATGAAAGAAATTTATTAGTGAAGGTTTGATGAAAATCTATTAAAGGATAAGAAAGTTATGAACATATAAAGTTTTGAATTTGTAACATCACATGCGAGGTGCTCTTTCCGTTGTCAAAAACATAAAAATAGCAATTTATGGAATTTTTCTGTGCACAACATATGAGAGAGCACCCCTCACATGATGCCCCAAAATTGAAATTTCAAAAGATCATCTTATCCTTTGACGGATTTTTGTCAAAACTTCAGTAATATGTTTCTTTCATGTTTCTGCTTTTATTGCAACCAACCTATCTTTAGGGTAAAGTATCCATTTAAAGATTTATCTGACTCTGTCACTCCTTGTTTTCTCTCTTCATGTGGGACTTGCAGCTGAAAATCAACAAGCCAGGTGAAAAAAAGGGTGATTGGAGAATAAAATTTGGATTTGTTTAGAACATGTTAGACAAACAAAATGTGCTCAAGGATGGATGTTTGTTTCTCCAGAGGATTATTAGGTCAGGGCCTTGTCAGTTTAAATAGAATGAAATGACTGTGAATATCACCCCATCGAAAACACCCCATCAACGCTGATTGCTCACTAGTCTTGATCACAGACCCCAACCTTGTTTTACCCCCATAGGCATCTACATGTAGATTATTATCATATCACAAATTGACTAGTAAACACATTAATTGTTGAGGGTCCTGGTTGGATTATTTGAATTACAATGTCTGAAATTGAACTAACTGCTCAGGGAAAAATCAGTGCTCACTAATGTCAGTGCAAGTAAATCTCGCTGTCAACACCATCTGGATTCACGGGACAATGCAATACATTGTATAATAATGCCCTCGCACTGCTGCTATATCACTGCATATAATGTGTTTGCTGTGTGTGATGGGCTGATCCATCCCCACAACTTGACAAGATCTCACATGTTTGTCATTTACATTCACAGTGACTTGCTTCACGAACAGTTGGACATGATTTTATCGGGAACGCTTGCCTCAGTCATACTCATTGATAGTAATTTTAGAGTGTGGTGTTAAGTGGGTAGGAATGGGGGAACATGCTGCCTGATGATACAGTTTAAAAGTGAAGGACAGTGCCAATTGCATCCTGAGGATTTATGTGTGATTTTTTCCCAATTTTGTTACCCGTTCATAAAAAAACCCACTTCTTCCATGCTTGCTGCAACTCTCAACATACCTTCCCACACAATAGTAAACAGGAAAAGTTAAAAACTTTTCTTCTTCACATTTGAAATACACTAAGCATAGTGTACATTCATAATTGTATTGTCCCTTTCAGCATGCTCCTATTAAACGCATGCACCGTGGAAGGGACCTGTGTGGACCATAGCGCACAGCGGTCTCTCTCTGGCTATAAGTTTCGGACGAACCAGCCCAAAACCTCAAAATCTACTGATTGCTGTAATTTTGCTGTAAGTTAGTTTTCAGGTCTACATGTATTGTTGGGAGGAAAGTTCTGATAGTAATTTCTTCCAGTTGCCGTGGTTTGTACAAAATTATAATTTCTGACCTTCAAAAGGGACACCCTGTCTTTGAACTAGGAGAGGTAAATAATATTCTCCACTAATAGATCACTTAAAGGGCATATACTGTACTGGGAGGGCAAAAAAGGCCTTCAAAATGTAATTGTTCACAATCTTCTTGCCAATGGTCTTAAATTCATGTATTGTCTATTTTAGAAGCTTGCTGAAAGTTATTTGCCCTCAAATGATCCACATACATCTTTATTGAATATGGGTACTTAATGATAAGGCAGAATTGCAGATGCTGTTTTCGAACACTTTGCAAATTTCACAAATTCATTTGTGTTTTCACCGGATATTCCTCAAATTTGAGCCAATCTCGTTCTCTGTTTTTTTTTCTGCATTTGTTGACAAGTTTCTTTTAAAAGTGAACTACCCCATTACCCTTCATGGGCAAATCCATAAAATCAGCAATGTCCGTCATTCTCATTGTTTTCATGTACAACGCGCTAATAAGACAAGAATTAGGGCATCAATGGTATATATTTTGCGGAAAAAGATTACAGGGTTTTAAGATTGTCAATACAAAATCCCTCATAAAGTTTTAAGATTGTCAATCACAAAAAAACGTTCTTATAATAAGTCTTCCAAACTTACGCCATCTGTTGCTCTGATTCTTCTGCCTTGATTCAATTCTACTTACAATCAAGGTCTCGTTCCCTGTTTAAGGGCATATACTGTACTGGGAAGGCAAAAAAAAACCTTCAAAATGTAATTGTTAGCAATCATCTTGCCAATGGTCTTAAATTCATGTACATGTATTGTCTATTTTAGAAGCTTGCTGAAAGTTATTTGCCCTCAAATGATCCACATACAGAGTAATTAATGATTAATGATTACATCCTCAAAATGTTTGGGCCGAACATTTTGAGGATTTGTGATTTAATCACTCATTACTCCAAATGTAGATCATTTGAGGGCAAATAACTTTCTGCAAGCTTCTAAAATAGACAATACATGAATTCAAGACCATTGGCAAGAAGATTGCTAACAATTACATTTTGAGGACTTTTTGAGGGCAAATAACTTTCTGCAAGCTTCTAAAATAGACAATATATGAATTTAAGACCATTGGCAAGAAGATTGCTAACAATTAAATTTTGAAGGCTTTTTTGCCTTCCCAGTGCAGTATATGCCCTTTAATATAGACTGAAATAACATGTTGCCAGCAGTAATGTATTTTTTATTGTGACATACTGTACACAACAAGGTCAGTGGTTAATTAAGATCAAATGTTCATTCAGCATGATGGGTCTAATTCCAGAGTTCTGTCATAAAGTGTTTTCCTCGCTGGCAGCAGATCCAATGCAGTTAAAGATCAAGGCACAATAGGAGAAGATTGTTTATGATGTGACAGGTAACAACACACCCCTTGACCTGACATATAAGGTCAAGGGGGTCACATAACGAAGGTCACGCAAAGTTCAAAAGTATTTAGTATCGTTGAAAAATAGATATTGACAGGTAGGCCTAGATGGAGTTTCTGGACAAGTTTTAGAGTTTAAATATGTGAATATGCAAGAAGAGAACTGAAATAAATCTATGGTGTACATATTCTTAAATATTGATTACAACCATTCGTAAATGATCTTTATATTGCTGTTGCTCTCCATGGTAATAAGATTGTTTTATCAATCTTGTAGAAAAACAAGGAGAGGAAAAAAAAAGATGGGGGCCATGTTGCTTACCGGTATAGACTTCTAATTATTGTGGCTTACTATTGATGGTAACTACCACGACAACAGGTGCAATGTTGAAAGCTCATTGGCTGTTGCTGTGATAGTTACCACTGATGGTAAGTTACAATAATTGAACACTATGGCCAGGCATGGGATTTGAACCTCCATCTTCTACTCACCAGGCAGCGACACTTTCCACCAGGCTACCGCTTGGCTTTATGATAATGACACAACACTTCAGAAGCTCATACACAAGGTCTCCACTTGCAGTACCTTGCTTATTATGAATGCTCAGCAGGCCAGGGCCCTGTTGCATAAATCTCACCATTTATGATATCTCTGCTGCCAATGGCAACTTCTGGCAACCTTAAATTTGATTGGCTGTTAAGCAGTGTTACCATTGTAGTTTTCATTGATGGCAGAGTTACCATTAATGGTAAGTTGGTTGCAACATGGCCCAGGTGTCCATTCAAAAATTGGATGTTTGTGCAAAGACAATAGGTTATGTAATCTTTGTTTTGCTGTCGTAGTAAAATCTTGCTTGATCAAAGTGGTCAAAATAATTATTAATAGGTGAAGTTAACCTTATTGTACTATCTTTACTAGTAAGGAAGCCAGGTCTACTAAATTTTATCACCCGGTACTTGAAAGTTGATACTGTACATTCTCAATCTACCAGTAGAGTTATAGTCTGCAGGTATATAAACAATGCACAGTAGTTGTAAACCAAGCATGAAGCTGACCTTCATTAAAAAACAGGGTAGCCATTGTGCCATTCAAAAATACATGTATACAATTTTGTAAAAAGCACAGAAAATGGAAGGAAATACTATATAAGAACTTGCCTCCCAATTATGTAGAACTGGAAATTATATTGATTAATTACTAGATTGTGAGTAGGTTTTGGGTAGGTTGCACAAAATCAAGCAGTGCAGTGCAGAGCAATATTGTATATGAATGTAGACTATGGTTGTTATGATATGGTGTATTTCAAACATAAACGAGGATGGTTTTTCACTTTTCCTGATATGGTTTGTGAAGCTATGACTGGTCATTGATGTGTACACACCAGTATACCTACACCTTTTGCTGCATGCAATATTCTGTATTCCTAATACATTATATAAATTTAGTTAAGGGCTGTGCATGTAATTTACATGTACAATATGGCTTCTCCTGTTCATACGAGATGTGTATTAAATGTACACCATGTAATCTGGTTGAAGATACACATATTATATGCACATGTACAGTATATGTACTGATGTACATTATGTTAAAGCACTGAAATTACTATACAAATATGAGGGAAATGTGTAATTAAGCTTGCAATTCAGATCTCTTTCATTCAAACTCACTGTAGCATACAATATGATGAAGGACAAACTCTCCTCCATGCATATGTGAGTTCTCTCAAAGGAAACAATTTTGCATTCCATTAGCCTTACAAATGAACTACAGTGTATTACTATTGTTGTTCCACAATGCCCAATAAATGACAATACATGTTAACATTTGTATCTGAATGTAAATTCACTTCAACATGATCCTGGCAGCATGACTAACATGATTCATTGTTTGTAAGCCTCACAAGCTTCCCATTCTATTGTCATCCGTATTGTCCATCAGGCTCAAAGCATACAATAGATTTACTACATGTAATAAGAGAGAGACAATCAGCATTACTAGTTCACTACCACAAATTACTGAAACTATGTGCTTACAAGGTCATTCTGAATGAAGACTGTGTAGTTGGGAGTGGTAGATCATTACAGTGTAAGGATACAAAGTATACATAGTGTGAGTACCTGAATATATGAGAAGACATGTATGCCTCATAACATTTTATGAGAAATGTAGACATGTACAGAAGGCCAGAGATAAAAACCCTGTATACATAATGTAGGTGTATGATTTAATCTTACGTCCACAAGATAAAAACGTGATCTATGTTTCCAATGCGTTGATACTGTTTGTATTTTCTCCTTATCGTGACATTTCCATGTTATTTCAATTCATTAAGAGCGTTATCATGTCAAGAGATGTACGTGTATGATGATTGAAGAGGAATAATGAATTCTGCAGATTGAAGCGAATGGGGCTGGGGAAAAGTGTGGAGAGAGCACACACATTGTGTTACTAGCTAGATACAGTGTAGCTTGGTTTTCAGGCTGTTTAACATATCTAAACCAAACTATTCAATGGAGGGTCTGGAAGCAGTAGACTTATAATTTTCAATTTCTTCTCTGGTGGATTGAGGAAAGGCTCGAAGCAAACACTTGTTGAATATAAGACTCAAAAGTTTGGATAAAAAAGACCCATACAATTGAGCTCTTACGGCATGACATCTTTATAGAGGGCGCCGCAATCGGCGGCAGTCTAATCAGTCTAGCGCCAGCCTCAAGATCGGTAAACCTTCTACAGTCGCGTTCTCGCTATGACGCATGTACACAGAATAGTTGGTGTGTGCGCGTGTGTGTAAGCATTGCAGTATAGCATAGCTTGACCGAACCTTGGTGTAGCTTCGGTCAACTTGGTGGAGTCCGATCTTTAATGCTACCAGTCCGACGCTCACGTAAAGCTTGCAAAGGATATGTTTAGGTCAACGGGCTTTTTTCAAAGCCCGTAGGGACCTCTTCTTCCATCGATACTGACGCTCCAGTCACTAAAAGTGTTTTTTTATTTCATTGTTTCATTCATCATTATAGGTACAGTATAATAACCTAGGCTTTCAATACCAGACATTGATTGTCCCATGTCAACTTGAACACAATAGCGAGCTTTCGTTTTGAGGACGGACGGGCTCCAGAACGGTAATCCGGTACCAAGATCGATCTGCGCATGCGCCACCGCCCGCTCTGGAATCCGCGCGGGGAATCGAGAACGTGAATTCTGAGATTTCTCGTCCTCGACGAGTAGAGGACAGCAGCCAATCAGTGCCCGTACAGATGATGTAATGCAAATCGCACGTGCGTTTTCAGGGGCCGGTAGCGGGTGTGCCAGATGACGTCACACGCACCGCCGTTCGCGTTCTCTGTCTTTTAGCGAAACTGCGTGTGAATTGCCGCGGACGGACGGCGAGAACAGATTGCTCACTGATCTCGTTTCCGTCCGCGGGGTTATAACGAAAGCTCCCTAATGTATTGCCTATGGGACTGAGAGAGTTACATGTTTTTTGTTTTGTTTCATTCCGACAGTGTACCAGGACAAGCCACCCATGCCTCCGAGCAAAGCTAAGTTTGACTCCCAGAAATCATCGGAAGGACGCTCCTACAAAGAATCCATCGTCTCCCTCTTCAAAAACGTGCCTTTTGTTCTCCTTCTCATCACCTATGGTAAGATAATAACCCTTTGTATCCTAACCCGTGTTCTTTGGGAACCAGGCATCCCCGGTTCCAAAGTTTCCTTCTGAGAAACGGGAACTGTTTACCCGTTTTTCACAAACGTACTGGTCTCAGCATGTTTTAGCTTTGTTTAAGTACTTTAAAAAATATTTAAATGTAGTTGATATCCTATCAGTATTTCAATTGTTAAACTACAGTTCAAGGTCATATCTGTGGAACTTTTTTGGAGGAAAGGTTTTTAAGATGGATTTTTATTAAACATTGCATATCCATCTCTGAATGGAGTCTTTATACCACAGTACACGTTGCATGCACTAGCAACATGATTTTAATAACATTGGAAAAGATCCAGTGGACACAACGGCAGTGCTCGCAAGCAACCAGTCATGATCGGTATTCACCCTCAATAGTATCAATCGTGTGCACGGTACACAGGTACAGGAGCTCGGGAGCCCAAAGTAATCTCGTTTCTGGCTGTGAGCGCTGGTCTAAAATTCTTATGGGTTACGGGATAACTAGGCCATTGCAGACTACAAGATTTTTTCCACGATTCTGCAATTGTTATGGCCTATGACTGGAAATATGACATCGGTCACGTCACCTTCAATGCACAAATCCAATGACCGGGTCCTGCGATTCAGTCAGGCGCAGAGACGTACGACCGATCGGATTGCGTCATCTGTGGTAACCTATATGGCAGATTTATGCTAAATTTTTTGCTATAATGAATAGAGTGTGTGCTTCAACAATGGACTTTTGATAGCACTTTTGACAAATAAAAATGCAATCAGTTATACCATAAAGGGCAATTATATAACAGCCTAAGATTTATTTATGATATGAAAATATTCCATTTAAAGTGATAGTAACAAAGTTATTTGATGGGAAGTGAATTCTCTTTAATGTCAGTTGGTAGAAGGGGGTAGTGTTTTTATTCTTTCTTATCATGCACAATTGACAAATGAAGCGACAATATGTGTATTCATTACAATCTTAAAAGCAATGTTGCCTCAGCAATTGTAAGTTGTATTACAGTTTTATCTATTTAACAGCTTGCAAGGTCAATTTGTTTGTGTATATAGCTGGCTAGACTTTAGACTTAATCTGTTGTCTCGACACTCTTTGGTCACTTTATTTACCAATTGGCATGTGTGAGAACATGCCAAGTGCTGTTCAAACTTTTTTTAGAGTCAAGCTTTCAAAGGTAAAGAGGTGTCTTATAAAGGAGGACAAGATTAGACAAGATACAATGATATAAGAGATGTGTTACATTTTGATTATCTGTGGTCTCCTACATAAGGTGATTTATAACCCCGTTCATATACACCGCCTATCCGCGAAAAAGGCGCAACATTTGTGGCAATTTTGCTGATGCATTACCGATAGCTGCGTATATGAACAGGAATCGCTCAAATAATGCGGTATTTGCTTCCTCATTTTTTGCTCTTATTTTGCATTTTTTTTTGCGGATCGAGACCTAGTAATAATACCGCAATATTGCGGTAAGTGGATCTTATAAACTGCATCCACAAAATAGGCGTAAATGTTGCGCCTTTTGCATCATGCTCTGGCATGTGGGTCACTAATCCTACCGCTTGTATGGCTGAGCGGAACATGTCACCATTGGTTTGGAGAGAGTCCAGCTGTCCAAAACATCTCAACATAACGGCTTTTGGGGTGTATATGAGCGGTGCTTTTGCGGCTCACAGGAAACTTGCTTACCGATGTGCATCGGTAATAATAACGGTATACGGTATATGAACGGGGCTAATGCTGTTACTCTGTACATTATAAAGGAGGACAAGATTAGACAAGATACAATGATATAAGAGATGTGTTACATTTTGATTATCTGTGGTCTCCTACATAAGGTGATTTATAACCCCGTTCATATACACCGCCTATCCGCGAAAAAGGCGCAACATTTGTGGCAATTTTGCTGATGCATTACCGATAGCTGCGTATATGAACAGGAATCGCTCAAATAATGCGGTATTTGCTTCCTCATTTTTTGCTCTTATTTTGCATTTTTTTTTGCGGATCGAGACCTAGTAATAATACCGCAATATTGCGGTAAGTGGATCTTATAAACTGCATCCACAAAATAGGCGTAAATGTTGCGCCTTTTGCATCATGCTCTGGCATGTGGGTCACTAATCCTACCGCTTGTATGGCTGAGCGGAACATGTCACCATTGGTTTGGAGAGAGTCCAGCTGTCCAAAACATCTCAACATAACGGCTTTTGGGGTGTATATGAGCGGTGCTTTTGCGGCTCACAGGAAACTTGCTTACCGATGTGCATCGGTAATAATAACGGTATACGGTATATGAACGGGGCTAATGCTGTTACTCTGTACATTTCGCTTGAACAGAGACCTTGAATTTTATGATATCATTGCATTTGTAATGACTGGTAATATATTCAACATATATGTCAATCCACAAAATCTTTAATGTCAGAATCATAAGTTATTTATATAATATTGGATGCACTTGAGTGGTATATCAGATATATTGCATTCATCAGTATGAATATTGCACGAGTGGAAGACTAGTGCAATATTCATGCTGATGAATGCAATAAACCTGATATACCACAAAAGAAATCCAATATTATTATTATTATACATACATGAGCCACTTTCCACAAAAACAACAATGGGTTCAATTGAAACAAAAGAAAAAAAGAAACAGGGGTTTACTCACCTGTATCAAATCTGCCTCGCGCACGTCAAAAAATGCATGCGCAATCAAACCCATGCGCAATTGTCATGGCGAGAGTTAATGCACTCATTTTCCCCATTGATACTGGTAACATAAAATACAAAAATAGCACAGCTAAATCTTAACAATATTGCATGCCAGGAAGCAAACCTGTGGAAGGATAATTAATACAAGGTTTTATTGTATCGAAAAAGTGGCTTGTATAATTATGTAATAATTATTAATTAAACCTTGATGACAGTTTCTAGTGGATTGACAAGTGTGACACACAATGGGCATTGTTATATTAATGATTGATTAATTAAGCTGTTTTTCAAATGTATTCACAACCTTCCCCCCAACTGCATAATTACATGCACCTGTATTTTGTAATTCAGTTTCAATGGATCAAATCTCTGGAATGTACTCAGAATATCTTAGTAGTTGCTACTCTGACAAATCTTGGACAAGCTTTGCGGTTATGATTAGTAACATATTGTTTGAATGACGTGAATGTAATTTTAATACATTTATGAAATTTGTGTATTATCTGCTACACACATGAATGTTTTGTCTTGACTTATTCAAGAATATTCAAAGGATTATTTCAAAAAACTTGATTGATGAAATATCACAAAGACCTGTGCCAATAAATTTGACACCCTTTAACTTTATATATTTTATACCTATTTTGTTATTTTTTTGCAAAATTGTCAATTTTTTTTTAAGCCTACATGTAGTATTGTAGGATAATGCTGTGTGTCTTAAAAAATCATTATTGTGAAGATGATTATGGGTGATGGCATATCTACATGACATAAATGTTGATTGTAGCTTCTGTGTGTAACGGTAAGTGCTCATGAATACTTTATGGTTCTGTGTGTAGTGTGACCTCTATCATTTTATTATGCCGGTACTCTTTTATTGTACTTGATCTTTGTGTGTGGCAATAAATGATTTATGTACAGTATGGAGTGTCCTGAGTATTGTGAAGATCCTTATCTTCCTGGGGCCATATTCATGAAACTTTACTAAGCCTAGTAAGCTACTAAACTGCATTTAGCTGCATGCATTTTAGTAACTAACTAGGCTAGTACATGTAAGCTTTCGTGAATATGGCCCCTGATCACAGACTTGGGATGTGTTTGTCAACTCTTTTCCAGCTTTAGTCAAGGTTTTCAAATGTTCAGAGCAGCTTCAGGCTAGTGTTTGCAGTTGCTAAACGCAACTTCATTTTGTGACGTGATTAGCCTCGCTGCTTTGAAAGTGTGCGTTTTGGAAGGTGTTAGAGCCAGAATCATACCTCTGAGAGTTGATAAATGTGGCATCACAGCATGATGTATTGAAATACTTTTCAACAAGCATAGATACCTGAATGCATAATGCTGATTATAACGATGTATAGAAAGTTAATGTAAGCTATCAAAGGGATATTTCACCCTGAAAATAAGTTGGTTTCAATGAATACAGACACATGAAAGAAACATATTAGTGAAGGTTTTATGAAAATCCGCCAAAGGATAAGAAAGTTATGTAGTGTTGATTTTGTGATGTCACATGCGAGGTGCTCTCCCATATGTTGTGTACAATATATTTTGAAAATGTCCATTTTCTCAAAACGATTTGCATCAATCACGTGTGCATTTGTTACATCATTAAAAACACATTTTTACACCCATACCTCAATGAAAAAATTCCTTCATGAAAAAACAGAAAAAGAGCAATTTAAGAAATCATACAGCACACAGCATGGGAAAGCACCTCGCACGTGACGTCACCAAATCTAAATTTCCAAATATCATGTCTTTCTTATCCTTCAACTGATTTTCATCAAACCTGTTTCTTTTGTGCTTCTCCTTTTATTGAAACCAACTTACCTTCAGGGTGAACTATCCCTTTAAGTTACATGTATTAATGTATTATCTTTTTTCAAGTGTTAATAAAACGTTTCACACTGATTCTTGTGCTCCATCTTGAAAATCATTGTTTGTTTGTTTCCATACAGGTGTCAATGTGGGCTGCTTCTACGCCATATCAACTCTCCTCAACCAAGTCATCCTCTCAGAATTTCCGGTTTGTTGATTTCATATAATCACTCCTTTTTCTTGTTAATCTTATTATGATCATACTACCCATCCTAGCCCTTACATTACCAAGCCTTGAAAATCTCACTGGCTCACTATACAAGCTTTGTAACAATGATAAATAGAGGGTTAAGGTGAGTAGTAATGATTTATATACAAAAATGTAAAAGAAAAAAAAGGCAAATGAAATGATGACAAGTTAACAAAATGTGACATGGCCTGTATTAAAAGTATTACAATTGAGTGCTAACATTTTTCTGCATGCAGACCACGGTGAAGAAAAATTATCCCATTTTGTAAATATATTGTTACTTGAAATATGCCATACATACAGCATATATCAAAACTGGTATTAATAGTCCACCTCATCCATGTTTGGATTCTTTTGGGGCACATTTGGGGAAAAGTGCAAAGTTCTTCCTTCGACCACTTATCTTTTATTTGGGGTGTGTTTTGTTATGTAGCATGACTATCTTTTTGTATTTTTTTTTTGTTATCTAGGATTATAAACTTTGGGGTCTTATTCCACCCAGCATGACAAACTCTACAATGTTTTCTGCCATTAAAAATGAAGATGGCCATGGACAAAACTCAACATTTCTATTTAGGGCAAGATTGATTTTGATTGATTATAAATAAGGTCATGACAAGGCCACTCATGTTGGCTTCTGTCTACCTGTATAAAATTGAGAAAAAGTGGGCATGTGATATATTTATCCAGCTTTTTTAAACAATCCTTGGCCTCTGGGATAGAATTTTTTTGTGACATCAAAAATAAGGTCATGGATATGATATCAGCTTCCAAGATATTTGTTTCTTCAAAGGGTGTATTCCAGAAATAAACAAAGGAACTGTATATGTTTTTTTCTGAACCCTTCTGACCTACACTACTCTCTACCAAGCATGTGATTGATTTCAACATTTAATATCTGTTTGTGACATGTCCCTTGGCAACACCTTTTTGGTTTATTGTATGTCAAGGAACACATTTAAAGCCCATAAATTTGATAGCTTGCTTATGCTTGGGAAGAGTTATAACTTGAGATGAATAAATAAAGATTTTATTTACAACTTGAGGCCTTAACCAAAACTATTTGTGCAAACCTCAGCAAGATGCATAATCAGGTTCATTCATACAGGTAGCAAAGAGGATTGTTTCAACAAAATATGTTTGGTTATATTAACATGCATGAAAGTTGAACCAGATTATATTTTTTTTCAAAGGCTAGCTGGAATTCTTTTACAAAAGAAAAAATGGGTTTCAAAGAGTTTCTAACTGCTTTCTAGTTTTGTTTGGCTGTAGATGATACAATGTAGGGTCATATTATGAGTTGTAAATGGCAAAATCACACACTTTTTGCTAATTGAGCTCTTTGTACTGATTAGAAAAATCAATTTCTTTTGCCAACTGTCAGCCTGCCAAGGAAGGTGACCCAGACAAGGAACATGAATTGTATACAAAATAACTTAAGGGTTCCAGGCCTAATAATCCCTCAAACTACGGAAAAGAGCCCCTTAACTCTTAACTTGTTTTCTCAATTACAGTTTGGTCGCGAATTTGTGACAGCGGCACGTTACCCCTTAGTCGCAAAAATGCGACAGCGCCAGGTTAAGAGTTAAATATGAGAAGAGCCCTTTTGAAAATGCATAGGGTGTAATGCAAAGTGTGGCTGCTTTAAACACAGGGTGTGCGTTTTGCAGGTCAAAACCCCCACAGGAAATGGAAGAAGATACTCTATCAGAACTTCCCTTCCAATGATCAGTAGATTTTGAGAAGGTTTTGGGTGGGTCGTCTGAAACAAAACAATAAAACCTGTGCATCAGACCATGAAAACTATGACTTTTCATGGCCTGATGTACAGGTTTTTATTGTTTATCCTCCAATATAGCTGCGTGTGGGAACCCTCTATACTGCTGATTCCTGCTGCCAAGTTTCATGACATTTGCAAATGCGACGCCCTGTCTTTAAATTTTAAATTTACATCAGGAAGTAAAGTCCATTTAAGGGGAGCAAGGAAACGTGGAATGTTGCACAGTTATTACTTTATTATACAAACAGACCTACCAATATAAATTGCCTCTCCATGACTGAAAGGTTCAACAAACCTTGTACCCTGCATGCTATATAATTTGATATAGTGCCACAATGACATATTGATTGAGTTGAATTGGTTATTGATTTTAGTTATTAAAGTTGACAAAAATATTTTCATTACATGTAGGCCTGTCAGCAAGAAGTCAAGGAAAGTTGCTATACATATTCGTTGATATTGCATTTTCTGATTCTGCGGTTGTGAGTTTCCCTACATGTATACCATGAAACCTGCCAATATGATATGGGGACATATGAATGGGGAAATAGTACTGGGATACTGTATATGCCATGTATTTCGAGAATCTAATTTTTCGTGAATCATGGGGGCATTTCATCAAAGGACTTGTCGGACGTTTTATCCGACAAACTGTTATAAGCTACTGAAATGCTTGCATCTTATTGGCCGAGAGCAAACTTGTCGGATAAAATATCCGACAAGTCCCTTGATGAACTGCCCCCCAGAACTTCCTGACAATTTCATGAGTGGTTAATTTCGCGACCTTGGAATACTAGTACTAGTAGTACATGTGCTCGAGCACGTCATATTCAAAGCGTAAACATTCTACACGTAAGCATGATATCTGCCAATGATATATGGGTAGGTGAAATAGTACTGGGGTATTTTTTTTTTCAACTGAATGTTGTTTTTTTGTGGAGAGACATTTGATGATAAAATCTTTATTTTACTGGTACTCTCTGTAAGGTTGAATTTGGTCACGTCCAAGGTGTTAGTTCCCAATGTGATAGACTTTCATCTTGCTCAAAACAAATCAATCTTGATGTCATTTTACTGGTAGGTGAAATAAGTACTAAGATAGTGTGTTCAAAGAATTGCATGTGTTTTTTTTGTGGAGAGACATTTGATAATATAATTTGTATTTTACTCGTTACGCTTTGAAGGGATAAGTATGCCTGTCTAAAGCAGAAAAACAAAGAGGGATACCAGGCATGGAACTCGGACCTGCATCGACAGCTTGCTGGGCAGACTACCGCTTGGCTTATTGTTTGAACAGATTGGTCAATTTCTATGAAGAATACTAGTAAAATCAAGATGATGCTATCTATTATCTTCTTTTATTTTTGAATATATCAATCAATCAATCTTATTCCTGCTGAGAGTACCAGTAAAACAAAGATTATATTACTGGTATATCATAGTGAATGGTTCAAAGGTTAGTACGTCAGTCAAATTGCACCATTTTACTTTAAATAGCAACTGGCCAGTCCTTATTTCAACATGATATTCACACTGCTGGCATGCCCTTGTTGTGTCTTTCAGAAGGTCTGTTAATTACGGGAAACAAATCAACACGTACAGCATTTCTGAAAAGAAAGCTCAGGCCTTGTATTCTTGGGGTCATCTTGATAACCTTCATTGTACAGATGCACGTACATGTAGGGCCATAATGCAGACAGCAAGCAGTGTGCATTTCCTTACTCTTGGGGGAGAAGCTAATTTATGCCAATTCTGTCCATAGTCGATATTACACTTAATTTTCAACTTAAATCTGTTGGGAAACGCTCAAATACCAAGGACTATTAGTTCTGTGAATATGTGCTTTAATCATTCATAAATATTGTGATTATATGGATAATTTTGATTCTGTTATTGTACAAATGACTTGATCAAAGTAGATACGATAAGATAAGAATGGAATGAAATTGAAATGAAATTTTGAGCCAGATTTTGCATTTACAGCTGCTCTACTCTACATTTATCAGTAAAGTTTTGAATACGAACTCCATCCTGCAATCCGCAGAACAAAATGTCCTGGTTAATAGTTAAAAAAACAAATTAGGGCCATATTCAATACAAATGGAATTTACTTGCCCAGTTACATGGTTTATTATTAAAAAGAAGTCATTTCATACACATACGTGAATAACAGTTTACCAAACCAACTTGACCTCCCTGATCATATTAACTTAGTACGAATAACATGATACAGTTAATTGTATCAAGTGTGTGTGTGTGTGTGTATTCCAATATCAAGGACGAATGAAGGTTTCATCAATATGGACCCTAGCCCCTTGACTAGCACTTTGACGCTCTTTGAGTGGTTTGTATGATAACAGATAACAGGGATATGCTCCACTTAAAAAAGATCAGGAAGCTGATGTAGACATTGACATTGATCATACATTCCTTAATCAGACAAAGCAGATTTATCCATCTCCTCAATCAACCTTGACCTCAGCTTTCATACATCGCATGTTGAATGGAAATAGCCCAGTGGGTTTACAAGTTGCAACGGAGACACAATCAAAGTTTGAAGCCCGACTATAGGCTGTATACTTTGGACTTTTGCACAGGTTTCTTTGAAAATGCTTATGAAATTGCAGCATGAATATACTTACACATGTAAATTGATAATTACTATCGATATTGATAATGTATGCAGGGCTGAGAATTCAAGGTACTGTGAATGATACACATATATCAACACACGCACCCCCACCCAGTATACCAGCACCCATTGTTATTACTTAGGAAATGAAATACCTCGTTATGTTTGAGTAGCCATTGAGCGTACTTTGACGGTTGTCCAAGCCCTGTTGGCTCCCTGTGTTGAAAGGGAATGGGTACCTCATATAATACAATGCCGTCTTAGCTCCCATATGACTCACACAATTATGCCAATGTAAAGGGATAGTTCACCCTGAAATTAAATAGATTTTTAATAAAAGCAGAAACATGAAAGTTGTAACTTTCTTATCCTTTTTGTTTTGAGCGAAGTTACCATCAATGGTATGTTGTATGCAGTAGGGCCCATAACTCTCTTATCCTTTGATGGATTTTCATCAAACCTTCACTAATATGTTCCTTTTATGTTTACAAAGACTGGTAATGTAAGGGTTAACTTTCTCATTACAATTGGCACTAAGATGTGTGGTATTCGAATGGGGTTTTCAAAGCCTGATAATGCCAGGGTTAACTCTCTCACTACAATTGGCCTTACGATGTATAATACCGGTAATCCATTGTGGTTTTTAAGGATTGGAAATCTAAGAATTAATGATGGCATGACTTCATTTTGTTCTTTTTATCGCTGCAGGGCCAAGAGGTGATGGTGGGCATTATTGGTCTGACTCTGGTACTGACCGGCATGGCCGGGTCAGTGGTCACTGGCTTCTGGCTGGACAAGACACGCTCGTACAGGTGGGTATCCATAGACCAGGGCCCTGTTGCATAAAACTTGCCATTGATGGTAACTTTGCTATCAATTGCAACTTCTGTGGCAACCTTGAATTTCGTTGGCTGTTGAGCAATGTTACCATGATAGTTACCATTGATGGTAGAGCTACTATCAATGGTAAGTTTTATTCAACGGGGGCCCTGGCGTGGTTTATGTCAGCAGGTCCAATATAAACAATTATAGTGTCACTAGCAAAAGTGAAATTTGGATTTTGTTTGCAGTAATGTCCGCTTCCGCTCTATCTACTAACTAACAATGGTGCATTGCAACCATTGAAACTGAATCACTAGATACTAGATAGCATTATTGCACCCTTAGGGAAACAATTGTGAATACATTACGTTACAAACGCGGAAACTGCCCAGGAGGTGTTGAGTTGTCTTTCTGTTCAAGGTGGGTCTTACAGACTGGCCCTTGTAGACAAGGTTTGACTGTGTAATTATGCCAGCAGGTCCAATATAAACAATTATAATATCACTAGCAAAAGTGAAATTTGGATTTTGTTTGCAGTCATATCCGCTTCCACTCTATCTGCTAACTTAGATATGTAATTTGCAATTCAACCCCCTGCTAATAGTCTAGGAGAGATTTAGACAGTCTGATGTAAGACACAAATTTGTAAGGAAATATGTTGCAAAAAGGTTGTGCATGGATCTCTAGACTGACACCGAGATATCTAGACGCTTCTTGTTAGCAAATTTGGAAATGACTCATTAATGTTTCACATCCTGCAAATCTACCTGTACGCATCTTTCCTCACACATCACATGGCGAAACCATTCTGTATCTGTTTATTCTTATCTCTTGATCCGTCAATTGACTCGCAGATCCTACGATAAGTCAAATCTCCTCCATTGTTCAGCTGATTCCAATCACCTTACCTTACAGTGTGCCTGGTGCCCCCCTCTCTCCCATTGCACCTATCAATTGCAAGAAGACAGCTCCGTTCCCCCCTCTCCAAAAAACTTTTAATAATAATGATGATAATATAAATGATAATGATATTTGATAACAATAAGGAAAGAAAAAGGATGATGATTTGTTTGCGTACAGCTTTCCTAGTACAAGTCTCTGGCTCAAAGAGAATGATTAGCGGTATTACTCTGGCTTTTATAAGCGAAGCTTCAGTACTCAGTGCTCGAAGCTAGATCAGGAATGAATCGTACCAGGTACCCATTAACAAATGGACTACACCTGTTGCACTGTTTGATTCAATATCGATTTACTTGCAATCTGATATTATGTTTGTGTTTGTCAAAAACAGTTGGGAGTACTGTTGCTGATTATATTTCTTTAGTTGCAGTAGTTTATGTTCTCATTGTAGTTATCGGTATCATATTATTTGTGATAGATAGTTGAATTGATAATGATAATACCAGAACCACGCTGCCACACTGATGGTAATTAAAAAACACCACAAGGGAAATATACCAACTGCAGTCCCTATATGGATAGGTGGTTTGTAAAGACAGGTGGAAACATTGGCTTGCACATTTTATGTGCAACGTTCAAAGAATATGTTATTATTGGTAACTCCAAACCTTGTCCTAGGTTTCTTAAGATTCAGAGTGCATTGCAACCATTGAAACTGAATCACTAGATACAGGTGATTGTAATATTGCATTACTGCACCCTTAAGGAAACAATTGTGAATACATTACGTTACAAACACGGAAACTGCCAAGGAGGTGTTGAGATGTCTTTCTGTGCAGGGTGGGTCTTACAGACTGGCCCTTGTAGACAGGGTTTGACTGTGTAATTATGTCAGCAGGTCCAATATAAACAATTATAATATCACTAGCAAAAGTGAAATTTGCTAGGCAATAGCCCCCATAATGCAACCCAAGAAATGTTTCAAAAGCTCGCTCCAAAGAGAGATGTTTTCTAATATATTTTGAAACATCAGGAGTTTGTGCCAGTGGAAATGGTCGCTCGTGCAAAATCGCTGTTAGGAGATCATTTTGGCTCGTGACTTGGGCGTTAACCCACAGGCGTTCAAGAAGCCCTGTGAAAAATTGCTCCAAAATTTCTGGAGTTTCACTGGCAGTCAAACTCTGTGGTTTCATAGGTTGGTACAAATGGTATGATTAAAAAAAATGAGATTTTTTTCCCAAAGTGATGTGTATAACCCACTCAGGCCTAACATGTGTAATAACATGTGCAATAACTCTATGTGATTCTCATGGCTTGATACCAAAATTGTTGATATGTAAATGAGCCTTTTATTCTCTTGTGCTTGTTGTCTACAGGGGAACCACCATAGCTGTGTACATCCTGTCACTGGTTGGCATGGCCTGCTTTACATTCTCTCTCAAGCTGGGAGAGATCTGGGTCGTCTTTGGCATCACCGCCCTGCTTGGGTAAGATTGGGGAGGTGTTTTTTTTTCCTTCATTTTTTGTTATTCCGCCCCAGTCTCTGAAAATGCTCTCAGTGGGGGGGGGGTTATGACGTTTTCTGAAAAAAATTTAATCCGCCCAGTCTCGTGGGGGTACACGACCGAAAATAGTGGGGGGGACATTTGATATTGTGTCCCCCCCTTTCGAAATGGTGGGGGGGACGCCACCCCCACGTCCCCCCCGGGATTTCCGCCCATGCCGTCAACCCGAATTATATCCATCCAGCTTGCATTCGTTGAAGAGATAGTCCACCCTGAAATTAAGTTGTTTTCAATAAAAGCAGATACATGAAAGAAACATTAGTGAAGGTTTGGTGAAAATCCATCAAAGGCTAAGAAAGTTATCATGAACTTATTTTGTGATGTCTCATACGTTGTGTACAATTTTTTTTTGAAAATGTCAATTTTCTTAAAATGATATGTATTAGAAATTTTTTTTTATACACAAGCCTCTTTGAAAAAAATTATTCTTTTATCAAAAACAGAAAAAGAGCAATTTATGGAATCGTTACAGCGCACTACATATGGGAGATTACCTCGCACATGACGCAAATAGTAATTTTTCCAGGCATTTGAGGATGAAAATTCACTTAGATATAACAGATTTTGGCAATACTTGAGTGTTTGGGTAGGAGGGTTGAGCCATACCAGTCGACTGTGCGCAGTCAAATGTCTCTTGTTAATTTTTTTTTATGGGCGGACGGAAGGGTTGTAGAACTTGTCATTAATCAAAATGTACCACGAAATTCAAACTTCAATAAAAATTGGCGGCGTCATGAAATCTCCCTCCGCAAATGGATTTTGTCCCATTTGTCGAATAACCTTCATTTTTGTTTGAGGGCTGTGTCTGAGATTGTTGATCTAGCATGGTCAAGTTTTGGTCTGGAGGACTCGTGTCTTGAAATCTTTAGTCCTTGCGCAGGCCATAGGCCTTATCTTGTTTTGTGTGCAATGTCCATGTTGGTCCTTCGTGTCACGGAACCACTCAATGCATTCACCTCTGTGCCATGGTGTCTACAAGGAAACAGATGTTTTCTTAAAGGGCATATACTGTACTGGGAAGACAAAAGAGCCTTCAAAAGGTGATGTGAGCAATCTTCTTGCCAATGGTCTTAAATTCATGTATTGTCTATTTTAGAAGCTTCCTGAAAGTTATTTGCCCTCAAATGATCCACATTTGGAGTAATTTAAAATGAAATCACAGATCCTCAAAATGTTCGGGCCGTACATTTGAGGATTTCTGATTTCATCACTAATTACTCCAAATGTGGATCATTTGAGGGCAAATAATTTTCAGCCAGTTTCTTAAATGGACAATACAGGTACATGAATTTAAGACCATTGGCAAGAAGATTGCTCACAATCACCCTTTTGAAGGCTTTTTTGTCTTCCCAGTACAGTATATGCCCTTTAAGAGAGAGAGAGGGGTGCTAATTTGTCATAATCTCATCTTAAGAGTTAAGTAAGTAGAGCAGCATGGCTCAGTTGGTAGCAAGTTCATCTCTCTTAGGCACAGCCCTGGGTTTGAATCCCACACAAAAAAACATAATTTTTTTTTTCTCCTTGCCCTTTTCTTTTTCAGAGTATACTAGCCCCAGCAAATATATTTCATTTTTTTTTACCCTGTCGCCAGCATCATGATTGAACTAGTTCGGAGAGACAAACCATCTTTTCAAATTGTTTTCCGCCAATTATTTTTTTTCATTTATGCCAGCTACATTATTCTACTGGTAGTGAGTGGGTGAGAAGCGAATCGCCTTATCGACTTTTAATCCACCAATGACTTCCTTCCCTAGCAGTCGCGATCTCACTTACTCAGGGTTCGCAATCATGTTTCGTGGAAGCTTGGTGTTATTTTAGCTCTGATCCATTCAGAAAAAGACAAACAACCAGCCCCGCTCATGCTAGAATAGTTTCCAGGCATGCGGACATTTCTAATTTAAAAAAGAGAGTACTCACAAGACTAGTTGCTCTTTCATTATTTTCTCTTATTCTGGTTTAGGCGAGCGTGGAAAGGTATTGAGAATGATAAGCCTACTGCCGTCAGACTCGTTTATTGAATATTGTAGTTTGGAATTAAAATACCCAACAGCCTGGAACCCAGTCTATGCTCATGTTCCAAAGCGGCCAACAACCTGCAGTCACTTCACATTTAAACTGAATTGTTCTTGGCATACCACTGCCCTACTTAGACAAAAGGAACCAAGTGACAAATCACTCAAATTTGGTTTAGTGGTACTTGTAGATACTTACTCAGCATTCCCTACATACTGACAAAATCAGGAGAAGAAATGTTTATCTTGATGGGAGATGTTTCAACCATAACATGATGTGGTGTTGCACTGATGCCAATGCAAATGACAGACACATTTTGCTCATTTACAAGAAAAGTCTATTTTGTCAGTCGCTTCCTTTTGTCAAAGTATGACATACCACCTTAAACCTGTCAGTGCCAGCCAAAGAGCTGCTATATATGATATACACTACAGCTCAAAGGAATTGGCATCGGGTAAAGGAAAAGGGAAGAAAGGGAAGGAGCCGCAATTTTGAACAGCGGGATATTTTGTCCAGTTCAGCTTGAAACATGATGCTTTTTGAGCTAATGCATCATGTTTCATGCTGAACAGGACAAAATATACCACGGTTCTAAACTCCGGCTCCTTCTCTTTCTTCCCTTTCCCTTTACCCAGGGAGTTGGGAGTACTATCAACCCCTGCTTTACCCGATGCCAATTCCTTTGAGCTGTAGTGTACATGCACTTCAGATGGAGAAATGAATTGCTGAGGTTAAGAGTGCATCGGAATTTGATTGTCATGGAGGGGTGTGTCTTTTGGCTAATTGCTTCAACATATGTTTAATGACCTTAATATGACACATCGCTGGATGTATGATGTCCCCTTATGCCATCACGCTTGATGTCTTTAGGCATAATTCTTATGCATCCACTATGAGAATTATCCAAAATGGCCCAAATGTTAAATTTTCCCCAAATTCTTGTTGTTGTTTTTTCAGTGGTCCACTTTCAACCAAACATGTTCTCTTGGCATAGAAGATTATCAGTTTAAACCGGATGAAGCTAATATAAAGGCTAAGCATATTCATTTGTCTGTGTTGCAATTGAATTGCTGTAGTTAGTTCTGCCCTCTGTATATATGTTAGGTTGGATCCATTCGTATGCCAAGTGAGTGAGCATGTACAATATTACTTGCAGAGAGTGTGAGTATGAAGCAATCAGTTGACAGTGAAGGAAATCCTGATCATGAGTTGCATTCAATAATGATAGAAAAAAACAGACCTGGATAAGAAATAGTTAGAAGAGTCAACAGAAATGCTAACTTCAGAGATCAACTCTATGTGAGATTTTGAATTTGAATTTGTTGTTCAGTCATAGAAAAAAAAAAATCCATGTTCAAACCGTTATGAGTCGCTAAGCAGTGGGGGTGGGGGGGGGGGGGAGGGTAGTGGTGGGATTTAATTTTTTTGTGAGCCAGCTCGGGACGTACTTACAGGTACGTGAGCATGCATAGATGGCGACTAAATATGTGATCGTGAGTTAAAAAGTACAGCTCGATTTCGAGATCAGTACAGGGTAGTTGAACAATATTTTTTTCTGTGTCTGGCAGGCTGTAAATGCATGAGAAAATGGTTGCTGGGCAGGTGAGAGTGAGAGTAACCCCTAATATGTCAGTCTCATGACGCCTAGTGTGAGAAACTTGGCATGTCTCAGTCAACCCAGAGTGTGGGAAAGAACCTGTCCGGAAGGGTCAGCTAATTTCCATGTCAGAAACATGTGTGCAGTGAGATTCAGGATTGTGACAGCTCTATACACTACAGCTCAAAAGAATTGGCATAGGGAAAGGGAAAGGGAAGAGAGGGAAGGAGCCGCAGTTTTAAACCGCGGTATATTTTGTCCAGTTCAGCATGAAACACAATGCTTTTCAAGCTAATGCATCACGTTTCATGCTGAACTGGACAAAATATACCGCGGTTTAAAACTGCAGCTCCTTCCCTTTCTTCCCATTCCCTTTCCCTATGCCAATTCCTTTGAGCTGTAGTGTATGATACTATAGCCTGACTGTAAGGCTTTTGGACATTTCTATTCCAAACTGAAACATAGAGTCTAGTAATATAAGACTAGTCACTTAATCATTCTCCCCTTTTCTAAGTCTAGGATCCCAATACCAGAGAAGAAATCAAATCTAGACCAAGTGCCTTTACAGTCTTGTACAGATTATGTATGGCGAAATGATTGCAGATTTCCTACATATTCTGACGTTGCGTCACATATCACTTGAAACTGAAAACGCTCCTTATATGGAGTGTTTTGCAGTATTACAGGAAGGGTTGTTACAATACACCTCCCTTCCTTAGGTTGTTTTGACAAAATCTTCCTCAAGTAATATGTTCTATGGCACTCTTAAGTTTAAAGCACTTTCCTGTAATCAAAATCACTCGAGCTGAATGTACCACTCTGGAAACAAATGATGGTCCGTTTTCATTTTTTACAAAATGTATTTAGTTCAATTATGTTTTTCAGAGCTCTTTTTGGTACATTAATGTTTTATATGCACAAACAAGTCATGTTTCTGTGCAAAGTTTGTATGAGTTATTGACAGCTGTAAGACATCAGATGTGTTTCAGAAATCAATTAAACTGTTGTGATAAGTGAGAAGAAACTCATGATTTGTTTTGTAAAAGAAAAAGACAAACATGAGGAAAAAGGTGACACATCCTGCTCTCTCAACCAGATAAGACTGAAATTCACATTGATGAATGACAGCTTTTCCCCAAAAATATAATGAAACAATGTTCAAGGAATGGCGATCAATTGGATTATGGCAAAAACTGTGTTAGAAAGACTTTTAAAGGGGGAAAAGAAATGTGGTCGGTATAAGCAGGTGGCCCTTTTGAGCAAGTTACTTGAAACAGGTTTCAATAAGAACTGTTGCTGAAGGGAAACAAAAAATGTGGTCTTTAAAGACAGGTTTCACTGTGCCATTGATAACTGTCATATTGATTTAGTAGTTTGATATCAATGATCATCCTACTAATTATCAAGTGATTGGTTCATCTCAACAGGCTTATTAACAAATGTGACAGTAGACTCAAACAGAATGATGTTGCAGGTAATATTCACAGCTTATAGAGGAATAGGCTCTAAAGTACAGGACATAGTACAGGAAATTAAATCAAAGAAATGGAGGTGGGCTGGTCATCTGGCCAGGAGGAAAGGTGATAGATGGACATATAAATTAACCATCTGGACCCCCAAATTTAACACCAGAAGAAGAGGCAGGCAAAGTAGGAGGTGGATTGGCGAGATTAGAGAATATGGTAGTGTGACATGGAAACGAACGCCACAGGATAGATCAAGATGGAAAAATGAGGAGGAGGCCTTCCTTCAGCAGTGGAGAGAAATAGGCTAAATAGAATAGAGGAATATATGACACAAAGTTCAGTCAAGAAGCTTTCTTAAAAAGGAATTTCAATTTCACAATTACTTGTTGCTGTGCTATCAGTGGTAAAAGTCACATTCTTGATCTTGTCAAAGAATGAAAAACAAACAATTTATAATTTCCAGTCAAATTCTGATTCCGTCAAATGACTTGATAAGAGTCCTAATAAACAAGGTGGCCTTGCCTGAATGACCATTTAAGTGGGTAATTAACGCTGTTCGACACCACATTGTTTACAGCCAGGAAGTCATTTCTTGACCGCCATCTAGGCATGCATTGCATCCATCTGATAAAAGACCAAGAGGAAATGAGAACGATTCTTTTCCGTTCTCGAAAACAAGATCCTTATTATGAAATCAATCAAGTTGGGGCATTTAGGAAAGCTTTAGAGATCTAAAAGCTAACAGCAGTTTACAGTGAAGTGGGCAAAATTACTATTTATGCTGGAGCTTACCCTAAAAATTATTGTTGAAAATTGAAAATTTGATTTTACAGTAACACAAGGGTTTGACTAATTTCTGTTGTTGTGTATATTCTTTATTCTAAAGCAGATGGAAGCATGTTGGAAAGAAATTAAACATAGATAAATGATCAGGACATGAGCTTCTGGGCCGTATGGCATCCGTGATGTTAACCCTCTCAGGACCAAGCACAATCAACCCCACATCAATAGCAACTCGGCTTCTGGCATATGGAACTGAGGGGGTTAAACTCTCATTATTGCGATCGATCCGAATTGATCGCAAATCCAATCCCTCGATGATGCAGCAATTGGCTTCATGTTTTATGACTTCACAAAGGTGAAAACTGGAAGCTCCTTTTAACACCTAGTGTTGAAATTTGATTCTTTCCCCTGCATACAATGAGCACTGAGCGTAATAATGAGAGGTGCCCTGCACAAGGTTGGGCACTTAAGTTTTATGAGACTTGCTATTATATAACCTATCAACCAGTGGTGAAATCTGATTCTTTGCTCCTTAGGTGCATCTTCATTAGCCCGATGTGGCGAAATAGCTAGCTAGTTCTGATCAGGATAGCCTAGCCAGATCACGAAATAGCCTATTATTTGCGTCTTCATTAGCCAGATCAGGCAAAATAGCTAGCTATTTGGTCGAGAAAATTTCACAAGAAATCTTGGGCTAGATGGAGCTAGCTAGAGCTAACTCGGAGCGTCTTTATTAGCCTGAAAATTTCTCAATCCCAGCCTGCATCATGTGAAGGGCGAGCTCACAACCGAAGCCATGCAGTCGTGTGCATCCAGAGTTTCGAGCTTACGTATCCAGAGTTTCAAGCGAATGAAGATGCGATTGCAACTTCAGGCTAGTTCACCGGATCCTTAAACTAGCTCGCCATTTTGTCTGATCGGGCTAATGAAGATGCACCTCTTGTGTCAAATTGGCTACCTGTACATGGCCATTACGAGAGTATGATTTTTAAATCTGATATGCCATGCGTTTCATTACACTACTACGCTGGCATAAGATGGTATTTTGTAGGGTAATAACTAAAGTGTGGTGCAATATGTAGTAGATTATGCCTTTTTCTGTTTTATACATCTATATTTTTACATGCTAATTTATGAAGGAAGGTATGAATTTGATATGCAATGAATATCATGACTCAGACATGCGTGCATGTGATGGCATTTTGTTGCATATTCGACCATAGTGCACTACAATCTGTAATAAATCATGTATTTTGTTCTGTTGTTTGAATGTACATCTGTATTTTTTTTTTGGTGGTGATTTCAGGTTCTTTATGACTGGGTATCTGCCATTGGGATTTGAGTTTGCAGCAGAATTGACCTTCCCAGAACCAGAGGGAACCTCCTCAGGACTGCTGAATGCTTCAGCTCAGGTAAAGACGTAGAGGAGAAGGGGTAGATAGGGGTAAGGGGGAGGGGAAGAAGTCGAGGAGGGAGGGATGGTTAGACATGGAAGAGGGCTTTGAAGTGGAGGAGGAGTATATGAGGAGGTGGTAAACAAGAATATGGGAAAGAACTCACTCAGAAGAGGCGGAAGAGGTGGAAGAGGGGAGGGGTAAATGAGGAAGGAGGGGTTAGAAGTGGAGGAGGAGGAGGAGGGATGAAGAGGAGGACGATGAGTAGAATTAGGGGGTGTGCAACAAGATGGATGAAGAGGAAGGGTAGTGAGGAGAGGAAGAGAAGGGAAAGAATGATAAGGAGACATGTAGACAAAGAACAAAAGGGTGAATTGTGTGATGATGATGATGATGATGATGATGATGATGATGATGATGATAATGATGATAATGCTGCTGCTGCTGCTGATGATGATGATAATGATGATGATGATGATGATGATGATGATAATGATGATAATGATGATAATGCTGCTGCTGCTGCTGATGATGATGATGATGATGATGAGGATGATGATGATGATGATGATGATGATGATAATGATGATGATGATGATGATGATAATGATGATGATAATGATGATAATGCTGCTGCTGATGATAATGATGATGATGATGATGATGATAATGATGATGATGATAATGATGATGAGGATGATGATGATGATGATGATGATGATAATGATGATGATAATGATAATGATGATGATGATGATGATGATGATAATGCTGCTGCTGATGATAATGATGATGATGATGATGATGATAATGATGATGATGATAATGATGATGAGGGTGATGATGATAATGATGATGATGATGATGATGATGATGATGATGATGATGGTGATGGTGATGATGATGATGATAATGATGATGATAATGATGATGATGATGATGATGATGATGATGATAATGATAATGATAATGATAATGATGATGATGATAATGATGATGATGATGATGATAATGATGATGATGATAATGATAATGATAATGATGATAATGATGATGATGATGATGATGATGATAATAATGATGATGATGATAATGATGATGATGATAATGATAATGATAATGATAATGATGAGGAAGAGGAGGGGACACTTTGGAATGTGGTCAAGCAAATCATAGATTCCATACATCAAACAATTAGCAACACATTAAAAAAGCACCACCAAACACATCCCTTTTCAAATACCATTTCACTCTCTCTAGAAAAAAACCAAGCCCTCTGCCTACCAGGCAATCTCGAGTGTAAAGGGACACACTTTATTTGCACCTGCATGTGGCTTCAAATAGATCTCCCTGGGCAATTTTTCTCCGACCGTTGCCTGGTTACAGCCATTGTCTGCTTGTTGTCCCAAATTTTGCACGTTGTAATAGGTCACTCTAATTGATCCCCACCCTCATTCCTGAGGCAATTTGGCAAGGAGCAGGTGTTTGTCTATAGCGCAGTGTCGATATTTCTCAAGGACGCTCTGAATGTCAGCCCGGAATATCTTTGGGAGTGTTTGATTGTAGCACAATAAGATGGGATTGCATACAATATTAGCATGTATTAGCGTGAATTATGCCAACTTTTTGACATTTGAACTAGATATTCATGCTTTTATTGTTAACAAGATGAGAAGAATGGTGTTGATGAAAAAAAGGCCATAATAAAAATAGCTACACTTCTACAGTGAGTACTAGTTGCAATGATTATAGTACTATTATTAGTAAACACCCATGTTAAAAAATGTATCATTTTTTTCATTGTTATCATTATTACTGTGGTTCTGTTTTCCTTCTTTTTATCTGCAGTCGTTTGGCATCGCATTCACACTGCTGATGGGCGTGTTGGTGAACCAGGTCAGCTCTCTGGCTGGAAACATATTCCTGTGCGGGGCGCTGGTCGTGGGAACCATTGTGACGGGTAAATCCCCTACCTTCCCCCCCCCCCCCCCTCCTCCACTCTATGATATAGTGACAAGTGCATGAAAAATGTACAAAATGTATGCGCAGTAGCTGCCTTCTTAATTCTGGGCCATGCTGTATATATAGTTTTCAATTATTTTAACCTACTCTCAATAGTAACTACCATGGCAACAGCCAATGAGCTCTCATTATTGCACTTGCTGTCTTGGTAGTTACCATTGATAGTAAGTTACACTAATTGAAAACCTATACGCAACATGGCCCAGACAAGCGCACTGGCAATGTACATGTACAGCAAGGAATCTTACATTTCAATTAGGGTGTAAAGTTTGGTGTCTGAATAGAAATGATTGCTTATAGATCATGATGATAAAAGAAGAGTTTGTGACTTAACTTGACGATAAGCAGGGGGTAATCAGATTATGTTACTATGTGTTGCTTTTACATTTTAGCACATGTAATGCATGCTCTTCCTGTGAAGAGCATGCCCAATATGGCATGAACTTAGAAACGAGGAGAATGATACAGTGACTAGTCTTAGAATATTAGGGTGTTTGTTTGTCAGTTAGGATCAGAAATGTCTAACAGTCTTAAAGCCAGGCTACCATGGCCCTGAAAAAAAACAAACATTGCTTCTCTAGTCGACGTGTTTCCAAATTTCAACAGTTTTCCCCAACGAGGGGAAATTCAAACTCAAAGCTTTTTACTGTAAATGGCAGTCCGGCAAAGCAATCGTACCAATTTCTTCAAGAGTATTTTTATGCTTCTGGATTTCTGAAAAGAAATATTTGGACCATGGGTCGAAGCAAGTTTCAGGCCTTTGTTTTTTAATTCTGTGATCCACAAATGGGAAGTACTTACACCATCGCTAGGTGTATTCATTCTAAGCCATAAATAACATGGTTTCCAAGTGCAGAATTTGAGTTCTAAGAACATGGGATGAGACACTAAACCTTGTTACATGTATTTATTAGGTGTACAGATGAGCATGCATGTCTTTAGTATGACAAGAAAGAAAACCTCTAATCGCAGGAATGTCGAGAAGAGTTTACTTGGCTACAAGTAGTGACCTTTACCATTCGAAGTGGACAATTACTGAAGGAGCTTATATGTAAATGTTTATGTCAAGTGCAGTTACTAACAACATAGCATTTCCTTCACACCCTTCGTTATCACTTTGTGCAACTTCTAAGATAAGTAGATTGTAACTGGGACAATGGCTTGTAGGGTTATCGGCTTAAAAGAGATTACGGAAGCTGACTGAACAATCCTTGACAAACATGAATGACACGTTAGGTGCCATAAACAGGTAATACCTAAGATGGTGTGTTTGGCTTTTGGAAACACACACAATAGAAGAAATTTGGGAGTTTATGGTGTAAAAATTCAAGAACTAGTATATTGGCATATAATTACTGCAAGAATGATTATCAACTCTCCTTAAAATATGTCTTTTTCAAGATTTTTAAAAGAAGTTGACTTTGATAATACCGCTAAGTATTTTTTCACAAAATGAATTCTTTGGAGTCCAATTTTTTTCGTGGGGAGAGGTTGGCGTCTATGTCAATCTTCCCTCACCAAAGAAGGGTTAACAAACTCATTGAAATGAAAAGGAAGATGACTTTCAGGTCTCTCCTCCATTATTCTTGACTTAATGACTTTATTGCTTTTCTGCTTTGCTTGTAGCGTTCATCCGATCGGAGCTGAGGAGGCAAAATGCTGAGAAGGCGCAGGTAATTACTTCCAGAATTTACGACCTAATCATTTCCTTTATAACTCCTGTTATGACATGTATTGTTTACTAATGGGGTTCTTCCTTAACATGATGCCCTGATAGTCAAAGATTGGAAGAAACACCAGTAATATAAACAAAACGGTTATTATCTTAGATTTTATTTTTGTGACAAATTTAATGTGGGCGAGTGTGACAGGGTATCATAGTTGATTGTAATGGTTGTAGCTTCATCCAAGCTATGGGAGTAAGTTGTGTTTGCATATCATGTCTTTAAGATCCACTACATGTATGTTAAAGTTGATATAGTTTCACACTGGCAAGAATTTCCGTAGCCCCATACTATAAGAGGGGCTAAGGGGGGGCCTTAGCCCCACCTATAGTATGGGGCTAAGCTTAGACCACTTTCTGTTCACATTGGTTTTTACCAAAGTGGGCTAGCCCCACCAGTAATCCGGGATTATTTGGCCCTGCAAAAAGGCAGGGCTAACCCTGCCATTGCAGGGCCAAGCCAAATAGTCCGGGGCTAAGAGCACCAGTGAGAACAGAAGCGGAAAATAGTATGGGGCTAAGGAAATGTGGTGTCAGCTCACAAGGCTGAGATGCCGTGACCAATCAGATAATGTCCGACGGGCGAGTGACCTAGATGCGGGGTGGTAAAAAGCACATGTGCAAGACATACACTCATAGATACTTGTAAGCTGTCAGGAAAGTCCGGGGCTAACGATTTCGAGTGGGAACAGCATGGATCTCCTTAGTCTGGTTTAAGAAATAGTACTGGGCTAAGAAATGTTAGTGTGAAAAGCTTAAAAAATAGTCCGGGGGTAAGGATAGTATGGGGCTAAGAAAACCCAATGAGAAAAGGGTATTAGTTGCATCATACTACACCAGGGCTATATTGCGTATAGGTTTTCAATTATTGGTGTAGACCATAACGAGCAGCTGTCTTCGGTCTTTAGGCTACAAGAATCAGAAGGTTTTCGGATAACCATTCAAAACCTCCTCAAAATCTCTGGATCACCATAATTCCACTTGTATTCAGTTTCTAGTTCTATTATTGAGAGTGAAGCTGTTATGTATCATTCTCTGCCATTTTCCATGGGTTTTACAAAATGTTTTATTTTGACCTGCAAAAGGGATGCCCTGTCTTTATGTTCAAAGGTAAAAATTCAAGCAAATTTCATGTGCAAATGTGCAAACTTTCACGCTAAGCTTTTGATTGTTCCTTATCATTGTACCATACCATAATTATTCAGTTTGGGAATGTATTTTTGTGCCTTACGGACTCACAGAAAAACTGCCATGCAGTGTTTTAAGCTTGATGACAGAAAAAAGAATGAACAGACACAATGCTTGCTTCATGAAGAGATCTACATGCAGATTCTCTGTGCTTGATCAACTGGATGGACCTATGGTTAGATAAAATGACTGAAACCTGCAACATACATGTACCTTCATTTTAATGCACATATACCAGTCACAGGGACTGAACCGATTTCACTCCTTGAAATGTGATAAGTCAAAAATCTGGGATGTGTCGTTCCATATTGATTGTCAGCTGTGCCACTGCCTGATGATTGTAACCATGACAACAACGGGTGAAATGTTAGGAGCTCAGTGGCTGTTCCCATGGTACTGTTTCCATGGTAGTAACAAATGTGATGTATAGTCACTAGAAATCCATATAAACACGGCCTGCTTGTCTCATTTTGTTACAGATCAATATGATGTACATTTATCGTAAAGGTTGTGTATCCATATTGCTAGTAATTTTGATGCCTCCGTCATGAGGTGGCAGTGGCATTATTTTTTTTTCTTTTATCGCACAGTTGGATGATAAAGGCACAGAGGTAGACCTGGGCCCAATTGCATAAAACTTGCCATTAATGGTAACTCTGCCATTGATTGGAACTACCATGTTAACATCACTTGATAACCAATCAAACTCAAGGCTTCCGTAGAGGTTGCCATTGGTAGTAAAGTTATTATCGATGGTAAATTTTATGCAACAGGGCTCAGCTTTGTCATAGCAGGATAAAAACAATGCGATTCAAATTGAAGCAACATTGTATGATAAAACTTTTTGTCTTTTTCTTCTCTTGCACAGTTTGAGGAACAACTGGATGACACATACACAGAAGCAGAACTGCTTTGCAGGGGAAAAGAGAACGGGATTCAACTGGGACAGCATTGCATGATAAAAACTTAAATCTTTCTCTTTTCTTGCATAGTTTAAAGAACAGTTAGATGACAAGGGCACAGAAGCAGACCTGCTTTGTCATGGCAGGATAAAAAGAAAAGGATTCAAATTGAAAAGTATTGTATGAGATAACTTGTATCTTTTTCTTTTCATGCACAGTTTGAGGAACAGTTGGATGACAAGGGCACGGAAGCAGACCTGCTCCGTCACGCAAGGATAAGCAGCGTCCGCTTTGAAGGAATGGATGACGAAGCCACGGCGGGAATCCAAGAGGAAAAGGGAACGGGAGCCGAGGGCGATGATGATGATGATAAGGGACTCCAAATGAAGCACCCCATCCCAGAGTAGGATCCAGTGTTTTGATGGGCGTTGTCGTGGTCATCGTCACGCCAACCCCCTTACATAGGCAGCAATATGTCCTCCAATCATCTGGATCTGTCAAGGATAGAGGATGAGCAACATGTGTCATTGATAATAATGAAGGTGTTACTATTTTCATCACCTGTGGTGACGAAGGCAAGAATAAAACTGCCAGCAATATTTCTTTGATCATATGTTCCTGACAAGGAAAGAGCAAAAGTTATGTGTTTTCAACAGGTGCTCTTTAGGTGTTCGAACAGTGTTGAATATGATCGCGTGGCAGTTTTTCAAAGGAAACAAAAGAAATTTAGTGTCGCGTTTTTCTTGTCCCCCTTCGGTTAATGACATTAATACTTCCATGAGCATAACATGTATCAGCAAACACAAATAAACCATTTTTTCAAGTAAAATATCTCCACTGCACGCAAATGCACACAAACACCGTTAATGATATTACACAGCTTAATATATCATTTTGAGAATGGTTGAATCCCACAAATGCACAAGATGTCGGGAAGTGAAGAAATTAGTCAATTTTGTAAGTAATACAAATATCTTATTTGTCCGACTTTTTTTGTAATGATTCCTCATTACTTTTCAAAACAGAAGCAAAGTAAAGTATCTGTCATAATCTGCCCTTAACTTCCTTATAGTTTTCAAACAAATTTGTCAAAAACAAAGCTTCTAGAGACAAATAGGCAATTAAATAAGTTTCTTTTCAAGTTGAAAACAGCTAAACGTCTACCTTGCGCATGGTACATTAAAGCATTGTCATGATTATGGAATGCTTTTGACATTCATGAGAGTACGCTTTAGAACCCATACAGACGTTTGAAAACAATTATGCTTGAGTTTCTTCTCCTTCCTAACATCTCCCTGGTATAATAGTGCAGGTGGCACAAAAAAAAAAAAATCTTAATTTTACCCAAGGCCATTGGATGAACTCTGATGAGTTAGGGATTAATGTATATGAATATGCATATGCGTTTTGACCAAAAAACATCAACTGGCGATTAATGATTGTTGGAATTTCTGGGAAGTTGTGTCATGAGATGAACACATATTCTTGAGATGCTCAAATTCAGGGAATTTGGATTGTATAAGAATATGAAGACAATAAAATAAGTCATGTGTTTCATGTGTATCATTAATTTGTATTTTGTATATATGTAATAATTGCAGGGAGAACTTAAGTATGATTGATCTGAAAATGGGTACAAAGTGTTAAAATTGTGTACATACAAAGGTGCATGAGCACTAGTGATGGCTATATCAGAAGTTCAGGCACAAATTACAAAATGACAAGGTAAATATATTCAGATAAAGATGCAGTTTTGTGGGCAAAAGCACAAAGTTTTATATGCTGTGAATATGATAAACACGGTGGAAAGAACCATACATTAATGTTTTTATGAGAGAGGATGAGAAAGAGAACAAAGATCACAATGTGTGAGAAACTTGCAGAGAGAGAGAGAGAGAGAGGGAGAGAGAGAGAGAGAGGAAATTGGAGTAGAGAATATTCATTCATATGTATGTATACATATGGGTGTATGATTGTTTTCATGTTTGCATGCCAACTTGTACATGCAGATAAAGAGTTAGATAATGTATTTCTTAATAATTTTTACCTCACTTTATAGCAAACTGTAACTCTTCTTCCAAGTACTGACTATTTTACCGCCACAATTTCATTCTTCTTTAATTGGTAAACTTCTTTTTGTTTTTGTGCCTTGAACAATGCAAACTTGATATATCATTTGCCTATTGAAAAAAAGTTGTCTGTAGATCAATTATGGTGTGTAATGTGACTACTGTTGTGTAGAGCTATTCCAGTTGTTGTGAGTTTGCTTTGTGAAAGTCTACTCTCACTAAAATGTTGAGAATGAAAACAGTATGGAATGATGAAATCTTTTTTTTTTTAAAGAAAGACAAGCTCTGTTGTTTTAAGCTCTTTTTCAAAGTTAAAACTGGCTCCTAATGTTTGCTACAAATGGTTCTATTATATCTTTTTAAAGAAATGCAAGGACTTGAACTTTTACTGTCCGTCCTGTTAAACTTGGCTTAACTTTCAGTTATCTGAGCTTTAACTTAATTTATGGACTTGGTTTACCATAAGTATGCAGTAACAAATATTTATACCTCATAATTGTGCATCATGAAGCTTTAAGTATGCATTAACCCTAATACTCCCGGGGTATTTCAAAGCTTGTTATTACGGGGGGGGGGGGGGGGCCATTATATGCCCCCCCGAGATCTCGGCCATGGGTCGCCCGATTGCCTCAAAATTTTGCATAAGGGTAAAGAATTATGTAATCTACAAAGTTGTATAGCGTAATTTACAAAAGTCCTTTTATTTTTTTTTTAACTAATTAATTTATGCTAATTTATGCGAGAAATCATAGATTTTGGTATTTCTCACTAAATAAAGCCTCAGGAATAGCAATTTTTGGTACAAATGTCTTTCATAACTCCCTCATCAATTCTTGAAAGAAAAAGATAGGTTGCAGTAATTATTTCTTATGTATTTTATTGTTTTGCAATTTCCTTATGTATTTCTTTGTTTTTCGTCAAGCGTTTTTTTGCTATTTGACAAAATTACAACCACATTTCATTTTATATTGCTCAAAAATATTTGAAACAATGATAACACTTCTTAGAAAAGTATTTACATAAATTGGAAAAGCTCCTGATTTTATCCATAGGATTATACACAGTCATATAGAGAAATAGCGAAATTTCAGCGACATGTGTTCGGTAAACGTAATCTGACACCCGCACGGTAGGTCCGATCGCCATAAATTTGGTATCAAAATGTGCGGGAAGGATCAGAGAAAAAAGTCAAGAAATTTTGTTTCGAAATATTGAGGCGTTAGGAAGTACCGACAAAACTTTGACAGGGGGGGGGGGGGCCATAATGGCCCCCCCCCCCCCCCCCGGGAGTATTAGGGTTAAAGAATATTGACATGTATACCTCCAAATTGTACACCATCAACATCTTTGTAAAGGCAAATTGATTTGTAGCTTATCAAGTCATTATACTTCAATTGCTGTTATGAAAGTGGATCTGCTCTGAGGTGCCAGTCCATATCGACAAATGTTAGTATGGACCTGTTACCATGGTAACTCACAAAACATATTTTAATGCACCGAAGCTGAAAGGTCAAATGTCACAATGTCCTGCCTCTTGAGGTATCCCACATTGCATTGGAGATTTATGGACAAAAATGGTAAACTGCTTCTTTCAAACTCCTTTCCCCTGAAGTTTTTTTTTTAATAAATTATATGTTGTGATCTTTTTATATATCTTTTTATATAACAAATGTGATTACATGTTTCTTGTGAAGAAAAGATTGTGTCATGCATATTGATGTGGCGATGGAAATGCTTATTTTGTAGGGAGATATATTATATATATATACATATATATTGAAGTCATGGAGTCGTTATCTACCTACTATAAAATCGTTGGTAAGTAGCGGAAGGGACATGGGAGCCAGTTTTAGGGTGACACATTGCTATTTATAGGAGTTGCTGTCCAGATGGATGGTAAAATTTATATATTTATGTTGATATCAATAGTAAAATCATGTGAGTAGAAGAATAAAGGACAATGTGAAAATATAGAACAAGTCAGAGTTAAAAAAGGGTGGTGGTTGTCGGTTAGTTAAGTGATGTGACATTTTATTGGGCCCAATGAAATATGATGGGACCCAGTGAGACCAGGGCCCCGTAACAGAAAGGTTTGCGATCAATCGCAAAAAGGCAATGGCCAGTCAACATCATTGTTGCGTGCGCTTCTTGTTCAAAAGACTGACAATAACCAATCAGGATTTGTCTTTCAAATTTTCGATTGATTGCAAACCTTTATGTTACGGGGCCCAGGTGCGATGGAATAATGTTAGTCTCTGAGACTAAAAATTTATGTAACTCCTGGTAGAACACAAAGTGTATATGAAGCTAGAATCAATGAAATTTGAAATGAAATTCAAATTGTTTAACACTGTAACGCTTGTCTTTTGTTCTGCCCCCCCCCCTCAACTATCATAGATATTTCCCTATCCTGAATCTTAGCCTATATATTTATACATATATGGATTCTTTGACATTGTATATTCTGATATTTTAATGATTGTGAAACTGAGGTATATTAGCAATTTTATGACATATTTTTAGAGGAAAAATATTTTTAAGAACATTTGACTACCTGCGAAAGTAGTGTGTGTGTGTGTGTGTGTGTGTGTGTGTGTGTTTGTGTGTGTGTGTGTGTGTGTGTGTATGTGTGTGTGTGTGCATACTGGTATACAAAAATATAGGACGGTAATTATTGAGTAATTACTGGAAAGAAGTTGTGGTTCATCATTTGATGGAGAAATGTTACATTATTGTATTTGTTAATTGTGTGTGCTGAATCATGTAAATATTCATGTGTTTATGCATTTTATGTGAATGAACTTGAAACTTGAAAATATGATTATACAAAGCACTGGTAGATGGCTCTATCATTTCCTTGTTTCACACATGGGTTACCAATTACAATGTGTAACATACTTCTTGTATATGCATGTCAGCCTATATACTGGCGCCAATATCAATTCAATTCTTTATTCATTAAACAAACAAAATAAACCAATTTTCATGAGCAATGAATTTGATGTATAACCAGAAATCTGATAGTTTGTAAGATGTACACAGAAATGTGTACTTCTCTAATTCTTCTTCAGCTGTTGTCGATCCACTGCTGGATGAAGGCCTCAGCATGGTCTCTCCACTTATCTCTTTCCCTCGCATATTTATACCAGTTGGCATCATGCCAGAATTGCCCTATTTCATCTCTCCATCTCTTTCTTTGTCTGCCTCTGTTTCTTTTTCCGTCAAGAGGTGTCCATTCAGTAATTTTTGTACTCCATCTTCCATCTCTCCTTCTGGAGACATGGCCAGCCCATTTCCATTTACGTTGTTTGATTACTTTCATTATGTCCCTGACCTTGGTCTGCTCTCTTATCCATTTATTGGTTTTGCGATCTTTGTAAGTGATGTTGAGCATACTTCGCTCCATGTTATGTTGTGCGGCGGCTAACTTTCTCTCCATTTTAGTTGTTAGAGACCATGTTTCTGATGCATATGTCATTGACTTCTCTAATAGTTCTCCTTCTCTAATAGTTTTCCTTTTATTACAATCAACGTATCATAGGGGTTTAATTCACCTGTAACATGTTGCAGACTTGTGGTATGACAAGGCACATAATTTATGTTACACCAATCTCTTGTTGGATGGTATGCAAATCAACATGTACATACCAGATGAATCATGACTGTGAATGCATGTCTTAAAGGCACCTATATTTGTATAACTCTGTGTGAATATTACATTTGGAATGGCTATATTTATAACAAAACATACAAACATTATGCTTTTACAATTTAAGAATCATGCATGCTTTTGAGATTATCTGATATGAAATGCATGCAAAAATCTTTATATTTGGTGTAACTTATATAACTTTTTGTTTGTTATACTTTGGAGTTTGTGGTTGGATTTTAGTAAAATGGGTGAAACTTGAGGCTTAGTTTTCCTATTTGGTTGTGATCCTTCCAGTGTGTATTATTGTATTCATACAGTGAAATGATGTGCATATACAACATAATATATCCAAATCTTGTTTCTAACAAACAAAATATTGGAAAATGTTCATGGCATACATGTAAAAATACACAGAAGGATTCTCATTTTGTGTAAATAATTTCACCTTACTTTTCTTATATAATATGATTTTCTCCTAAGCCCTATTAAAATATAATTATAAGCTGGTTATCTCAATAGGCCTAGTTAATATTGTAATAATAATCATTGTAATATTGCATATAGTTTTACAACAACACTCCAACTCTTTAGCTTTATCCTTGGTTGTTATAGCAATTATCTAATAAGTTGCATATAGATGTACAACTTTTATAATTATTCTAGCTACAATACTGACAGCTCATTGGCTATATCTTTGGTAGTTACACTCCAGTATTATGTAACATGCCCCTTTATCTTTCTTCAGTTGTACTGTGGAGTGTTCATGGTGCTTCGACACAGCTTGAAATTAAAGAAGAGTAGAAAGACAAAGGGTAATCCAATGTCTTGCTTCACAAAGTCTATGTCTATTCTGCTCTACTCTGCCAAAAGGAAGCAACTAACAAAAGAGACTTTTCTTGTGAATGAGCAAGATGTGTCTTTCACTTGCATTTGCATCAGTGCAAGCCCACATCATGTTAGATTGAATATCTCACAGCAAGATGAATATTTCTTGTCCAGATTTTAGCCGTATGTAGGGAATGCTGGGTACAATCTAGGAATACCAATAACCCAGATTTGAGTGATTTGTCACTTGCTTTCTTTTGTCAGAGAAGGGCAGTATTGTGTGCCTGGAGCCATGTGAGTGAGTACAAGGGGAAGTTCACCCTGAAGTTAAGTTGGTTTTCAATCAAATCAGAAACACGAAAGAAACAAATTAGTGAACGTTTGACTAAAACCCGTTGAAGGATTAAAAGGTTATGATCTTTTGACATTTCAGTTTTGTGACGTCACGTGCGAGGTGCTCTCCCATAATATTGTGTGCTGTATGATTCCATAAATTGCTCATTTCTTTTTTTGATGGAAGGATGTTTTTTCCCAGAGGTATGTGAATAAAACCAGTGTCTAATTATGTATTAAATGCAGAGCTTAAATGAAGCATATCGTGAGAAAATGGATATGAAAGAAAAAAAAACAGGACAGAACATTATGGGAGAGCATCTCGCACGTGACGTCACAAAATAAACACTTAAAAAATGAACTTACATCAACTTATCCTTTAACGGATTTTCATCAAACCTTCACTAATAGATTCGGGGTTGACTGTCCCTTTAACTCGCAGTGCGCCGTTGATGCATTGATGCAAGAAATATATATATACACACGTTCCATAAAGCTACAGATAACTGGCACGCAAAGTTTGATAAAGGAGAATGAACCCTGATGATAAGTTTAATCGGATAAAAGAAAAATCAGAGAAATTTATTCTCCAAACGGCATATAGGGAAAAGGTCTGATTTTTCTCAAGCATTTGGTCATTCTACATACCGCCTTTGAGGAAAAATCGCCCGATGATACACCGCTCAGTGACAATCCAGATTTGTTTCGAAATCGTGTCCACTTTCTCTCTCTCTCTCTCTCTCTCTCTCTCTCTCTCTCTCTCTCTCTCTCTCTCTCTCTCTCTCTCTCTCTTTCTCTCTCTCCCTCCCTCCCCCTCTCTCCCTTCCTCCCCCTCTCTCACTCCCTCCCCCTCTCTCACTCCCTCCCTCCCCCCTCTCTCTCTCCCACTCCCTCTCTCACTCCCTCCCCCTCTCTCACTCCCTCCCTCCCCCCTCTCTCTCTCCCACTCCCTCTCTCACTCCCTCTCCCTCTCTCTCTCTCCCTCCCTCCCCCCTCTCTCTCCCTCCCCCCCCCCCTCTCTCTCTCTGCCTGTCTTTCAGATGACTGACTATACGCTGTACATACACCGTACGTACGCTTCCCTTTCAAGTTATGTTAACGCTAATCAATAAACTTTAGGATATTGTAATACCATATTTTTTAATTGTCATAATCATCATTGTTAGACTTTGTTCTAGAACAACAACAAAAATCTGCGTAACTTGCTTACCGACTATTGTTTAATACCAGGAGTTATTTTCGAATAGTCGACATGTGCCATCGCTAGCTCTTATTAACCTTGTAGGCCAGACAGGATGCAGAGTTGTATGTACATGGTGTATTGATGGTGAAAGACTCTACAAATGGCATTTCAAGGCTAAACTGAATTATATTGTGTAATGATTAATATAATGATTTGTAAATATTTGATTGTTGTTTTTATAATAAAACGCAGTCCTCCCCTCCCCCCTCTATCCATTCATTCATTCGTTCTTATATCATGTTAATTCTACCGTCGGCAAGTTTGCAATGATGCTTACAGTAGCTCCAGAATTGCTCGCCTGTGCGTCTCGGTTTAATGACTGTTTTATGACAATAGATTTAATTAGATATGATACACAATGGACCTGTCATGGCGTATCGCTTGTTCTCAGAAGATTCCATTATGCAGAATTAGATCACCAGGTCAAGACAAATCGAGCGGAAGGAGGGGGGGGGGGGGGGGGGGGGTAAGAACTGAACTCGGCACGACGAGTAATTCATTCCTCCAGCAGTCGCGTTCATTGATATTAACTATTTTTACGCGTTTTGCTCTTCAATCTAGGGGCATCCGCCGCCAAACAGGCAAGGCCAATTTTGAATGCATTCAAAGGCATATACATGTATTTTGTATGCGCAGCGTATTTCAGAACCTCTTGATGTCTTCAAGTGCGTGTGCTTAATAAAACTGCGTCTTCTGATACGATTACATGAATTTCAAATTTTATTGTTTCTTCGTTTAAGTGATAAATGGGGACTACCATTGAAAGCATGTCAGAGAAATACCTCCATATCGCACATTGGCCAATCATATTTCCTAACAAATATTTTGTAGATCGTTTATTGAGTGTTTCACCTTCCATGGAAACAAACTCAATTTCGTGTCCGGGGGTGTCCGAAAAGTTATAGACCAAATTCTTCCTACAATTTTATAATTATTTTCCTTTGCTCACCCCCAAAACTCATTCACAGTTTGTGTATTAAGATTAGTCATGAACTCCCAGCGTAGACTGAACGGTTGACATATTTCTCAAACCAGATTTTATGTTGGTATTCAGGGGAAGGCATTGCCTAACTAGAAATACAGCGTATTGTTTAAAACACCTGAATATCTTAAATTTGTATGAGGCGGCGGTCACGTTTGCCGTTCGCTTTCATCTCCATTGCCTAATGGGAGTCATTACCTTTTTTCAATAGTATTTTATCCAGTTCTATTCAAATAATACAAAAAACACACCATTTAATCTCATATAATCACATACAAAAAAATAGAATTACAAAAAAAGAAACAATACACACATACACACATACACACACATATAGATACAACATTTCCGTTTCATAACATACATTAAATTCCACGACTATGAAGTATAAATCATTATCTCGCATACTGAATGATTATACAGAGAAATGTTTTAAGAAAGGCATTATTAAACATACTGTATGAATGGTTTTGTAACTCTATAAATTATAATGACTGTGATAACATAAGCATAATGTTATGAATATTAAATAGTCAATTCTGATATTAAAATATTATGAACACTTTACATTTAAAGGGCATACACTGTACTGGGAAGACAAAAAGCCTTCAAAAGGGTGATCGTGAGTAATCTTCTTACCAATGGTCTGAAATTCATGTATTGTCCATTTTAGAAACTTGCTGAAAGTTATTTGCCCTCAAACGATCCACATTTTCAACAATTAATTATTAAATCACAAATCCTCCAAATGTTCTGCCCGAACACTTGAGGATTTGTAATTTAACCGCTCATTTCTCCAAATGTGGATCATTTGAGGGCAAATAACTTTCAGCAAGTTTCTAAAATGGACATTACATGAAGTTAAGACCATTGGTAAGAAGATTACTCACGATCACCCTTTTTAAGGTTTTCTTTTTGTCTTCCCAGTACAGTATATGCCCTTTAATGAATACCACATATACATTACAGGGTAGAAATATAACTTTTGTGTCCAAATATTTATCATGGTTTACCGGTACTCCAACAAACAGAACAACAATATTATTGTTGATATTATTTGTGCTTCATACGCTGTCACAATTATGAGAAGAATATTGCATATTTCATTTTCCTTTCTGCGGTAGAGCTAATGTTATAGTGACCAATGATTAAATTGAATTTAATTTCTCAAACAAACAGATCAACAACATTACCTTTGATGTTTGAAGATTTGCATGGTGGTATGATCAGTCACGAGAGAGGTTTACGGTACATCATGTGTAAAGTCCTGGGAGGACTGAGATGAGAAAACGTGGAAAGAATTGAAGTCAACTCGACGTTTCGGGCAGATTGACTGTCCGTCTCCTGAATCTGCCCGAAACGTCGAATCTACCTCTCTACTCATCAGCTCTTCACGCTTTCTGGTTTAGTCCTTTTCAGGACTCGAACCTCACAAGCCATCGGCTCTCTGGTGATGCCTTATATTCATTGTTCATGAAAGTTGTTTATTCTTGTTTGTTAAATGTATAAAGAATTGAATTGAAAAATAAAGTAATATTGCCAGTACAAATATTAAAAAAGAATCGAGCGAATACTCTACTTTCAAATCTCCACCTTCTCGCCTTTCCATTTCACTTTCAATTCTATCCAAGTTTTCTCATCTCAGTCCTCCCAGGACTTTACAAATAGTGTACCATAAACCTCTCTCGTGATTAAACATTACCATTTAGTATTACTCGCGCTTTATACACTGTCTAAATTAATCTATGTAAACAAACTATAAGAAGAATATAGCATATTTGATTATTGTTTCTGCAATAAGCTAATGATATAGTGATCTATGATCAATTAATTTTGAAGTCGGAAAGGTTCTGAACAAAATCATAAAAAATTAAGGGTAGCGGTGGTAACGATTAAGGGCCTTAATCGTTAAGGTAAGTATAGACCTAGGCCCTGTTGCATAAAACGTTCCATTTATGGTAACTCTGCCATCAATGGCAACTACCATGGTAACACCGCTCGACAACCAATCAAGCTCAAGGTTTCCATAGAAGTTGCCATTGGTAGCAAAGTTACCATCAATGGTAAGTTTTATGCAACAGGGCCCTGTTCTGTCGTCATCACTGGGGTCCGGATCTCCCTTGAGGAATATATGGAATATCATTATGTTTTATATCACATTTTGTGGTGTCTATGCTCTTCTAATTTCGTTTTATTCTATCTATAAATCATAATGAAATATATATTAACACATAACTATATATCGTTGATATCATTATTTAAAGATCACTACAAAAACGGATAACACTTTATTTTTTGTAAAACACATGCACACACACACACACACACCCACCCACACACACACACACACACACACACACATCTCTATATAATTATATACACTTGGTTAAAAGTCGTGCCAAGAAGAAATGATATATTTCACAATTGTATCGTACGCTGGAAAAATAATGCAGGCAAAACGTATGTCGAAATTCGATTTTAAAAAGTGGTACGGGGTCACGTCACGATATGTTGGCGGCTGTCAATAGGTCAAAAACAAGCAAAATCAATGTAAAGCTTGATAATAATTCGAAATCAGCGAAGCCTCGCGGTCGTCTCCCGAAACAACGCCATCTGCGAGGGAGCATCGCCGATTGGCCGAATCGTATGCAAATGAGTGACAGTTTTCCGTCGGCTTGCACAGGCCTGCGCAGTGAGCTGCATTCCTCGCACTGAGCAGTCTCGTGACCCGAGCCGGTTTGATGGTCATCTCTCGGGCAAGAAGTGTGAACGTGGTTTGCCGGACATTGTTGGACATTGCCGAACTTTGGGACACTGGAAGAAACAGACACAGTCAATGCAGCCGATATTATCCCGTAACAAATCCATGCATGTTTTTTTGGGGCTGATGTGTGTGTGTGTGTGTGTGTGTATGTGCGTATGCGAAAGTTCAAGTGTGTGTGAGTTTATGTGTGTGTATGTGTGTGTGTGTGTGTGTATGTGCGAGAGCGCATGTGTGTGTCCGCGTGCGTGTGTGTGTGTGTTTTTTTTGTGTGTATGCGTGTGTGTGTGTTTTTCAATATTCAGATAACCAAAAACGTTTCAATTTGCTTATTATTTCCCCTCAAAACATTTGTGCAATCCATTTTTAAATGGAACTTGCCAGGCAGGGTCTAGTTGACCTGCGGTCTGAACCCGCCGCATACCATTACATGTAGGGTAGTCCTTTCATAAAATAAATCCATATAAGTCAAAGTCAGTTTCCAGCTCTACCAATGTGAGAGAAGTCCTTTCCGTGATATTTACCAAATTGTATATTTATAATAGGGAAAAGCATACACTACTGTGCAGGTGGAATTACCCCCCCCCCCCCCCCCTGCACGATTAAAAATGCCATATTAGACAAGGGGGAAACATTGCTGTAAGGTACGAATACACCCTGCTTTGACAAAGGCATAGTCTTCAACTCCTTTGACTTTGTTTCAATTGTGGTTTTTTTTGGTTTTTTTTTTGTTTCTTGGGAATTTTCCATCAAAATAGACACTCTTTTGTGGCGGAACAATTTGCTTAGATTAAGGCCCGGTCACACCGCCCGAACTTTGTTGGAGCGTTCCTTGAACAGTAGGGAGAAGGGGCCGAATTTCGACACTAACGGAGCGGTAGGAGGGACCATCGGGGTGGCCGAGCGTGTACGGCGTTGCCTTGGCCAACTTCTGTTAAAGGGCATATACTGTCCTAGGAAGGCAAAAAAGCCTTCAAAATGTAATTGTTAGCAATCTTCTTGCCAATGGTCTTAAATTCATGTATTGTCCATTTTAGAAGCTTACTGAAAGTTATTTGCCCTCAAATGATCTACATTTGTAGTAATGAGTGATTAAATCACAAATCCTCAAAATGTTCGGCCCAAACATTTTGTGGATTTAATCATTAATCATTAATTATTCCATATGTGGATCATTTGAGGGCAAATTACTTTCAGTAAGCTTCTAAAATGAATAATACATGAATTTAAGACAATTGGCAGGAAGATTGCTAACAATTACATTTTGAAGGTTTTTTTGCCTTCCCAGTACAGTATATGCCCTTTAAACGGTGGTGAACGGTAACGAGCGGTGACGATTTTTTTTTCCCCCACCGCTCCAGGAACGCTCCAGCAAAGTTCTGGCGGTGTGACCGGACGGGCCTGTAAGTTCTATGACCGTCATTATAAGTGTGCCCCGCCGACTGTTTCAACAAACCTGTGCTTTCTGTGCTTACTGCGCTGGGAGCCAGGTCAAGTTTGCACACGAATCTCAGCCACATCTGATCGCAGCTGGCCACTTCCTCCCAGATATAATTGCTACCTGGGTTGACTACGACGCAACCGCTGCCTGTCGTCGACGCACCGTCCACCTTGTTGTACGTGACCGGCGACCCGTCGATCCACGCCCACTCCCCTTCTCCGTTACGCGTCAGACCCAGCCAGGTGTTGGAGGAGGTCATGGCAGATTTGATGTACTGCATCTCCGCGGTGGAGTGGACGGACGCGAGGTGCACGTCTGGCCCAGAATATTGGCAAAGGCCCTCAGCGTTGTTTCGACTCGAGGCATAGATTAAGGACGTTGCGAAGTAGTAGCACGCATTATTCCACTCGCTGAATTGGAACGGGCACTCTGTGTGTGGAGAAAGGCGATACAGATTTAGCTCAGATTTCTATTTATTTCAGAGCCTACTTGAATTTTAACGTGAGCCTGTTTAGATCTACCTTATGTTGCCAAACAAAAGCAAGTGTACCCGAGCCATCCTCGTATTTTGCATTATGGGGTAGGCCCAAAATACCGCTATGTTTGTTGTTCGATGTACCCAGCCCCCCCCCCCCCCCCCACACACACACACGCACCGGGGGGGGGGGGGGGGGGGGGAGTGCTTTGCTCATTGACGGGTCTACCCGGGTAAAAGAAGACGGAATAAATAAATAAAAAAAAGTAATAAAAAAAAACATTGTTCGATAGAATACAAGTCGTAGTCTGCTTTCGCGCTGCAAATATTCCCGCGACCTTGGAGAAACATATTCGTAGTTTTGAGAAAGTAGCTACTAAACTTTGCTTTCAGACGGGAAAAAAAATAACAGGTATTGTCAGATCTGGTAGAGTAGACAATCAGAAAATACCAGATACTTCTTTCTGATCGGAGAAGCGTAAAATCACCTTCTACCAGGCCATAATCTCTTCATTAATTCTGCACAATCTCCATGCCAACAGTAATAAGAGGGTTAAATTAGCTCTAAAATGTTTTCAGTCTTTGAATATTTTGATAAAATGCCATAAAGCTTTGAACGGCATACTAAAAGCAAAGATTAAGTAGAACGAATTGCAGCATGCTGTAATTAAATGCCACAGCACGAATTCACTTAACGTATCACAAGTTTGACGAGTTGCTTTGGGTGGTGTGGTATTTGTCATCTCGTTGTTGCATAATGTGAACGCTCACCTCATTCCCTCTACGATCAGACCTCTCTCGTAATTTCTAAGGGAAAGTCGACCCTAAAATTGAGTTGATCTATATAAAAGCAGAAACATGAAAGAAACAAAATATAATGAAGGTTTGATGAAAATCCGTCAAAGGATAAGAAAGTTATGATCTTTTAACATTTTGATTTTTATCATGACGCCAAGTGCGAGGTACTCTTACATGTGTGCCATAATTGTTGTTTTTCTGTTCTTGATGAAGGAATAAATCTACTCCATGGATGTTTGTGTGTAGAAACATGTGTCTAATGATACACCAAATGCACAAAAAATGATGAAAATTTACATTAAAAAAAGCGCAGATGTACACAACATCGAAGACAGCACCTCACACGTGACGTCAAAAGATCAACACTTTAAAAGATCATAACTTTCTTATCCTTTTACGGATTTTCATCGAACCTTTGCTAATATGATTCTGGCATGTTTCTGCTTTTATATATTTCAAGTTAATTACAGGGTGGACTTCCCCTTTAATGTATGTGTCTCTTCGCTAAGGCAAATTGGCTCCTCGAATGCACATTGCGATAACCCAATTGCACACGGACTCTTCGTTATTAACCGAAGGCCGACCACAAACATAAAACATCGACCTCAGATCACTTCATCTCTAAGATTTTAATTGCTCCACATTCATGACGTATTGAATCAAGGTGCACAACCGTAGCCATGGAGACGAGCTGTATTTGTGATTCTCTGTGCATAAAAGATAGATCAATGGAGGTCTTTCGTTGTGCCAATGTGCGCACGACCCTCTCGCTAGAGGTCTTTCGTTGTGCCAATGTGCGCACGACCCTCTCGCTAGAGGTCTTTCGTTGTACCAATGTGCGCACGACCCTCTCGCTAGAGGTCTTTCGTTGTGCCAATGTGCGCACGACCCTCTCGCTAGAGGTCTTTCGTTGTGCCAATGTGCGCACGACCCTCTCGCTATGCCAATAGACCAAGTTTTTCTTTAAAGGGTATATACTGTACTGGGAAGACAAAAAGCCTTCAAAAGGGCGA